>OW804096.1:148724555-148858676 GCA_942159475.1 Sthenelais limicola
CCCTCCTCTCTCTCTCCTCTCTCTCCCTCTCCCTCTCCTCTCCTCTCTCCTCTCTCTCTCCTCTCTCTCCCTCTCCTCTCTCTCTCCTCTCCTCTCTCTCTCCTCTCCCTCCCTCTCCTCTCTCTCCCTCTCCTCTCTCTCTCCTCTCTCTCCCTCTCCTCTCTCTCTCCTCTCCCTCCCTCTCCTCTCTCCCTCCCTCTTCTCTCTCCCTCCCTCTCCTCTCTCTCCCTCCCTCTCCTCTCCCTCCCTCCTCTCCCTCCCTCCCTCTCCTCTCACCCTCTCTCTCTCCCTCTCCTCTCCTCCCTCCCTCTCTCCTCTCTCTCCCTTCCCTCTTCTCCCCCTGCCTCTGTCCTCTCTCTGTCATATCCCTCTCCACCTCTCTCTCTTCCCCCTCTCCTCCCCCCCCCCCCCGTCCCCACCTCCCACCCGCCACAAACCTCCACAAAAAAATGTCTGGCCCTGTTTCAAGTCTGTCACTTTTTACATTTAATCCTATTTTGCCGATTTATAATTTAGTCTGTAACAAACAGTGAAACAATTTCAGGAATTTATAATAAAATACTGGATATTGCTGAGGCGTATGGCGACGAGGGGGGAGAGAAAGGGAAGGAATAAAAGAGATTTTGAGGGAGGAGCGACAGGAGAGAGACGAGAGAGCAAGAGAGAAGGGAAAGAGTAGAGACAGTGAGAGAGAGGGAGGGGGAGGGGAAGAGGGGAGCAGGAGAGCAGAGATAAATGAGAGAGCAGAGGGGAGAGCAGAGGTGGGGTGGGGAGAAGAGGGAGAGGAGAGATCGAGAAAGAGGAAAGAGAAGAAGGGGAGAAGGGGAGAGAGGATTGAGGGAAGAAAGAAACACAAGATAAAGAAAGGGGACGAGCAGACAGGAGACATGAGAGGGAGGAGGGATAACGGTGTAACAGTGTGCAACATATGAAGGTAACAATGCTGTGCCGACTTGAAGCCTGTGCCGACATGACGGGACAATATACGGGGCCAGAGACAGAGAAGCAACGACTGGCGGCCAACATTGACTAAAGTGAAATGAATCTTGTTTGAAGTCGCGGACTTTGAACCCTGAGAATAACGGGCGGGTCCAAGTGTGTAGGGGGGAGGGGGGTGGAGGGTGCAACCCCCTCCCCCCCCCTCGCCACTGAGGCGTTGAGACGGTGACAATTGTAATGGGGGTAGAGGCGGGGGGTAGAGGCGGGGGGTGGGGGTGGGGTGAATAGAGGGGGTAAAATGATAGCCTACTTGTACAGGGGTGTGGGGGGGATTGTCTAATGTGTTGGAAATGTAACATTTAGTGTCGTCCATGCAAGAACTGGGTCTAGTTCTCTGCTGCACAAATGTGTGCAAAAGACATATAAGCACGTCACGATGAGTCGTAGTGCAGTGAAAAGTCATTATTGTTATTATAAATCGTTATTGTACAGGTTTACATAGTTATCTTACATGTAGATATACATGTTTCCTAGCAATTATATATTTATGTTACATGATTAAATAGATTTAACTTTAAGTTATATTTAGTTTAAGGTATTTTAGTCAAAGGTATTTTAAGTCTAAGGTATTTTAAGTTGAAGTTATTTTAAGTTTGAAGGTATTTAGTTCACTGTGATATAAGTTTGTAATAGTAAAATGCATCTGAATAATAATGTTTGTTAGCAAGTTTTTTTTTAAATATTTTTCATTCAGGCGTGTGAGATTTTAAACAAATCTGACATAAATGCACATTTTTCGATAAGTCGAATGTCCTCCAAACCTACAAATCCCTGAGTGACTTCCCTTCCTCCCAGGGATGTTAATGTAACAATATCATGATAATAAGCGCTTATACTTATGTAAGCATATAGTCTTACTCCAATACTTATTTACAAGGTACTGCAAGGTTTGCTAGCCCCCACCATGTTGGTGAAAACAACTCAAATATATTTTACTCATTGTTTTTATTTTGTTCTATTGTTTGCTTTGTGTATTTAATATGTAGATGTAGAAGGTCCCGGCGAAGAAACTGTCCTCTGATGAGAACAGAGCCGAGAGTTATATTTTTCATATAGACCTTCTGTGCAGCAAAATGAAAATAAAATTTCAATATATATCTATCTGTCGTGTATGAATATGACGATGGTAATTAATAATTAACATTTCCACATTGGCGACTGCCTTATACAAACAATATCCTGACAAATGATCTATAATTAAACCCAATTCCAGCACACTGGGGAAATTGTAATCTGGAGTTTAAAGTGATATTTATATTGAGTTTATTCTTGAATAGAAAAGCTCTAATGTTTTAGTGTAATACTTATAGAGTGATATTCACAGTCTAGGCTCGCAGCCTATCAGATCAGATAAGAACGGTATGATTGGACGCCTACTGCCCTACTGGCTTTCCTGGCCCAGGAGTAGGCGTCTTAATGGGATGTTGCGGTCTGGACTTCCCTCAGATTGCAGGGACTCTCTCACCTCTGAGCCTACACCAGCTCCCTAATGGCGTTTACTGTAAGTCCACTGGTTTCACCTGAAGGTTAGGTTGATCTTAGGTTGATCGGAACCTTTTCTGTTTTGCCTCGTTTAGGGTTAAGTGGATCCAAGTGTATTATTGCAGGCCACCCCCCCCCCCTCGCCGCCCCCCCCCTCGCGCCCCCCCTCGCCGCCCTCCCCCCTCGCCGCCCCCCCCCCACCCCGAGTGAGTGAGTGAGTGAGTGAGTGAGTGAGATTGGTTGCTTTACGCCCCTTATCAACACATTTAAGAGTGTTTTATCAAGGGCGGGAGAGCTGAGAGGGAGGCAGTTTATGGTCATACCCAGGAAATAGAGATAGAGAAGAAGGGAGAGAGAGACAGAGGAAAGAGACAGCAAGGCACTTAATGGTCATACCCAGGGACCCGCCCCCCCCCCCCCCCCCCCCCCCCCCCCCCCCCCCCCCCCCCCCCCCCCCCCCCCCCCCCCCCGCCCCCCCCCCCCCCCCCCCCCCCCGACCTTTCACCAGATCAGCATGTGTGTGTGAATAAGCCTGCTCACACACACACACACACACACACACGTGCAGGGTGTAGTGGGTTAATTACACACGTGTTATATACAGGCCTAATTATACACCAGTAATCTCACCCCCCCACCCCCCCACCCCCACCCCCCGCCCCCTCCTCCATCAACAGCTGACAAGGCTTGCTCATATAGTCTCCCGTTGCTCTGAGCGCCAGCTACTGAGTAGTATGTGAATATTTATCATGTTCCAAGTCTCATCTTTCCCAGCATGCATGTGGTTTATCATTTATACAAGCTTTAATGTTGATCCAAACATTCTTGCGTTTTTCGATAAAAATGTTGGCAAATATTTGTATGTCAGATTTCATGTAACAGACATGCGCAGTGACATGCAACTCCCCCATTGGCCTCATATACACGGGACTGGGTCATTCACTGATATATGACCTAATTATGTAAGCTAATCCAGATGTGACCTAATTACAAAACCTCTTCATATATCTGACCCCTAATTATTAACCCTCACCCAGATGTGACCTAATTATTGCCCCCTGGAGTGACCTAATTACCCCCCCGCGCGTCCTTCGGTCCCCTGGTGAGTGATTAGTGAATTACAGGATGAGTAGCTCCAGGTGGCGCCCCGTGGCGGCACTCACACACACTGCAGCCACATACAGATGAATGAATGAAGGATGGGGCAGTCTAGGCTCAGAGCGGGAGAGAGTCCCTCCAAACTGAGGGAAAGCCTCTCCAGTCTAGGGTCAGAGCGGGAGAGAGTCCCTCCAAACTGAGGGAAACCTCTCCAGTCTAGGGTCAGAGCGGGAGAGAGTCCCTCCAAACTGAGGGAAAACCTCTCCAGTCTAGGCTCAGAGCGGCAGAGAGTCCCTCCAAACTGAGGGAAAACCTCTCCAGTCTAGGCTCAGAGCGGCAGAGAGTCCCTCCAAACTCAGGGAAAGCCTCTCCAGTCTAGGCTCAGAGCGGCAGAGAGTCCCTCCAAACTCAGGGAAAACCTCTCCAGTCTAGGCTCAGAGCGGCAGAGAGTCCCTCCAAACTCAGGGAAAGCCTCTCCAGTCTAGGCTCAGAGCGGGAGAGAGTCCCTCCAAACTGAGGGAAACCTCTCCAGTCTAGGCTCAGAGCAGGAGGAGTCCCTCCAAACTGAGGGAAAGCCTCTCCAGTCTAGGCTCAGAGCGGCAGAGAGTCCCTCCAAACTCAGGGAAAGCCTCTCCAGTCTAGGCTCAGAGCGGGAGAGAGTCCCTCCAAACTGAGGGAAAGCCTCTCCAGTCTAGGCTCAGAGCGGGAGAGGGTCCCTCCAAACTCAGGGAAAACCTCTCCAGTCTAGGCTTAGAGCGGGAGAGAGTCCCTCCAAACTCAGGGAAAACCTCTCCAGTCTAGGCTCAGAGCTGAGAGGGTCCCTCCAAACTCAGGGAAAGCCTCTCCAGTCTAGGCTGAGAGCGGGAGAGGGTCCCTCCAAACTCAGGGAAAACCTCTCCAGTCTGGACTCACAGCAGAGAGTCCTAATGGGATGTTGTGGTTTGGCTTTCCCTCAGATTGGAGGGACTCTCTCACCTCTGAGCCTAGACTGTTTATATGGCCTTTAATACACTGTTCCACTGGGTTCACCTGAACGTTGTTGGGTTAAACAGAATCTCTTGGGGGAAGAGAAGACGTTAGAACTATTCTAGATACATAAAGTGTAAGTACTACATGGGTCAGATTTTCAGAAAATGTACAATTGTCCTTCACCAATCTTTTTAAATAACCCACATTTAAGGCAAAACATGAGCTTCAAAATGCAGTTTAACATAACAGAACTGATACTTTATATCAATACGATACCAAATATATTCGGATATTCCAGGTATTTTTCTTTTTTCAGCCTAATTTAAGAGAATTTCCTACATGGCTGGAGCTGCCAATTGTACATTTTCGGACAATCTGACCCGTATGTATACAGCAGCGAGTTATGTAGAGTAAACATGATCCTGAACACAAGGCTGTAGGTTAGAATACTAACTCTACGTCCAAACCTTTAGATCAGATAAGAATGGTATGTCAATGATTGGACGCCTACTGCGCTAATCGGTGTCCTGGCCTAGGACTAGGCGTTCAATGGGATTATAATGACATTTTGCGGTCTTAATGGAATTATAATGGCACTTTGTGGTTTGAGGCGAGACGCTTTCCCTCCGTATGAAGGGACCCTCTTATCTTTGGGCCTAGACTTTACTGAACATCTCAGTTGTGGTAGAGTAACAAATGCTATCTGATTTCTTCTAAATACAACAAATATAGTTAACATTCCGCTGTGTATGGGCAACGAGACTAGAAGGTCCTTCCACTCTCGTTGGTATAACTATAAGAGGGAGCATTGAGTTGTAGAGTTCTTGCCGTGAAGAGGGTACAATGTAGCTTAGAGTCAGAGAAATGTTAATTTTATAACATTAACACTGAAACGTCGGTCCTGTCACGACTACTGTTATCCTCTTTTATAATATAGGTATTACGTAACCTTATGCAACAGCATAACGGCAAATATTAATACATGTAATATATGGATTATGAATATTATCTGGCACCCCTACCTCGGAGATATTCTATACATACCAGTCCCATACACCGATGTAAACTCCCTAACGCACAACAATAACTTGGTCATTTTCCCCAGAGTGGATGGTTTTTTCCATCCCTTTTATTTCTCAAGTTAATTGTACAAAATTTAATAATAATTAACCAATTTAATAATTATCATTTGGAAATTACACCCCATCCACATCGCACCAGATGAGTTCAGTTTCCCACAAAATTCTGTATATATTCTGACCACAATTAAAGAAGTTAATTTATAATTATGGTTTTTTTTTTATGAATTAGAGACCTATTATTAATCAAATCTTACCACAGCAATGAGTGAACATAGCCAAGCCCACAAACCCAGAATAACAGAAACATGGGCGAAAATAAGAGAAATAATGAGAAAAAATCTCAGAAAATGTGATTAATCTCACCTTGTCTCTGGTCGGGGAAGGTGAAAGCTGAGGTGAGGGACACGAGCCCCAACACCACCACCAGTCCTCCTGCTGTCACCATGGTAACGTATCCACCCACGCACTAATACAAGTATTGATATAATAATATTATAATAATAATAATAAATCCTGGGTTGTTGTTGGAGGTGTCACAGTTGCGTCATATAAGGCAGTAAAATCCGGGTGGAATGACGAGCAAAAATCTCACTTAAATATGAATATTTCCCTCAATATTATGTTTATATGTATGTGTATTCTGCTCCAGTGAATGCACTATGATATATAATGCACTATAATATATGATGCACTATAATATATAATGCACTATACTATATAATGCACTATGATGATGTACACTATAAGAGTGTGCAGCGGTAGAGGGTAGAGTTGTTCATTAGAGACAAAGTCTTGTTGCTCCTCACATGTTGATCGCAGGCCCAACACTTGTACCTCTAGAGTTTAGAGTAAATCTGGTCGTTTCACCCTGCAGATGTAGATTAGTGAAATAGTGGGCAAGTGTCGGGTGTGTGAGGTGTGTGAGGTGTGTGTGTGTGATGGGCCACCACTTGTTGCACTATGTATAGCAGCCAGTCACAGAGAGTCAGACACTGGGATCCCTCTCTCTCTCTCTGTGTCTTAAAGATTCCCGCAGACACTGGTGGATCCACCCCTAGACGGTGTCTTGTCTCACTAGTGGCTAATTAACACACTAACTGTACATGTAGGACAGGAGGCGGGAGGTATCTGTCTCTCTGCCTGTCCCTCCCTCTGTCTCTCTGTACTGTAGAGATGATGTGTAAGTAACTCCCCGAGCTCTCCTCTCTCCGTCTCCTCTCTCCGTCTCCTCCTCTCTCCGTGCTACAACTGTCTGGCCGCGCCGGGTGAAGGGGGTGAGTAGTGGAGGAGGAGGGCGGGGGGCGGGGGGCGGGGAGCGGGGGGTAAGGCGGCGGAGGTAACTAGAGGAGATGCCGTCAATGGGAGACGGAGGAGGAGAGGCGGGTGGAGGAGGAGGAGGAGGAGGTATGTGTAGCCGTGACTGGCGGCCCGGGCGTACAGAGGGGGGCACGAGGGGAGCAGGAGGGGGGGGGGGGGGTAGAGGAAGGGACATGTACAAGGGGTAGGAAAAAAAGAGAAAAGGAAGAGAAGAAGAAAAAGAAAAAGAAGAAGAAAAAGAAGAAGGAGAAGAAGGAGGAGGAGAAGGAGAAGGAGAAGAAGAAGAAGAAGAACAAGGAGAAGAAGAAGAAAAAGAAGAAAAAGAACAAGAACAAGAAGGAGAACAAGAAGGAGGAGAAGAGGAAGGAGAAGGAGATAAAGAAGGAAAAGAAAGAGAAAGGAAAAGGAGAAGAAGAAGAAGAAGAAGAAGAAGGAGGAGGTGGAGGAGGAGGAGGTGGAGGAGGAAGGAAAGGAAGAGGAGGATGAAACGAAGGAGAAGGGAAAGAGGAGGAAGGGAAGGGGGAGGAAGGGAAGGAGGAGGAAGGGAAGGGGGAGGAAGGGAAGGAGGAGGAAGGCAAGGAGGAGGAAGGCAAGGAGGAGGAAGGCAAGGAGGAGGAAGGCAAGGAGGAAGAAGGGAAGGAGGAGGAAGGGAAGGAGGAGGAAGGGAAGGAGGAGGAAGGGAAGGAGGAGGAAGGGAGGGAGGAGGAAGGGAAGGAGGAGGAAGGGAAGGAGGAGGAAGGGAGGAGGAGGAAGGAAGGAAGGAGGAAGGGAAGGAGGAGGAAGGGAAGGAAGGAGGAAGGGAAGGAGGGAGGGAAGGAGGAGGAAAGAAGGAAGGAGGAAGGGAAGGAGGAGGAAGGGAAGGAGGAGGAAGGGAAGGAGGAGGAAGGAAGGAAGGAGGAAGGGAAGGAGGAGGAAGGGAAGGAGGAGGAAGGAAGGAAGGAGGAAGGGAAGGAGGGAGGGAGGGAAGGAGGGAGGGAGGACGAAGGGAAGGAATATGAGGGGAAGGAGGAGGAGGGAAGGTGGAGGAGAGAAGGAAGGCGAAGAGGAAGGGAAGGAGGAGGAATGAAAGTAGACGGAAGGAGGAGGAATGAAAGGAAGGAGGAGAAGGGAAGGAGGAGGAAGGGCAAGAGGAGGAAGATGGAGGAGGAGGAGAAGGGAAAGAGGGGGGAATAGGAGGAATAAGAATAGGAGGGGTGTGAGGAGGGGGTGTGAGTATATCAGTGTGACGGGGAGAGGGTGTAGCGTGTGTAATGCTCCTGTGGGGGACACCAGACCCGGGGTGGGGTACTACAGACACCAGCCTACCACTCCAGGGGGGTGCACCACTGGTAGGAACGCTGCTATTATACCCCGCCAGAGGGCGTTCTGTGCCCCGCCACTCAGCCACCAGGGGGCTCTGTCACAGACGTGCTGCCCCCTGCCGGCCACCTTGTACATCACAGGGCCACAGGTGGAAGGGATTCGGTTTAATGTCATTTAATCAACGTTAAATAAAGATATTAAGGAGCTATACTCTGCCTCAAACTTAGAAGATACGGGGGGCCTTTAAGACAACTCACAGCGGACTATGGCTGTGTTCTATTATACATGCTTGAACTCTTGAACTCTCAGGGAAGATGGTGCATTCACTGGGTCTCACTCCACCCCAGTAGTGTATGATAGTAGTGCTGGTTATTACTCATTATACTCACAGTTTTACTCTTTATTGTTCTTATTTATTCTATATGTAGCGGTTGGAAGAACTGTAGATCAACAGACACCGACACTTCTTCCACAGACCACCCTCTATTAACACCATCTTTCTCTCAGTCCCGAATAGCTTTTCTCTTATTAGATTAGTATATAGTCTGTCTAAAAAGTAGTTGACACGTGATTCCTTAGCTCCTTTAAGGGGAGGGAAAAGTGGGAGATAGGGGAGGGAAAAGTGGGAGATTTTGTATTTCTATTTATGACAAGGACCTGTCAACCCTTTGCCCAGGGAGTCGCTCATTGCAATCAACCATGGAGTAACAGGGCCAATATAACCAGCTCTTCCAAAAAGCAAAACAACAGCTGATGCACATAGAACAGAGGCAGCGCAATACAATGCAGCTGTATATTTGGCCATGGTCGGTCGCAACCGGCCATGGTCAGTCGCAAACGGCGATTCAGGGGGCAAAGGTTTGAAGTTAAAACTCCCCCACTTTTCCCTCCCCTTAAAGGACTAAGGAATCACGTGTCAACTACTATTTAGACAGACTATACCTATAATGAGACCACCTCGCTATGAGACCACAAATCGTTCAGTGCCAAGGCTGGTCTTAATAGAGAGGTTCAACTGTATATATTTCAGTCCAATTGTATACGGCTGATTCTCTATTGTTGGTAGCACTAAATCGGTATCATTATATTGTATTTAGTAACTTATTGTTTATTGGATGCGGCCTCATTAAGCTGTCAGTGAACTCCAGGCTATCTATAACATTCCAGATTCCACTGACATGCGTGCGATCGATCTCTTCTCAATCGGAGAATCGATGTTGGAAGAGTAACACCAATAAAACTATTTCTAATTGATTTGTCTGTTAAAATGCAAGTAAAAGAGAATATGATTTAGTAATGTATATGCCCAGGTGGCAGGTGTTTTTGAATAAAGGATTGTAAAATAAAGTAAAGGAGAACAAGGCGCCCAATTTTCAAAATATATACAATATAAAACCCAAACCTCAAGTCCTATGAATAGATTAATGTTGTTTCACACCAGAACGCCCTTGTGCTGCCAATAAGAGAATCGGCCATTTATAGATTATTCCCAGTTATAGCTGAACACAGTCATTAGTTAAACTACATGGGTCAGATTTTCAGAAAATGTACAATTGGCAGCTCTACACATTTGGTAATTTCTGCTAAATTAGGCTGCAATCTGGTCAATACTACGTAAATTCGAGTATATTCGGCATGGCACTGATTCTAGCTGTTTGGTTAGGTTCAACTGTATTTTGAACTTTATTTTTGTCTGAAATTTGGGTTATTTGAGAGGACAGGGGAAGGTGAATTGTACATTTTCTGAAAATCTGACCCATGTGGTGAATAGAGAATATCTTAAATCTAAATCATTGGTGCACACTTTCTGTCTGCCTTTCTTCCACTTCATCGCTTCTCCATCTTTCTTCCATCTGTCTACGTTTCCTTCTTACCATTGTACCTGGGACTACTTTCTCTCGCCATTGATACAACCTTACCTCCTCCCCCCCCCCGGTCCTGCCATTGATACAACCTTACCTCCTCCCCCCGACACACACATATCTCTCACCTGTTTACGTAAATGGACGCTAATCCGTCTTCTCTATTTTCCCTCCTCCACTTTCACCTTCTCCCCTCAATGACAGAAGAGCGCTACACAGAGGGATTGTGGGTAAGGCTTATACCCTAATCCCTGCTGGTGTAACACCAACTTACCCTATTATCGCCCATCTCTATTATCGCCCTCCATTCACACAAATACTCACCAATAGGGGGAGTTGCATGGCCGCCATCTTGAATCTGGATTCGCATGGAATTATGGGTGTTGTCAGGGGATATTCAGCATGTTTAATATCCGGCATGGAATATTTAACAATGCTCTAATGTCAATATCCATGTGTTTTACATGTTCCCATAAAACTTCTTCTTCCCAATGATACATTTGTTATTTATAGATCATTTACACAAGCTATGATATTGGTGAAATGATTCTTGCAATTGTTCAGTCCTTTTCTAGTCCCAAAGTATATCCCAAATCAATTGCCCTACAAAATAAGTTCTACTTCTGAAACAAGGCTAAACAAGTTTAATATTTTACGCAGTTCTAAACTTTTGTCTTATTAAATTCTAGATTTAGGGTCTTTATAAAGTTGAAATAGATCTGCTTCAGTACACCTGCATCTATCTTGTCTGCCTCCATTCAGACCAAATGTTTTTTAAAGAAATTGTATCTATCTCGCCTTGAATTGAATTGATAATCAATAGAATATTGTTTGAATAACTCTTTTTTTTGTTTTTGCAACATTTTTATTAATCATATCCTGCCATCTTGGCTTCTACAATTCTAAGCATATAATATATTATTATGAATTTATTAGAGGCATAAAAATAGTCAGAAATCACTTCTTTTTTTCTTCTTTTTTTTTTAACAAAATATTTTTACTATCAAGTTTCACACATAATAATATGTTCTAATATTTTAACCTCGAAGAAGTTAACACTGGTTAAACACAAGCATGTTGAATAACTCTTCATAGATATATCTATAAGATGGCTCAAGCCATTAACTTGTCTCATAGTTATATAAACCAATCAGTCAGTCCACTGTTATTAACGATTATTGACATGTAGTAACATCCTTCCAAATGTAAACTTACTCATTCTCCATCTCATCACATCTAAACCAATGTATGTTTCATGTAAACCTATTTTGTAACTATTTTATAACTTTTCCTGTTAACTATAAATCAAAACTCAAAACCCGGCACTCTACGGGAGACCTAGCTACTAGACTTGAGCCACCGAATTGTAATATCATCAGCAATAAAGGATTTTTTGAATTTGAATTTGGATCTACTTTCTCTTAAAAACTTATGTTAATTCCAGTGTGTAGTAAATAGCAAATGGCGGCGCTCTGTTCAGGGTGGAACTGATCTCGACGGTTCGACAGTTGACAGTTTGAAGCCTCCATTGCGCTATTTTAAAAAAAAATCCTTTATTCGAACATAACCTGCCTTCTGGGCTTTTACAATGCTAAACATGGAGTGTAAAAGTAGCTTCAATGGCTCGATGTACTCTGGGGTGTTTACATGGACCATTTTCCATTTTTTACCTATTCTTGTTAATTATCTTCTTGATACCAATTTTACACATGATTTATAATTTTATTTTTCACCTTACTTGTTGGTTGGTTTTCTTATTTTCTATTGAACATACAGTCTCAAGTTCATTGTATAGTTTTTGATTGGCTCCATCAGACTATTTGCTATAAATATGCTCTCAAATCAGTAATTATGAGGAAAACATCGATAGTAGAGAAACTAACCTTAGAAATTTAATTTCTGGAAAACCTTTCATTTTATTGTTACTGATATGAATGTATACAAATCTCCGAGGTAATGTGTACGGTAGTGGTAATCATGGAGATGGCATTAATAGTCGTGACGGGACCTCATTGTCAGAAAACAAGAGACCCATTTACAAGTGGAGCTATACAACAAATGATTGAGTATAATTATTACTGTAATTTTATTTTCATATAATCATTGAATACATTTTCCAACATCCACAGGCTTTAAAATGAAGGATCATAACTTGTTGTTATTATGTGGTGACAAAATGAGAAAGAAAGTCTATATAGATGTACTGATTGAAAATGGTCATTTTTATTCTTCGTATAGCGCGAGACTAATTTCTAATAATAATATCGGGATGTACCGGTATATGAGCAATATGGGTGAAATTGTGCCTTAAGTAATGATTGTTCATGAGTTTAGTGAGAAATATCGATGGGTTTACGAGAAAAGTAGACTAAAGGCCCCAGGTAATATTTTCAGTGGGCTATATTGTATAGGAATTCCCTAGATATGCACATCTCTGAATTGTGAAATGAATAGCTGAAATGTGTCGAACAGGTCTTAAACAAACATCATGTATTGACCAACTACCCTCTTCTAATGTCAATCGCCAATCCTGACTATTCCTTATCATATTATGGTCAACCAATGTCTGAACACTGCTTATTGAGAATTTTCATAACATGTTTTAGTATGTATGAAGCCAAGGTGGCAGGAATATTGAATAAAAAAGCTTTGCAAAAACAAACAAAAAATATCGGGATGCATAATATTGCTTAAACTATTAAAGTTATTGCATTTGCAGGGCAGCCTGGCTTTCCAGCGCATGTTTGGTTATTGACAAAATAGTGAACTCATAAGTTGTGCGCTATTACCCTTAATTCTCTACTAACATTGATAACAAATTATAACTCGAGCAGGAGAAAATTGTTCTTTTGTCGATTTTCTACTCTAGTTGGATGCTATGTGAATTTTTCATTTAATCTTAGCTCAGAACTTGCAGCAGCTTTAACTGCTGCCTAACTGCGCCATCTTCCATCTCCAGTCTAGGCCCAAAGTTGAGAGAGTCCCTTCAAACGAAGGGAAAATCCTCTCGCCTCTAACCGCAAAGTACCATTATAATTCCATTAAGACTGCAAAATGTCATTATATTCCCATTAAAACACCGAGTTCTTGGCCAGAAACCGATTTGCGAAGTAGGCTGACATACCATTCTTATCTGATCTGCGGGTTTGGACCTAGAGTGTCTCCGAAAATAATTTTGACCAAAGAGTTTTGTATTAATATTGATATTTTGTTATCAAAATCAGTTTCGATTGATTGATAGTTTTTCTCTTGGGTTTTAAAGGGATTTAGTTTTTGGAATAATTATCATAGAAAAATAACTTTATCTATGTTACATCAACTATATTATTATGGGAGAAAAGTCTAACGAATATATGTGATGAAGGAGAATAAATGAAGATGTACTTGGAAAGTTTATTTGTTTATTCGAATGCAGCTTGGATGACTTGATACATGGCAGCAGGCACACATCCCTGTAGAAGACAAAAGACAAAATGGACATCACGGCAAGCTCCCGCTAGTCGTTCAGGTTTTCCGTCTCTGTGAATTTGTTGCGCCAAGGGCTCACGTGACTGTCATGTGATCCAGGTGAACGTAGGGAAGGGGGAAGGGGGGCGTGGCCATACACAACGCGAATACCTCCCAATGAGAGTCTCATTAACAACTTTATGATTATTATATAAGTAATTTATCATTAATATTTCACCTGATTATGTACCTGCAATAACTGGCAGGCTTATGTAGTGGACATGTGGAAAAGAAGGCAACATTAATCTATCTATATTATCTGTGGAGACCCGGGAACTAAGTTTAACTTTGTCTGGCTGTACAGAAACAACAGTTGTCAGTTGTTTTGCCTGGCGAGGTCTGCAGTCAGTCTTATGGAGCCTCCATAAGACTGACTGCAGACATTTAGATTTAAGGATTAGATCCTATATTTCGTTAGCTTTTGAAAGTGATAATCCTGGAGTTTCTACCTTCAATATGAGAAGGATGGCCCTAAGTTGTTTTTTCTGATTGGACATTAGGGGAAACCTTAGTTCCCGGTTTAATTTGGCAAATGAGAATTATCACCATTGTGAAACTTGGTCCAAATATTCTACAGAAAAAGAAGTGAAAAGACAACAAATAGAAGATCAATATTTGTATATATAGGTTTATTACAACCCGTCCTTGTGACATGTTTCAATCAAACGCGGAGCAGCGGGAGGAGGAGGCCCTCCGTGAACATATTAATTATAACATTAATTATTATAACATTAATTAATCATTAATTTAGCAAACCTGGAGCTGTATATAAGTATTACACGCGCGTGCAACGCTCCATCGCCTCCTCCCCGCCACTCCTCCCTCCGCCTCGTATCAACAAACTTAATATTTTTGCACCTAATATGATGAAATATAACGATCATAATAATAACCATTTTGTACACAATTATATATATTTATATATGTATACAGAATATATAAAATATTAGTATTTTCATGATGTATTGGTATATATACCATCTTAAGCAATACAAAGTTGTGCCTATAGTAAACGACATCAATAGTAATTACTGCTTGTGCTAGGCTATATTCACTATATATACCACCATGCGATATGACAGGGCCATATCACACTAGTGTGATACTTGTAAGTGTTATCACACTCTATATTGACTATGTATGATACCACCATGTGCTTATGATGGTACGTTCCACTGTTATTGTACAAGATGTATATTATATATGTTTACTGTACGGCATCATACACCACTCATACACAAGTCTATATATGGATATATGGGTCACCCACATATAGGTCACTTCAACCGTATATGGGTCAGGGCAACCTATTTATTGCAGTTTATGAAGTTTGATCATGAGGTAAGTGAGTTTTAAAATCACAATTTGTCACTAAATCATTTACCTTAGAAAATAATGATGAATCTTTAATACGAGCCAAAAGGGAATATTATATAGATATATTTATTCACCTCAGGAATAGTGGCATTAATTAGTGGAAATCTCAAAAATTTTCCTGAGAATTTATTTTGTCTTGTCCTAACAATTAATATCCAGGGGATGATATGTCTGCTTATCTTGGATTAATCATAATACCTGGTCACCATGGTTACCCGACCCATAAATGGGTGGTGGGTGGTGGGTATAGAGGGTGGTGTAAGTGTGGAGGGGTAATGAACAGACTGGCAAACACCTAACAACAACAAAACCTTTACATAACTTCCACCGACAGTGACATCTCTAACCAGTTCCTGTAAAATCTGACCAGCGCAGTAGAAGAAATAGTCGACTTATTGTTTGTTATAATAATGTTTGCTTTTAACATAAAGAATACTGTCACACATACTGACAGCTGTCAAACCATTGCTAGACACCCTGTCACACATACTGACAGCTGTCAAACCATTGCTGGACACACTGTCACACATACTGACAGCTGTCAAACCATTGCTGGACACACTGACACACATACTGACAGCTGTCAAACCATTGCTGGACACTGTCACACATACTGACAGCTGTCACACCATTGCTGGACACTGTCACACATACTGACAGCTGTCAAACCATTGCTGGACACTGTCACATATACTGACAGCTGTCAGACAATTGCTGGGAAAGTAATATAAATAATATAATAAAAATAATAAAACCAAAAACTTGTGGTCATGTTTCAAGGGAGTGGTCTGGAGATGTCATTGT
Source organism: Sthenelais limicola (assembly GCA_942159475.1). Lineage (NCBI taxonomy): Eukaryota > Metazoa > Annelida > Polychaeta > Phyllodocida > Sigalionidae > Sthenelais > Sthenelais limicola. Next base: position 148,740,355 of record OW804096.1, read on the forward strand.
TGGTTAGTGATTTCTGCCCTCACCACCAGGTGTCCATGACACCAGGGGGCAGCACACTGGGTGGTCACATGACCCCCAAAATTTCCCATCATGCACTAGTAGACAACGTTTCCTGTTTACTCATCACCATGACTACGCACAGTTTCAGGTGCCACTAAAACAATTATTGCTAATTACATCTAGGTTGCCATGGTAACATACTGACTAAGCACTCGTCTCCAGGGAAACAATAAAATTGTTGACAAAATAGATATAACTGGTTGCCATAGTTACTAGAGCAGTGTTATGGAAGTTATTTATAGTAACATGGGGCTCTGTGCCCTCCGCTTCACATCCGACCTTACCGTAAGGGGAGATTTGTCATAATTAATCAGAAAATAATATTTTAATCATGAGATATAACTAAATATTTACGCCATTAAGCCTTAGACAAAAGCCTCAATATTCACTGTAAAACTATTGATACAGGAACAGGAAGTCTTCAAGTCCACAAACCCATGTTTTCTTACCTCCTGTGTGAAGAGCAGAGGAATGAAATATACAATACACTGTTGGACTAAACCCTCGCCGTCCTGCCTCCCCGCCCGGGTAATAATCAGCAACACATCTAGTGAGCACATGAAATAAACATAGATTGCCTTCCTGCTCCAGCATGGATGGATGCACAATAATTGTTTTTGAGAATCAATAAATCAGCTCAAGCAAAAATATCTATAAAACATTTCTAAAAAAACCGAAATGAAATAGTCCTCGATAAAAAATAATTCCAGATTGCTAGAGAATGAAACTAAAAGAGAAAGTACAAGTGCAGGCCAGGGTTGCTTCCCCCTCAGTACTGATGGCATCATTATTGCATTGTTGACGTCCAATTACAGACCAAGTCCAGAGATAAATTCCGATAACATTTTCTTAATTGCTAAAACATAAGGATAAATAGATACACTGTATTATGCCAAATCTACATTAGTCATTCATTGGACTCATAGACAGGTCAAAGGTCAGGTCCTTCATAGCCCAAGTTACACGAGCAGCAGCGGCAGCGGCCATGATATCAAAGATTTAACATTTAGAAATTAAATTTAACAACAAGTGCAAGAGTGAGCGATAATAGGGGATTAAAGCACTACATGTAGAGGGCAGCACTCAGCCCAAACAACACCAATGACCTTGACACTATGCATCAATAGTCCTTGGCGTGAGTGAGACTTGTACACATGTTTGCATTTACACTGTCAGTACAACGCGGCGGCGGCGGCGGCGGGCGCTCGCTACACCACCAGAACAACCATGGACTGGGCAGCACATACAGGTCTATACACTGCAGTATACTGCTGTATATTGTATAATAATATATGGTACAAAAATATGCATTGCTACACAAATAGTAGTAGTAGTAGTGTGTACTACTTTATGGAGGGGGCGCTGCGTTCACAGCACAACATGTAACCATGGTTACACAAAGACTGTAACCATAGCAACCACAGATATGTAGGGAAGAGCACTTCATTATGAATATACAGTATAATATAGTACAACACAGGACACTAGAGGGAACCACCAGTACTTCCTGGCTATGTTTACGTCCTCTGACTCTAGGGGGAGCGGCTGTCTGATACGTGGCCGTACACCAAGGTCTGCTAGATATGTTGGGTGTAGATATGTACTCATGAGGACCGGTCAGAACTGGTCAGAACCTGTCACACTGTATATGATACTACATGACATGGTGATGCAGTAGGTGGGCAGCAGGTGGCGCTCGGTGGGATTGTTCCATGTTGAGGTAAACTGTTTCACTGCGGGGGAACTGGCAGACCGCCCGACAATAGACACAATCATCCTCATCGTCCATCACCAACAAGTAACGTTATCACAAAGTAGAGTAAGGAAGGAGAGCAGGGGACGTGTTTGTGTCCGAGCAGCACCAGACCTTCACCCGCTGCAGTGCTACACCAGCTAGACCTGTACTGAACCAGCTTCTAGTATAGCCACATGTATACATGTACCTTCATTAGACTCTTAATATTGGTAATGGAGCAGCCTCAGACACTTAATTAACCATATTTAACAAAGTCTGATGATCAGAACTTGAACCGGAAGCTTAACAATTACACCTTAAACATTGTAGAGATGCAGCCCAACACACACTGAAGACCGGCAGTCCCAGAGCCGCGAATACACACTGTCCGGCAGTCCCAGAGCCGCGAATACACACTGTCCGGCAGTCCCAGAGCCGCGAATACACACTGTCCGGCAGTCCCAGAGCCGCAAATACACACTGTCCGGCAGTCCCAGAGCCCGCAGAAACACACAGTTTGGCAGTCCCACAGCCCTGCACTACTCTCACTTACAGTCCTCCATGTTGTTGGCATGCCAGGTTACATTTGTCGTTGCAAGCAGTTCCTGGTGTTGCATACATCACCACTAATGACATTGAGCGCTGCACGATGTGGTCCATATGTCTCCTGTATGCATGCGGCAGTGGCTCCCCTCCACCTGGCAGAAGGAACTTGTGGTAAACAGTGGAAGTTCTGTATCACACGACGCGCCAAGAACTAACATTTATACAAAATAAAATAAATAAACAGTAAGAAGTAATAATTACAGATGTTACCAGTAGTAATCTAACAGCAGAACAGTTATATTATTATTATTATTATTATTGTTGTTGTTGTTTTGCAAAACATGACCTTTGCACCTGGTGGTAGATATTGACACTACTGCAGCAGCACCAGACTGCCCTATGGTGGCCAGCCTCAGTACTATATTTCAGGTCTCACGCCAGTATATATAAATGTAGTAAATGTTGACACAAGCACGGTTGGTCCCAAAGTCTGTAGTCAGCCCCAGGAGTAGTCCCCGGGGCTCAACACTAAACACTGTCTGACGGAATGTCGTCCTTGTGTGACCTGCAAGTGACCTTGAAGTGACCTTAAATCCTGGCTGAGCAGACTCCTGAGGGATGACGGGTTGTCAACAACCAAGCACCATTGACAAGGCAAGATGACGCATGCGGGGAGACGTCCGTCCCCGCCGGTGGGCGGCCATTACAGCTTGTCATCATTCACCTGCAATAGTGACAGCAACAGTTAGTGGTGACAGACAGCAATTAGTATTAGATAGTCGTGACAGTAGCAATAGATAGTTGTGACAGTAGCAATAGATAGTTGTGACAGTAGCAATAGATAGTTGTGACAGTAGCAATAGACAGTTGTGACAGTAGCAATAGATAGTTGTGACAGTAGCAATAGATAGTTGTGACAGTAGCAATAGATAGTCGTGACAGTAGCAATAGATAGTTGTGACAGTAGCAATAGACAGTTGTGACAGTAGCAATAGACAGTTGTGACAGTAGCAATAGATAGTTGTGACAGTAGGTAGGGTAGTGATAGGTGGGAGACAGGAGCTTAATAACAATATTCATACAGAGAGAATAATTGACCAGGACAACTAGACATAGGTGTCAGCCTCTAGTGCATTAATGTGTAGAATGGCTTTGTTCATATTAAATCTTAATTTTCATTTATGTTATAATACTTATATTCAGTTATTACATTTCATTTCATCACTTGGTTACTTTTTGGTTGAAAGTGGACTCACTAATGCGGGAGATTTACTTTCATTATATCATGAAGGCCCCAGCTTATAGACGGGGAAATACGGTAGTAAAAGCTGAGCAGCTCACCTCTTTAAGCCCCTCAGAAGTAGATGATCTCCTGCTCCTTACTGCGACTAGACTTGTGGGAATGTTTGGAAGATTTGGGCGTTGTCGTGTCTGGTTGAGGACCTCCTCCTCCCGCACCCTGCGGGGGCTGGGGCTGCCTGCTGCTGCCACTAGAGGAGCCACTGGTCTTGCTCCTGCTGGAGGAGGACTTATTGGCGGCAAGTTTCAAGGGCAGTAATGAGCTTTGTGGCAGACGTGTTGCCCCCGCGGTGGACGCACTGCGCCCTACATGCCCCCCCTCACTGGTGTGGTGTGTGGAGTGGCCGCCAGGACTGACAATGTTCATATTTGGGGGCATCATGACATGCTTGGTGGGCGGCATGGGGCTGGGGCCTGTGCTGTAGGTGACTGGTGTCTGTTGTAAGGGTTGGTGGTGGTGGGGGTGGTGGTGGTGGTGGGAGGGGGCATTCAGGGTTGGACCACTCTGAGTGGTGGCATAGCCACTGGAGTGGGAGGTGGAAGGGGAGGTGGAGGAGGAGGAGCCAGAGGTTGGCTCCGCCCCCACAGGAGACTTGTGCTGCTGCTGTTTAGTGCTGGTGGGCGTGCCGGTAGTGGAGGACTTGCTGGCCAGCTGCGCCACCAGTTTGAGTGGCAGTTGTTGATGGGCGGTGACTTGTCCACCTGCCTTCTGCTCATTGGTGGTAGAGATGAGGTGGATGGGGAGGTGTGGCTTGGTACTGCTGGGGCTGCTGCCTGCACTGTGGGAGGCTGAGGAGGGCGAGGTGTGTAACCTGCTGCGCGAGTCACTCCTGCTGCGGGACGGTGGTTCACGAGCTGCTCCTTCACGACTGGCTTCCCTAGAGTCCCGGGAGGTGCCATGCAGGGGCTCCTTGAGGCTACCAGAGGAATATTCCCCCTTCAGGGCCTCATACCCCGCCTCCCCCCGCTGCAGGTCCTCTGAAGAGGAGCGTTTGTGAGCCACATTGTCCCAGAGCGTCTGGGGCACACTACTGGGGGGCACCGGCCGCACGCCCGGAGACTCAAGGGTCCAGCTAGAGTTCCTGTGCAGGGAGGGCGAGTCAGAGGAGGAGGAGGAGTTGGGGGAGAAGGGCTGCTGCTGCTGCTGCTGGTGCTGGTGGTGGGTCTGAGCCTTCAGTTCCTCAAACAGATCCATCTGCCGCTGTAACGTCTCCCGCTCCTTCTGCAACCGCTCACGCTGCGCCTTCAACTCATCCTGCAATACACAACATTTTGTTTGGTTCTTCATTTAGGTTAGCATTTTGAAGCCAATAAATCCCTCACAAGAAATCTTACTTCTACGGGTGCTTATATAGGCCAATAATTTTCTTTCTTACTTTTTGATTCTTTCTTGAGATTTAGAAAAAAACCCACAAAATGTTTATATTTGAATAGTCTTCTTTGCCAAAGGCAGATGATAAAAAGAGAATAAAACTCAGTGCAGGTAATAAAATTAATATTAATGGGATGGAGTCGCAGTCTGTTGTTATTATATGAACAGTGTTTAAACCAAGAAGTGTTATATTGATGACATTGTTATATTATAACACAAAATAAAATGAAATTTAAATGACTGTTCAACTTTTGGACACTTCTTGTATAACCATATTGAATGACATGAATTGAACCATGCGCCGGTGTTAGTTTTAATATTTTTGGTATTGATATTCAAATATTACATTTTTTTTTCTTGTCTAAAACTTATATTGTAGAGATTTCAATAATCAGGATTCACGGAAAATAAAGTACCTTGCTACAGAATGTTGTCCTCTGAATCATTTGTTTAAATACATACAACCATTGGGAAGGTGAACACTAGATTAGTTCCTCTCATTATCAAGTGTGATTTGGACATAATTTATCATGAGAAGTTTATAACTTTATTTACTTTGATCTTGAACATGTCTATTTTGGTTTCATTCTATGCCATTAATTCACTATGCAGTCTACCAGGATGCAAGTTATGCAAAGAATAGTGAATTTCTTAAAAGGTTGTGAGTGGAGTGTTCATCAGGGCCTCTACTACCGGTAGAGATGATTGTAAACTAATTTAAAGACAAACATTTTGATGACAAAATAAACAGAAATTTGGTTATAAATGTTGGAATTTGTGTGAGATTTTTTTTAAATTAAAGAATTAAAAAGGTTTTTCAGTATAAGTACTCAAGCGTTGCCTGCCAGCAGCTGACTGTGTATAGGCCGTGTACTCACCCGTTGTTGCTGCAGCTCCTTCTCGCGGTTCACATTGTCCTCCTGGTGTTTGTCCAATGTTCCCCGCTCCTTCTCCTTCACCTTCTCCCAGTTGGCCTTCTCCGCATTTATAGACTCCTGTACAAACATAACCAACCATTAAACAACATTAGCTTTATTACAGCCTTCTCCACATTTATAGACTCCTGTACAAACATAACCAACCATTAAACAACATTAGCCTTATTACAGCCTTCTCCACATTTATAGACTCCTGTACAAACATAACCAACCATTAAACAACATTAGCTTTATTACAGCCTTCTCCACATTTATAGACTCCTGTAATAGAACCAACCATTAAACAACATTAGCCTTATTACAGCCTTCTCCACATTTATAGACTCCTGTACAAACATAACCAACCATTAAACAACATTAGCCTTATCATAAGTGGGGTTTTACTAAAACACTTGATTGTTTTGTTCTTGTTTTGGGAGATCACAGATTCCCAGAACATGACAAATGAACCCTTCTTGGGAAGACCTGTAATAATCACAGACTGTGTTCCTCTTTCCATAATTTTCTCTCTTTAATTTACAGTGTATGACACTAGTTGTTATGTGGAAATACAAATCTATTATTATTATTATTATTATTGTTATTATTATTATTATTATTATTGTCTGCTCACCTGAAGGTTCCTCAGTTCCTCCAGCTGCTTGTCATGATGATATGCGTGGCGGCGTTCCCGCGTGATGCGCTCCGTCTCGGAGTGGAGCCGCGACACCTCCTTATTGGCCTGAATATACTGCATGCGGAAACTGCAAATAGACAAATTAAACCTCATTAATAAATGAGCATTTTTTTTCCAAATGCATTACACCATTTAGGGATTCTATTAGGGATCTATAGCTCATTAACATTTAGTGTGAAATATGAGGAATTTTTGCGATGATTGAACACCTGTCATAACAAATAATGTAAACATGTTTATGGAGCAATAAATTCCTAGTATGGGAAAAAAAACCATTTTATATATATATATAGTGTAAATAGATATTTAATGCTGTCTATAAACTCTGCAGCTAATAAACGTTCAGAGCTAAATATTTCGTGGTTAAATACGTTTTAAAACAGTTTTGCAGGGAAAGAAATGAGTGGATGAGTGCCTCCAGTCTTAGAACTTATATAGGAAACATTAAAGTCAGAGAAATTTTGTGGCGGTGCCGGAAAATAACTTGTGGCGCTTTAGCTTGGGAACGTTTTATCCGGACAGTATTCCATGACTAATGGTCTAGGTTGGGTGGGATTTTTTTATTATTCAGTATTTTTATACAGCACATCTTCTGTAATAACGACAGTTATCAACAAACAAGTACATTGTACAATGAGGTTCTAATAATGAATTGAGGACATTTACATTGAGATATGGGCTCACAGATAATAATTCAATACAGAATAACCATGGTCTTCCGCCTATTTGCCTCCAGAGTGGTTTATAACTCATCAGGTTTGTTGTTGCTTCAGGGTATTGTTGCTTTCTGTCCCTAGACAAACAACACAGGTATTTGTGAAAGACAGGGATCCATAGAAAAGCACAACTGGACTGGACAAGGACATTAGCAGCCTTGAACAGACAATACAGTGTGACACACAACCTGTACCAGAACAGGATGATACAACTAAATATTTACAAGTGTAGTGAATATGGGAATACCAATCAAGCATTGATTGGGCTTTGATTGTTTTAGTGTTGTTTATCATGTTTGGACCAGTACAGGTTGAATTGGTTGCAGCTGCCCTTGCTGTGCTGGTCAAACCAGGCTTTTGGATTCCCGCCAAAACTTACATGGGTCATATTCATTTATTCCTATATTACAGGTTACTCTTATCTAGTTGTACTATATACCACAATCTGTGTGTTGGTCTTTCCTGATGTTCCGGCAAGATTCCTTTTATGTTCCATAAACTGCACTAGACCTTCTTTTACCTGAAACACCTTTATTGACTGTCTACTAAAGTTGACTCTTGCCTCGATGTACTCAACCTTGTTACTCTTGCCTGGAGTGATTGTTCACTCTGGCTGAGTCATTGGGACCAAAGCTTGGGACCAAGATCAACTGACGGAATAGGTCTGTGTGGAGGAATAAAGCCTGAGATATCAAAAGACTGTGTTACTGGTTTTACTTCCCCTTCGTTGAGATTGATAATATTCGAACCTGGTTAGTGAACTAGTATTACTAGGCGGAAAATCACTACACAAGAAATGAATTGTGGTAATAATATGTATAGATGCCCCCATTTAAAACGGGCAGTAATTCTGTTTATATATTCTCCAACTGAAGAAAAGAAGAAGAAATGATGTAGTTTAATATCATTCTGGTTGTGAAGTCATCATAACTTACGCCTGTGTGATCTCGATGTTAAACTAGTTTTTATAAGCAGGTTTTGAAATAAAGATCCTATGTTGGACAAAAAAAAAATTCTGTTTATATATAGTTTATATATTCACTCCCTCTTTTATAATTCACTTCCCCACGCTACTATATCCTTATCAATGTGGACATTGCATCAGCCCGCTATGTCGTAAAACCCAGCTGCAGTAAGTAGGCTGCAGGAAGTGGGTTGAAGCGTGGTCGATGTTCCTAATGGAATAGCATGGAAATAGCTTCTAAATCACTTCCTTGAAAAATTATTTTTGGGAAATCAATAACCAGGTAACCTCACTTGAGATCTATGTAAGTCATCTTGAAAGTTAGAGCCTTGTACATGCAGCCTGTAAAAAGCCTCTTATAACTTTGTGTAGAGCCTTGAATGTGGTAAATGCACTATTAATTAGAGTGGGAGACAAAGAACCATCTATAAGCAATGTTGTTGTGGAAAACTCCTGCTCCAAGCTCCACTAGAGGGAGTTGTTCTAAAGAAGGGGAATGACTAACAGAGTATTGGCAATAGGGTGAATCAGCAGGAGGAGGGTGTATCAGGGGTAATCAGGCTGATAAGGCAGATAAGGGGTAAACAATACACCCCTCCCCCCCTCCCCATGTTTGGGTGTAGACGCAGATTCTCACATTGGGCACTACTATAGAGCTGGTGCTGGGGTGAGGCAGTACACCTTAGGCCAAAAAACATAATAGGTGTGTTTCCCATTTATCCAGAAGTAAATCCGCCCAGAATATATTTTTTCCTGTGATAAATGAGTTGCTTGTGACTGACGTTTACCTTACAGATTGTTGAATGATCCCCCGCCCCCCGCCCCCCTCCTACCTAGTGTCCCACACTAGTATAGGAATATCGATAATCTATTCGAAAGCATAGATGGATTATTTCTTCGGACAAAAGTTGGAGGAGACTTAATATACTTGCGCTTTCCGGGTAAGGAAGTCGGCTATCGGTATGTTTAACAAGAGAACAGGATGAGTTCTATAAAGGTAGGGTTTTGACACTAGATGCCCGGGGTGACAGATGGATTCAAAATATGCCTGCTGTGCCCACCTTTCTCAAGGCGGTTTTTGGTCGCCAATCATCTAGCTGTGAACTTTTTTGTTTTGTTTTGTCTATTTATTAACAATAGTTGTTTTAAACAAGGGAAATTTGCTTTCTGACAGTTCCTGTTTTCCTGCTTTTAGTAGCTTCTTTTTAAAAAAAAAATAGCCAATCAAAATTAGGCACGGTCATTTTTGTTTGTTTAGGTAGGGTTAGGTTTTCCTAGGTGTGTGTGTGTCGGGGGTGGGGGTGGGGTGGGGTGGGGAGGTGAAGGTGGGGTAAATCAGAACCACACCTATTATTTCCCCCTCAGTGTGAGTGTACCTCAGGGTTAACATGATACACTGAGGCAGGTTTGTCTGGGTTCCTTGGGTTGTTGTGTTTCTCCTGGAACCTTCTGGATCTTGAGCACTTTCTGGAAACATTCCCCGTCACTGCGCTAACATAACACTTAATATTTCTTACTATTCTACAGAAAAACAACAATTAGTTTCCTTCCTGAGACTATAGATCGGTACCGGAAGCCGCGTCCGTATTTGTTATTTGCTGATAAATGCCAGACATTTAAAATTAGATAAAAATTCTCATGGTCGGAATCTAGTTTTATATGAAGCAAAAATAATTCCAGGAAAATTGTCTGCAAAATTATTTTTTTAATAGCAATTTCGAATGCGGAATGACTTTAGTCCCCTATTATCGCTCACGCCATGCTCGCTGAAGACGCAACACGAGCAGAACTTGCCAGAAGGTGAAAGGCAACGATCATCAAAAGTGGAATAAAACCGTTTTACTTTGCAATGTGTGGCGGAATAAAGATTGTGATTGCAGAGAAGAGCCTTTTCTACACCTGTTGTGTAATTTTAAAATCATAAGAGGAGGAATGATGCAGTTACAACGCTAAGACACTTGACAATGTCAATAGGAGACTGGACTGTCAGCTTTGCCAGTTACATTGCCATTGGCAGAGGAAGTTCCGTGATCATCTATAAATAGGTAAGATTTCCTGGGTGTCAAACAAAATAAATTTTAGAAAGAGCAATGTGTGAACATTTGGGAGTGTAACTATATAATCAGTGAACTAACAGGGGCGGGGCCTGTGTGTGTGTGTGTGTGTGTGTGTGTGTGGTGATGGGGGGGCGGGGGGGTAGGGTTTCCTAATCTTACAAGACTCAAGTCAAGAGGGTTTGAACTTTGGGAGTTAGCTACTCAGTAGGTAGGCGGGGGTGGGGTGTGTGTGTTCAGGTGAGGAGGGAGAGACACACAGAGAGACAGATCGAGCGTTCGCTTCCAACTCCTAGACATGGATATATATTTTTCTAATTATAAGTATAATTATCGGAGTACAAGTATAATTTAATTAGTAGGAAGTAGTTAGTTGTAAGTAGGAAATAAATGTAAATGACATTCTTGACGATGTAAATACGGTGATGAAATTTTGAACCTCTAAAGAATTCCTGAAAATTTCGACATAGTCACACAGAGAAACATTTCTGATTCTTCATGGTGTTGTATCATATTACAGTATTCCTGTTAGTGATGCCGGCCAATGTGGCTGACGTGGACAAGCCCCACGCCGGCCATTTGTCACTGACTCAGGCCGTTTTTTAACTACAAAAAATTTGTAATGGTACCTGCAAATTCTCATGAAAAAACACCTATATGGTCGAAACCTTATTTCACAACACCTATGGCCGAAACCTTATTTCACCTATGTCAGGGTAATAAGATTGATCCTGCTTAATATTTCAGTGATAGCATAATTTTTTATGCATTTCAAATTGGTTCTTGTCCACTTTTAATATACTGAATGCATGAAACCCAACGAAAATAGAATAAACATAGATATATGGAAACCTATCTATTTGTACCTATTTGCACAGGGTAGGCTACTAATGATTTTGTGCATGCACATCGTTGAATGCAAATACAACACATAAGTAATTCAAAGTCATTAATTTTGATTTTGCATTTTTAAAACTCATTAATTTTAGTAATTTCGCCCCCCCCCCCTACCCCATCATTAAAAAACTCAGTAACTTTCAATCAGAACAACATTTTTTTTTATCAAAAATCGATCTGAGCCCAGTGAAAGAATAATTTTAGGGAGGGCTCAAACATCAGACAGCACACTTAAACCACAGAACTAAGGCTGATTCCCAAGAAGTATAAATAGCTAGTGCAGGGGTGTAGGAGGGATACAATTATTGGGGGACCGACGAGTGCCGCAGGTGGGGGTAATTAAGACTAGGGAGTGAATTTTCTTTTTAAAAATATGAAACAAAGCAATGAAATTGTGCCTCCTGGGGACATCAGTTTTAAGCACTCACTCTCTGGTGCATTATAAGTATTTGGGGGTTATATATTATATGGATATCAACATAATTTTCCCAGTTTGATTCCTATAATGCAGTTTTATTATTCGCAGAAATTTAGATGAACTGCTTCTAGGCAAGGGGAAAATTTTTTACTTTAACCAAAGATCAGTTAATGTTAGCATGTGTCTAATTCGGCCCTACATGCAAATCAAATGTTAGCCTACATTGAAGGTGACAACAACGTCGGCCACTTTGGCCAACATGAAAGTAGCAGTCATCGGCCAATGAAATTTAAATTTTTGCCGACGTCTTTTTGCGAACACTGTATTACACAATCATTACTTGATACATATGTATTTACTATTGTAGGTACATTTAATACAACAATACAAAATATGCATATCAACCCAACACCACAATACCACAGTCATCATCACATCTTATTGCGTTGCCTTCACAGAAAAATACTTTACATATCTTAATTCATGACAAATAACAGAGATTCTGTATTTCACAAAACAAAACCTACTGCTACTACTTCCATTATTCTGTAACACACTTATTAACACATTTTATATATCATCCCCACGTTACAAACAAGAGGAAAAAAATCATTTAATAGAAAACAAACCAATTATTATCCACATACTACTCATCATCTTACAGTTGGTAGCCCTTCTACATACACATTAGAATAGGCCTATACGCTTTGAATAAAGAAAACATCCCCATAGCTCTAACAGAGGCTTTTTCATTAATACATGAACTAAACAGGAAGGTTAAAAGAAACGACTTGAATTGCTATAATTCCCGCTTAGTTTTCCAATAGTACTCCAATAAAAATCATGGATACCTTTTGAAAAATCTACTTTATCGACCCAATTACCTTTGTCCTGAATATAAGCTGCTTTAGGAATTCTGGTTGATAACATTACACTTTTATTCTTCCAGCCTTTCTTCTTGGAATATCCAATTCTGGATACAACACCAGACACCATCACAAATGTAAACAAGATGCCTGTTCAAGCCACAGACCATTAATGATTATTGTGGCCATCGTCTTGCCAACCCCGAGTCACAAAGTTAATCATGTCATCATCAGATCTACTTCATACGGATAGAAAGGAACAGTTGCATAACCTCGAACATGTTAGCATTTAAATACAAAAAGATATACTGCCAGTCATCCAGGATGAAAGACTATTTAATAATTGGATGGGCATTTCGTGCATGGTTCAAACTTTCTCCGATTTATTTTGGTGAAAGTAGATCACCTGTGTCTCAATATTCAACTCTAATATTATGATGTTATTATCACAGGCCATATATATATTTTGGAGGCCCTTTTTGTTGAATGATGAGATGATTAAAGAGTTAGTGTTGGTCTCAGTTGACTCAAAGATGTAGTTTTTAGATGGTTGACCATCAAAAAGGGTTGAGACAAGTGCATGATGTCGATAGTAATCTTTAAATATCTATATTCCAAGAGCTGTCTCCTTTCTGATCCTCCTGCCGCTCCCTCTCCCACACCTACTCTTTCAATTCCCTCCTTCCTTTCTCTCTGCCCATCTCTTCCTCTCCCTTGATATATATATCTGGATCATCCCTGACTCCATCCTTCGCTCCCTCTCTATTCTCACCTCTCACACTCATCCCTGACTCCCCTCTCCTGCTGCCCCCTCTGCCATCCAACTGAGTACCCCCCCCCCCCCGCCCCCGGGGCGGATCCAGGATTTTCAAAAGGCGGGCACCATTTCAAGTTTTATTTTAAAGAACATAATTATATGTTTATATTCTAATAAATTGCTTAGCTTTTGTTCTGCAATGCTTTAGATATTAAGAGATGCCTCTCACTTATTTCGACACTAAAATTGACCATGATGAAAGTACTAAATAATCTTAAAATCACCCAAAGGAATTTTTATTCTGTACGGAATATGTGACTAGACAATATTTGTTAAATTTAAGTGTTTTGGTTTTGAACTTTTCTTAAATACAGCATTAATTATGCCTCCTCACCATTCAAGGATTCATTTTAGGAGCATCCAAGTATTTTCCTTAATGCAGAATTTCATTATATATTTTATTTTCAATTGTAGATTTTACTTCTAATGATTAAAGTAACATTGGGGAACTCTCTGAACTCACATTGGCCTGCTTCTGAGAAATATTTAAGTTGTATAGGCAATAAAGATCAGAAAGTCAGTGCTATCTGTACATTAAGGTTTCATGAAATGGTTTGTGTTCTAGGTACATGTTTTGATACTTGAAGGTGCATTTATGTCATCAACTATAATCGAACTAATTTATAACCTTTTTACATCCCCTCCCCCCCCCCCACCCACTCTCACACACCCCTTTGTAAGAAACTGAGAATCTCCAAACATTCCAAGGCCATTTAAAGATTACAACAGGATTCAAGGCCATGTGATATTTCAGGCCCTTCGACCTATATGTTATTGTTTCAACCCTAGAATTTATTTGCCTAAATTCTAGGCTTTTCCATGCCCCATTATTGGAATACAGTACATAAAAGTATATATAAATCCTATTTCATAGTAATATATGAATGTTTTTCTTGTCTCTTTTGCAACACAAATGCCCTGGCTTGATTTTGAAAAGGGGAGGACATGCGCCCTCCCCCTAAATCCGCCCCTGCTCCCCCCCCCCCCGCCCCCTTTCTCCACCTCCTCTGCCTCACTTTCAATCTCACTCTCCTGGCCCCTCGATCTGCACCCTATAACTATATAGCGTTCGGGTACAGAGCAAATTTAGTTCATAGGGATTCTTGGCGCTTGAGATATGACTGCATGTATATTCTGAGGTTAGTAGGCCTACTAATTTTCCTGTATTCGATATTCTTGGGTTTTCTCCATACTATGTATTCTTGATGTATTTTGAAATATGCTCGGATTTTGATGCACTGGCAAATGGTGATGTCATCAGAAATTTCTAGAAGAAATCGGTCATGTGAGGATCAATGCTTACCGGCTGAGATCCAACATACTTATACCTGATTATGATAAATGCACTAAGTGAGTGACTCATATATTAGACTTTGTGGCTTGGTATATCTCATAGAAAGCCATGGAAGCTCTCTCTATATGTTATAGTACAGTTGATATACTATATATATATACATGTTCCTCGCTCTGGTGCTATCACTAATGAGTCAAACGCTTGTAGTATGTGACGTCATAAGGTATGATGTGAAAACAAATGTGACGCAACTATTCATTGGTCAAGGTTGCATTGGTAGTTAGGTTAGCCAGGTGGCATTGATACCTTGCTATGATCAAGGTGTGGGTTGCAACTGAGTGTCTTCGTACGCATGGCTAATGTCAATATATATAAGTAAGGATATGAAATAAACGGTAATTTGTGAAGTGAAACGTTTAAAACATTGTATGTTGAATAAATATACCCACATTCCTTTTAGGGGATGTGGGTATGTCCGTACTTATAGGGACGATTTGGAATGGGAATCTCCATAGTGAATTTCATAGGGTAGCTGGCTAAAACAGCAAAAGGAAAAGAAACTAGGGACATTGAAGAAAGAAGATGGATGCATCGCCTACAGAACATAGTGCCAAAAGTTTTAAACTTAGCTGACTGAAAGGTTAAGTGGGAAACCAGGACCTCCCCGTATAAAATTGTTACAGTTGATATACATGTATTGACAAAGAAATGAGAGCTTTGTCTTATCTTAACAGCATATTCCCTAAACCCAGTTGCTCAGTGTTTGATGCGTATTATTGACCATGAATCTCACCACTGGTCGTTTGTAGAGAAGCTCAAACATCATGACCTTCATATATTGTGCAGTGAATGTGTGAATAGATATGATTCTCCAAGCAACAGACGTCATGCCTTGTGTTACCTCAGATCAACTCTTAGTCTACCTACAGGTGATATCATAGAAATATCCAAAGCTCCCCTCATGATCATTAATTAATAATGTCGATCCCTAATAAGCTAGAACTAAAGATATATGACTCCATTATATATGTACACCTCAGTTTTGTAAATGTGGAAATGTATATTAGTTATCTATTTCCGTATAGCCAAGGGCCTTTTTGTTCGATAATATAAATGTTCCACCTTTGGCACATTATTATCATATCACACAGCAGCCACAAAACTTCACACTTGATATATAGGCCCAACAGGTGCTTATGAATATTGCAGTCCCCTGATTGAACCAGTACCATTTAAATAATTTTTAATTCTTAAATGGTAAATCTTGAATAAAACTTGGTATGTGCACACCAATGTAGAGAATGAGTTTATCATTAAGATGCGGTATACTGTGTGTCCGTCCAATAGACAACTTTCCAAAATTCACACATCTGTATGACTTATATGTTAAAGTTTGTAACTTTAAACTATTCTCCCTCCCTCCCACCCCTCTTTTTCCCTCAGCCCTCTCCTCCTCCTTTCTGCCCTTCTCATTCAGTTGGCGTTTAGAAGTAAGGTTTTTGATGCTGTTACAAGTGCTTTCTATACTGTTACAAGTGTTGTAACACAAAGGACGAAGAAGAAATATTTTAAGTATGAATATGGTGTAGAAATTCGAGGGCAATTTGCCCAGAGATTTGGTTTTCTATAGAGTTGAAAAGATCAACTCTAAACCAGACCAGACCAATGCACGAATCAAAAAAACATTTCAGAAAACAACTAGAAAATTTATACCTAAATCAAAATCAGTAACAAAACACTAAGAGCAACAGGTGACTGTCAAGGATATGTACTCCTCTCTGAAATGGAGATATATATGTATTTTGTATGTAGCATTTTTTGTATTTTATATTTTTATATCTTATACGTTGAGGCTCTTAAACAGCTCACATATCAATGAATGTTGAGGTTTTATACTAGGATAAGAGGTATATTCTACCAAGAAATGCATCTTATTTTAAGTAGGCCTATGTCTTACAAGAACTACTCGCCATACTTGAAAGTATTATATATAATATATAAATATATATACCGTATACATTATATTGATATGAATACATAACCAGGATATACAACGAGTTTTTAACGAGAAGTTTGAAACACCAATTTATATTATATTCAAGTACTTGGCACTGTACTGCATATGTTAGGCTGTCGACATTATATCTTTATTTTTATTTTATTTCATAGCAAAAGCCCCTAGCTTTTCTTTTATAAAGGTAACGGTTGGAAGAGCTGGATTATGAGTTTAGAGTTTAGAATTTCTTATTCAGCTAGGTTATTTCCAGAAACTTGTCGAGCCTTTTACCATGCCTGATACCCATGTGTATCTTTGACAGATAAATGATTTTTCAATTCAATTTAATGTCTGACAAGCTCTGACATAGTTGTTAATCGTTCCATCTGATAATATAAACATGATAAACACTGGAATGAAATATCTACTGTATGAGAATTAATTTTGTCTAGGAAAAGTCTAAGAATATGTAGGCCTACAGTAAAAGCAAAATCAAAACATGGTGTCCTTTTTTTCTTTGAGTTGGAGTTCTTTAGATCTACGGTATCTAATGAATAAGCATTTAAAGATTTCAAACTTAAGTGTATTCTTCAATGCGAAACTAAAAAGAATTATTAGCCTACTATAATACTGATTTGGAATGATTTTACATTTCCCCATGTTTCTACAGAAAGAAATATACCAGTACCACAAGGCCAGACATGGTTTAACAGGAAATTAATTTATATCCATGATTTTCCCTTTCTCAATGGTACAATGCTGTTTCTTATTTTCACATCATTTGATGAATTAGGAAATTTAGCCAAATAATATATACAATTTCCATAGACACAATAGACATATGGAAGAAGTTTTCATTTATAATATATACTCAATACTGGAAACTTTACTGGAGATTACTTCGTGTATAGGCATAGATATATATAAATGACATCACCGATCTGCCTATATATAGGTTAAACAAGTCGATCAACTGATGTTTTGATATTTCATAATTTTACATTGTATTATCTATTTTACACTGTATTATCTACTTTTAAAGTATTCAAGTCTTCCAATTTGTGTTACTCAAAATACATAGAACCAACCAAAAACCTGTTCTTTATATAATTATATTCAACGCACGCACATAAAGTGTCATGACCTTTTTTCAATGTAACTGTATTGCAAGTTGGAAATAAAAATACTTATATATATATAATGATATTCTGACTACATTACCACCAGTTGTACCATCTACTCTGCTATAATATCTCTTGGATATCATCATTCATACATTATAAAAAAAATGGTTGTGTGTGATCAAATAAACACAATATTTTACAAAAAAAAATAATTCAGGGGCCTGAGACGGATTACTTTGAGTGAGAATAATTTATTCTACCCTATACAAATTTCACTAAATGCTTTGAATGAATTTAAACAATGCACACAACCTTTCTTTATACAAAATCCTACAACGAAATTACAATACTTTATTGCACTATATAGGCTTATCATGTTTGAACGCAACCATAAAAGAACACATGAGATGAGACCCTCTGTGTTTCAGATGAAGGGCTATAGTCTCTTGTTGAACTTAAAACGTAGGCATATATGTAGGCCTATTTATGAACCTCAGCCCCCGGCCTCTGCCAGTCACTGAGTTGGACATCTGTCCTATTATCATACCATACGGCACTCGCCGATCAGCTGTCTATGACACTAAACAAATCGATCAGCTAAAAGAGTATGACTTTAAAACATAATTTATCATTCTCCTGCAATCGTGATGATACTAAATAAGTCTAGCACTACTTTGTATTGGTTGTATTCTGTAAGAAATTCAAGTCTTATAATTATTTTTTAATAAAACAATTAAACCCCATGAATTTGACAAAAGTAGGCCTAGGCTATAATTCGACTTGTTCTACCTATTGCTCTGGTTCAAAGGAAAGATCGACCAGCTGATGATGGTGATGTTGATTAGAAATATTGTTGCATGATGTCCCAAGTTATTTATGTTTTATTATATGAATAAGTCATAGGGACATGTTAGTAAGATATACATGGACTGAAAAGTAGGCCTAGGCCTACGCTCAGACCAACCGATGTCATGCAGCAGACGTTGAGCTACGTTGTAATGTAGGCTCTCATCTTTGGCGGGAACCTCAATATGCAAATGAGCTTGACCTCTTTCTTAAGATGATGTCACAGGAAAGACACACAGACAATCAGCCCCATCAGTTATGGATGACGAGCAGATATTTCTGACTTTGTTTACACTTTAATTTGGACTCAATAAAGGCAAGTTTGCTTCTAAACTAACTTTTAAACATGACACAAAGCTGTCTGAAGCGGTAGCGGAACCGGCAAAAAGGAAAACTTGTAAGCTTTTTACGATTTTCATTGCTTTTTTTCAAAAAGAAGTCTGCGGAGTTTATCGGAATGATTGGTATCAGCGAAAAGCTTTTTTTATTCCCTTTAAAATGAAATGTCAGTCATCTCGCTAGTGTGATTATTAAAAAAGATATGATCGGAAAACTGATTTTAGGTAGGGGTTTTGACAAGTTTTAGGGTCGCAGATGGTGGTACCGATCTATAGTAATAGCATATAGTTTGTGAATTATCCAGCTGAAAACTAGGTCGAGGGATGTTAATTTTTTTTTATGGAACCACCATCCAGGAACTAAAAAGAAATCTATTTTCTGCTTATTCCAAAACAATAGTTGTTTTAAACATAATAAATGTACGTTTTCTGGTAAGGAAGACTTGTTTTCCTGCTTTAATTAATTAGCGTTTTGGTAAAAAAAATCATTAAAAAAATAATTCGGGAAGATTCAAGAATGTATTTAGGTGGAGTAAGTTTTCCTAGATAGGGAAAAGGTGTGTGTGTGTGTGTGTGGGGGGGGGGGGGGCGGTAAATCAGAAACACCTATTTTTTCCTCCTTTTCTATCCCACAATCCTTCACTCCAGCTATAGCCTAATCGTAGTGCAATATCCGACCACCTGGGGGCGCTGTATAACGGGAGTGGCCGGTAGGGAGCAGCACTAGCCATCACTGGCCAATCAGTGCACAATCATTGTTTCCCGCTCTCATAAAGTGAGGTAGGAAACAGTGAGTGGACTTCCTGCGGGTGACTCACGCGGCGGCCGTTGGGGGCGCGCTGATACAGGGAGGAAGTAGTTTGTGTTGGAGGTAAAAAACACCGGCAGATAACGGAACCGGAAACTGATAGGTGCAGGACCAGGAGTGAACTTTATTTACTGGAAATTTAGTGAAGTTTCCGTGTCATCAGTGAGTGGCGGGGGGCAGTAGTGGAGGGGTTGGTCAGAGCAGGAGTGTTTGCCCAGTGGCTGACCAGTTACCCCCTCCACTCACTGGTCAATAGTGGAGGGGTTGGTCAGAGAGGAGGAGTGGCTGACCAGTTACCCCCTCCACTCATTGGTCAAGTGGAGGGGTTGGTCAGAGAGCAGGAGTGGCTGACCAGTCCCCCCCTCCACCCACTGGTCAATAGTGGAGGGGTTGGTCAGAGAGCAGGAGTGGCTGACCAGTGGCTGACCAGTTACCACCTCCACCAACTGGTCAATAGTGGAGGGGTTGGTCAGAGAGCAGGAGTGGCTGACCAGTGGCTGACCAGTTACCCCCTCCACTCACTGGTCAGCTTGACCAGTGGGTAAATTATAGTATCTGGCTATGCTTAAACAATTTATCATTTATAGTCTAGGCTTAAAGATGAGAAAGTCACCTCAAACTGAATAAATCCCTCAGTCTAGGCTGAAAGTCCCTTCAAACCTTCTCATTCTAAGCCCAAAGATGAGGGAGTCCCTCCAAACTGAGGGAAAGCTTCTCAGTGTAGGCTCAAAGACGAGAGAGTCCCTCCAAACTGAGCGAAGGCCTCTAGGCCCAAAGATGAGGGAGTCCCTCCAAACTGAGGGAAAGCCTCCCAGCGTAGGCTTAAAGATGAGAGTCTCTCGAAACTGCAAAATGCCGTCATAATTCCATTAGGACCGCAAAGCGCCCTCTATTTTACTCATAGTTGACCACCGTTGCCAAGGTGAGATGTGACGTCGTAGTCAAGGCGAGATGGTTGTTAGGGACATTATTGCTAAAGTGACGTCGTCAATGACGCCGTGCTTTGACAACGTCGCGCTCATCATGGCAGCGAGTAGCGATCCTGGCGGGATTTAGGCTGCACTTCTCACTGAAAACTTTTGATTGCTTCTAAAAGTTTTCTCTTGGATGCAGAGCCGTATCTAATTTTTCCAGGTTTGGATTGCAAATCTATTATAGAAAAACACGGGATTGCAAATTGAAAACCTGCAGGATTCGAGAAATTGGATTCCATTCCGTGTTTTTCTCAGGCCAAGCAGTAGATTGGGGAAATGTGGCTTATATCGCGTTTTTCCTCACTAAAGTAAAGGTAACAGCGGGAATACATGGAATTTAATTTGTAAATAAGCTTGTCGACCTTTTTATCACATTAATTTCGTAATTTCTGTATCTTTGGTGATGAATAAACAATTTTGAAATCAAATAAAAAAACGGGAAACGGGATTCAGTGGGGGGTGGGGGGTGGGGGGGGGGAGGGGTAGGGGTTCCATTGCCTGTTTTTCTCAGGCCCAGCAGTAGTGATTCCCCGCCAGTGTAAAGTAAAAGAGAGCTGGATTAAGAGGAAACATACACCAGATGGATCAAGACATTGGAGCACCAGGTTTTTCCGGCAACACGAGATAAACTCAGTTTATCAGCTTTAAGGCTCTGTAGTGAGACCTGAATTCCCGCTCCACCCGCCTCATGAGTAAGAGTGTGAGTGTATAGGGGTGGGGGGGGGGGGGGGGGGCGGCAATTCAATTCCATTCAACATACACAAACTGTTTTGCAATAGTTGTACAAGAAGGAAGCATACATCTGATGAAGTCTTTTTTTACATAAAAAGCTTATTACAGCAGCAAGCTAACTTGATCTAAAGCTTTTATATATATTTTGTTTAACTTAATACAAACTTGTTAAATCAAATCTCAAAAGCTACATTTCTCTTGTTTAAAACATTATTGTTACAAAATAGACATTTATTTAGTTCCTGAAAGGTGGTTTCCTAAAATAAATGGTTTTAAAAGGTTTCGCATCCTGTATACCTACATTTCAGTTAATATAAATCGGAAACATTTGTTCGTACTTAATCATTACAAATATCTATAGGCCTACACAGAATTCCTCCATTCCTAGGTTTAATATGAAGGAATGTTACAGAATGTATCGAAGTAAGGTGGGTCGCTTGTATAATGTTACAGAAATTGAAAAGTTTCTTCAGTGAATCACCTCGTTTTTTTTTCATGAACCACAAATTGGTTAACAGCATTTTTAAAATTTTTGTGTTCTGAATTATATTTGTTGAAGTTTGAAGTTAATAGAAAAGTATTTAGTTAGTTTGAGTGGCTTAATTGTATTGGCATAATTGACATGAAAACAGCAAATGCTACGGGTTAATAACCCTATTAATATAATTGTTTGAATTTTGATGCATTTTATTATTTTTTATTTTCTCCCATTTTATGGCCAAAACTTTTTTTTTGTGTTTTTTTTAAAAAAGATTTTATTTATACTCCCAGCAGAAATTGTCAATCGCCATATTTCTTCACAGAAATAAAAGATATAAAATCCAGAAATGACTGCAGGAATGAAGCGATATAAGCTGCCATGTGAGTGTAAGGTGACAACAGTGCCCTCCACGAGACGCCATGTAACTAGAGAGCTTTCCGTCTGTACCATGACTCAGCACTTATCTCAGCTTCTATCATACACCACAAGATGGCGTAACAATCACCTAGCGGCGGTACAGAGAACTGATAAAGTGCTGAGTCATCAGTGCTCATATGTCACATGACAGGGAGTTCTGGGTGGTGACAGACCACGTGATTAGACGTCATCAGCTTATTTAAGGCTAATTCTACACTTTGAGTCACTCGGAGCTGCTCGGAGCATATCATGCAGTTAAATGTTCTCACTTTAGGAAAAACATTTACTTCTGAAAACATGATGATCGGGTCTAGTTAATGTCCAAATGTTGCACCCTCTCCCCACCACAGCTTAGTATGAATCTTACAATATTATAGAGAGAATGGTACTCAGTGCCTTTATAATAATTGTAAAGTTATATGAGATTCCTAATAATAATAATTGTAATAATGGTAATGATAATAATGGTATGTCAGCCTAATTCGTTAATTGGTTTCCTGGCTTAGCACAACATGGGCATAGAATACACAATGTGTTATTGCACCCCTCATACAGCATGGGCATTCAATACACACTCTGTTATTGCACCCCTCATACAGCATGGGCATGCAATATACATTCTGTTATTGCATCCCTCATACAGCATGGGCATACAATACACATTCTGTTATTGCACCTCTCATACAGCATGGGCATGTAATACACATTCTGTTATTGCACCCCTCATACAGCATGGGCATTCAATACACATTCTGTTATTGCACCCCTCATACAGCATGGGAATTCAATACACATTCTGTTATTGCACCCCTCATACAGCATGGGCATACAATACACATTCTGTTATTGCACCCCTCATACAGCATGGGCATACAATACACATTCTGTTATTGCACCCCTCATACAGCATGGGCATACAATACACATTCTGTTATTGCACCCCTCATACAGCATGGGCATTCAATACACATTCTGTTATTGCACCCCTCATACAGCATGGGCATTCAATACACATTCTGTTATTGCACCCCTCATACAGCATGGGGATACAATACACATTCTGTTATTGCACCCCTCATACAGCATGGGCATTCAATACACATTCTGTTATTGCACCCCTCATACAGCATGGGCATACAATACACACTCTGTTATTGCACCCCTCATACAGCATGGGCATACAATACACATTCTGTTATTGCACCCCTCATACAGCATGGGCATTCAATACACATTCTGTTATTGCACCCCTCATACAGCATGGGAATTCAATACACATTCTGTTATTGCACCCTTCATACAGCATGGGCATACAATACACATTCTGTTATTGCACCCCTCATACAGCATGGGCATTCAATACACATTCTGTTATTGCACCCCTCATACAGCATGGATGTGGAATACACACTCTATTATTGCACTGTATTATTGCATGCCTCATACAGCATAATATGACACGTTTACTGTTGGCTGTGTAGCCATGCAAGGAGCAGTAATACAGGCTCAGTGTGGATCATGTCCCATACACTGGGTGCATGAGTACCCGCTTATCACGCCACCTATCTCTCACTCTATACACTACTCACTCTGTAACCAGCAGCCATTACACCCAGGGATGAGTGGGTAAATACAACCATTGACACCCATTACACCCAGGGACGAGTGGGTAAATACAACCATAGACACCCATTACACCCAGGGACGAGTGGGTAAATACAACCATTGACACCCATTACACCCAGGGACGAGTGGGTAAATACAACCATAGACACCCATTACACCCAGGGATGAGTGGGTAAATACAACCATAGACACCCATTACTCCCGGGGACAAGTGGGTAAATACAACCATAGACACCCATTACACCCGGGGACGAGTGGGTAAATACAACCATAGACACCCATTACACCCGGGGATGAGTGGGTAAATACAACCATAGACACCCATTACACCCAGGGACGAGTGGGTAAATACAACCATAGACACCCAGGGACGAGTGGGTAAATACAACCATAGAGTACAAGTTTCAAAAATAAAAATATCAAACGTAAGATATAGGAATACTAATTAGAAGTTCTAATGTTTACCATCATTAGAAACGCCTTGATCTCATCTCTTCAAATATGAGAGACAATACTAGAGACAAAGATTTGAAAACTATATAAATAAAGGAACGGTTCTACACAAAAGATGTCATCTGCAACCTTCTACCCCAGCCTTGAGTTCAATCTTACATTGAAGCTTCATTCACAGCTATTTATAACCAAATAATTCTTAACAAATTTACTCCTAGAATTATGACTTATAGGACTGGATTTATCAATATTCTGCTGCTGTTATATGTTTATACAAGAGTTACTCATATTATGACTTATAGGACTGGATTTATCAATATTCTGCTGCTGTTATATGTTTATACAAGAGTTACTCATATTATGACTTATAGGACTGGATTTATCAATATTCTGCTGCTGTTATATGTTTATACAAGAGTTACTCATAATATGACTTATAGGACTGATTTCATCAATATTCTGCTGCTGTTATATGTTTATACAAGAGTTACTCATAATATGACTTATAGGACTGATTTCATCAATATTCTGCTGCCGTTATATGTTTATACAAGAGTTACTCATATTATGACTTATAGGACTGAATTTATCAATATTCTGCTGCTGTTATATGTTTATACAAGAGTTACTCATATTATGACTTATAGGACTGATTTCATCAATATTCTGCTGCTGTTATATGTTTATACAAGAGTTACTCATATTATGACTTATAGGACTGATTTCATCAATATTCTGCTGCCGTTATATGTTTATACAAGTGTTACTCATATTATGACTTATAGGACTGGATTTATCAATATTCTGCTGCTGTTATATGTTTATACAAGAGTTACACATATTATGACTTATAGGACTGAATTTATCAATATTCTGCTGCTGTTATATGTTTATACAAGAGTTACTCATATTATGACTTATAGGACTGATTTCATCAATATTCTGCTGCCGTTATATTGTAAAATTGACAAGCCCAAATTGTCTAATTTTAAGTTAAAGTTGTCTCATTCAGCCAGACATTCGTCGCGCCCCGCATTTCTTCCATATGTTTATACAAGTGTTACTCATATTATGACTTATAGGACTGGATTTATCAATATTCTGCTGCTGTTATATGTTTATACAAGAGTTACTCATATTATGACTTATAGGACTGATTTCATCAATATTCTGCTGCTGTTATATGTTTATACAAGAGTTACTCATATTATGACTTATAGGACTGATTTCATCAATATTCTGCTGCTGTTATATGTTTATACAAGACTTACTCATATTATGACTTATAGGACTGATTTCATCAATATTCTGCTGCTGTTATATGTTTATACAAGAGTTACACATATTATGACTTATAGGACTGAATTTATCAATATTCTGCTGCTGTTATATGTTTATACAAGTGTTACTCATATTATGACTTATAGGACTGGATTTATCAATATTCTGCTGCTGTTATATGTTTATACATGAGTTACTCATATTATGACTTATAGGACTGAATTTATCAATATTCTGCTGCTGTTATATGTTTATACAAGAGTTACTCATATTATGACTTATAGGACTGGATTTATCAATATTCTGCTGCCGTTATATGTTTATACAAGTGTTACTCATATTATGAATTATAGGACTGAATTTATCAATATTCTGCTGCTGTTATATGTTTATACAAGAGTTACTCATATTATGACTTATAGGACTGAATTTATCAATATTCTGCTGCTGTTATATGTGTATACAAGAGTTACTCATATTATGACTTATAATAAGATCATATAGGAAGATCTATGGCTTCATAGAGGAGACCCAAGCCCTTTTTCGGTGTCTAAATTTGATATGTTATTGAAAGTGTATGCTTCCGGGAATACAAACCTAAACATAAGACTGAACTATTGAATAAGTTGCTGCTGTTGTACAACTTGTAGATGGGTTGGAAAGAAAAGGAACCAAAAGTAGAAAACCTTAAGTTTTACACCGATGTTATCTGAGAATGCAACTTTAAATTCAAGGTCTTCCAACAATTCCTAGTTTACATTACATTACCACCCTTCATGCCTTTATTACCAACACAAGCTACACAATGCTGCACAGATAAGGCTTTATGAGCTCCTCTCATGGGTAAGATTTTCAGAAAATGTATAATTCAACTTCACCAATCCTCTCAAATAACCCAAATTTCAGACGAAAATAAAGTTCAAAATACAGTTCAACCTAACCAAACAGATTGCTAGAATCAATGCAATGCCGAATATACTCGAATTTACCAAGTATTGGCTAAATTTCAGCCTAATTTAGCAGAACTTACTCAATGTGTACAGCTGCCAATTGTACATTTTCTGAAAATCTGACCCTCATGTCAAACCTCCCAGAATATTTACCACAAGCAAAAAGCCGCAGAAACAAGTGAAACATTTTACTTAGATTTTATCAGTTGCAAACATTAAATTTTAAACTTATCAGTCAGAATCTTTCTCCTGACGAGTTATCCACCGAGACTGCCCCCACTACAATACCCCACACCACCTAGCGGCATATAAATATTTACTTTATTCACCTTCCAGGAAAACTTTAAGAGCCTCGTTCTGATGTGGATATTGATTAGGGCGCCCTCTAGTGTAGATAAGCGGCGACATGGCGGGTTTCCATGGTAACAATAGGGTTAGCAGGGAGTCGCTACACGTTACAAGGGTTTCCATGGTGAGGTGAAGGTCAGATAAACACCAGGGGTTGGGGGGGGGGGGGGGGTTGGGGGGGGGGGGGCGGTAGTGGGGTTATCTAAGAGTAGGTGGCGCTGCGTAGAAACCCGCCATGTTGCCATGTCAACAACAGCAGTACAAACCCGGGGTAAACAAGTTACAACTGGTCCCGGCTAATTATTACACTATTAGCAGTGTAGTCCCACTGTAGTGTTTATAAAGAGTTTAAATAATCTGGATTCTTGAAATTAGTTTTTCCCTCGACATAGTGTTTATCTGCAAGTCCTGATTGACCGTACAATGTATAGCTATGTATCTCAGTTCATCGCGGCCCTAAATCTGCGCGCTTTGGTATTTATTTGTTATATTTATTATTGGTTTATATTATATCAAAAAAAACATCATCAAAACTGCTCAGAGCCTAGCAGATCCCTCCAAAGTGAGGGAAGCTGACCGCAAGATCCCATTAGGACGGTGGAAAGCCATTATGTCTGACTTTTGTCTGACTTAACTGCTAATGGCTTTCCCGGCCCTGAAGTAGGCGCTCTAATGAGATTCTAATCAGACTTTGCGGTTAGGAGGGAGAGGCTTTCCCTTAGTTTGGAGGGATTCTATCGGGTATGAGCCTAGACTGGAGAGGCTTTCCCTTAGTTTGGAGGGATTCTATCAGGTATGAGCCTAGACTGGAGAGGCTTTCCCTTAGTTTGGAGGGATTCTATCGGGTGTGAGCCTAGACTGGAGAGGCTTTCCCTTAGTTTGGAGGGATTCTATCGGGTGTGAGCCTAGACTGGAGAGGCTTTCCCTTAGTTTGGAGGGATTCTATCAGGTATGAGCCTAGACTGGAGAGGCTTTCCCTTAGTTTGGAGGGACCCTCTCAGCTCTGAGCCTAGACTGGAGAGGCTTTCCCTTAGTTTGGAGGGATTCTATCGGGTGTGAGCCTAGACTGATCCAACCTGCGACAATATATAAACATCTTCTTCTCTAAATTATGATAAATCAATAAAATTTGTTCACGTATTTTGCCAACAACTGAAGCAAAACTATGTCGAATCACTTCACATTCTACAAGTGAGTAGTCCCCTGTAGTCCCCTATGGTCCCTTGTAGTCCCCTGTAGTGTAGGAACTACAGACCTGGAATATAGTTCAGACATTGGGCCCCTGTTTGTACAACACCCTTACCTAGGTACAAATAAATAATAAAATCTTGAATTAAATTGGAATTTATAATCAGTCGCTCAAGCTCGATATTAAAAACATCCCTGAGACAGAATATTCGTTATTTTTCTACAATCTTCAATAATATTGATCAAGCTTCATCACACCAGAAGAGTTAAGTCTTAAATAAAGTTAATTAATTAATGGAGGGAACAAGGACCCGTGAACTAGGGAGTCTTTATGTTGGATCGGTTGAAGGCTATCGGGGTTAATTAATTAATATTATATAATTAATATTATATAATTAATATTAAAGATGTTTTGGTTTAACTCTCGCTGAAACCAAGAGCAAACTCCAGCCACATGCGCACTAAGACTTCCGTTAGAGCAGGGCCTGCTGGGAAGTGAGTGGCACGTGACCCAGGTTTATCTTATCGCCGCTAGAGGCAGTGATAAGCGTTGTTGTATGGTTGTCATGGATACTTAGCCAGAATGAGTCATTGCTACAAACATGGCGGGCGCGCATGCGTAGTGAGTCGCTTGGTGACAAACAGACAGACACAGGCGGTGTGGGTAGTTTATACACATGTCACACCCATACATTAACTGGGGTAAATATATATAAATAAATATAAATAAAAGTGAAATAAATGTAAATGTGTGAAATATTTATATATAACTGAAGATAAATGGTAGAACAAGTTTCAAGCAACGAGTTCACGCGGTCTAACTCACAGCCTCTCACATCAGATAAGAGTGGTATGTCAGTGATAGGACGCCTACTGCGCTAATGGCTTTCCTGAATCTAAGGGGATTCTAATCGCATATTGCGGTTTGAAGTGAGAGGCTTTTCCTCCGTTTTGGAGGGACTCACAACTCTACCTAAGTTTGGAGGGACTCTCCTAACTCTGAGCCTAGACTGGAGAGGATTTCCCTCAGTTTGGAAGTTCCCTCTGGGCCTAGAGGGAAGCTTTGACTAGGAATAAAGATGGGATGGCTCCACGTTACAGGGATATTGCGTTTTTCTATGAAAATTGAATATTGTATTGGCCTTAAACTGAATAAAAAAACAACACATGAAGCATTATATATACACAAGTCTCTTGTCAATTCTTAGAAATATAATATTTATAAATAAATTGTTGATCCTACTGGCTGCTAGAGACACATTATGAATACAGTGTATTATCTATTAGGGACGCTAATAAACTAAGGCTTCACATTTTGTTAATTATTCGTAGATAATTAATTACTTTCATAATAATTCCCTGAAGCAGTCTCCAACAAACAACATTAGTCATTAGCGGTGTAACACAGTTTATAATCTAAAGAACTAAATATATTTCAACTTTTTCTCTTCTTTCAATGTTTGTGGATAAGCTTCAGGAGAAATGACGGGGTTTACCAATTCTCACAATTCTCGGAGTGACTTAACAAAATAAGGCTTCAATTTGTGTTATTTCTCCTGATAATGAATCACTTGGACTCCTGCCGGAATAACGGCGAACCAGAGGTTCACTGATCGCCTGGGTGGTGGCGCTCTGGTTTGTCTCCACTAGAGGGAGCCACTGAGGTCACGTGGTGCGATTATCTGATCTGATTACGTCGTGACGTGTTAACGACGACGTCAGGAGGACGTCAGGGGGACCGGTGGTTGGGAGGTGTAGAGGCGGAACATGATTCTGCCCGGAGAAATTAGTCATCAATTGATTTCTCTCGATCTGTCTCGTCTCCCTCTCTCCCCCCTCTCTCCTCTCCCTCTCTCTCCTCCCTCTCTCCTCTTCTATCCACTCCTCTCTCTCCTCTCTCCCTCCTCCCTCTGTCTCTCTCCCTCTCTCTCCTCTCCTCTCTCTCTCTCTCTCTCCCTCCTCCCTCTGTCTCTCTCCCCTCTCCTCTCTCTCCTCTTCTATCCTCTCCTGCTCCCTTTCTTCTCATCACCCTCCCTCCAGACTATCTCTCCTCCTCTCCCTCCTGTTCTCTCCCTCTTCTCCATTCATCCTCTCTTCTTCTCTCCCTATTTCCCTCTTCTCTCCCTCCCATTCTCCCCGTCTCTCCATCCTCTCTCTCCTGTACATCCCCACTCTCACTATCTCCTTCTCCATCTTCTCTCCCTATCTCTGAGTCTCAGTCTCACCCCCCCCCCCCCTCACCCCACCCCACACAATACAATTGAGTTCATCGTCCCTGTGTATAAAGGTTCTCTCCATAAACTAATTAATCTAGACTTTCCTAGATTCCAGATGATGTCCTCCCCGGCCCCGTGTCTACACAATACGATACAGACTGCAGCAGTATACACAGCCCGGGGTGAAGGTATTTATTTTATAATAAACAAGAAACATTTCACGCCCGTCACCCCCCCCCCCCCGCCCCCCCCCCCCCGCCACTATAAACACTGTGTAGAGAATCTAATTGTTCCAGCCCCACTGGTGCACAGCCCAGTGATCGTCGCATTATATTCCAACAACTCAATATTAAATCTAACAATTGACTCTGTATAATTATGAGGTTAGTGCAGGTGAAAATAAAGTCCCAGACTTGATCCCTGACCTCTACAGGCTGGTAAAGGTCATGACCTCTACAGGCTAGTAAAGGTCACGACCTTGTATTATACCTGGATAAATATAGAATATTAAAAAATGATAATTTTAGAGGTTTTTAACTAGAGTTTTACGGTTATTAAACTTTTATTATTACCTGGATGAATATGGGAGACATGGAAAACCATTTTCAGACTCATGTTTTCATTTAGAGTTGTCTCAAATTTACAATTCATTAATTCATTAGTTCGAACCCACATATAATATTGTTTTTGTTTGTACGCCCAGAAAGAAACCTACATAATTAATTATGACTAACTTTGTCACTTTTGAATTCTAAAATTATTCGATGAATCGATACAATAAAATAATTTTCAAAATTGAAAGAATTGAAAATTGCCACCAGGATGCAGGAACCAGGATTTGATCACGTGACTGATTAAGTATGTTTTATGTAAATTTATGTAACCATGGCAACTGATGAGAAGTGAACAATGCATGAAGTACTGAAGGTCAAGGACGCGTGACCTGGTGACCTGGTTGTCAGGACAACGCGATGACAACAAACGTTTCCTTATTACCCAGAATCCTTAGTTCAAAACATGTTTTCTGGTTCGTCCGCCAGGGGCTGACCATTGATTGACTGATTGATTTATTGATTGAAGATAATTAAATGTTGGAAATGTTTATAGGTTTTAAGGACTTTCTCTAAGTTTTAAGCACTGTAGGTCCAAACCCTCAGATCAGATAAACATGGTATGTAAGCCTACTTCACTAGTCGGTTTCCTGGCCTAGAACTAGGCGTTCTAATGGGAATATAATGATATTTTGCGGTCTTAATGATATCATAATGGCACTTTGCGGTTTGAGGCGAGAGGCTTTCCCTCCGTTTGAAGGGACACTAGACGTTGGGCCCAGACTGTTCTGTAAGCTTTAAGGATTTTAATCAGAACTATATTAACAATGGATATTCACTGGTATCTAATCATATATAAACATTTTTAATTCTCATCATCATACAGTTACAATTTCATAACAGAGAAAATGGTCCTACTATGAACATGGTTGAACATGGTTGTTCTTCCCAGGAGGCCTCGAGATATTACTAAATTTGATTTATTGATCATTAGATATTGGTTTCATACGATAATAAACATTGTATACAACTTCTAAAAAAAAAAAAAAAAAATTTGTTAAGATGGATTCATTGTGGCAATAGAGTAAAGTGTAAGTATTACTGACACATCCCCCCCCCCCCGCCCCCCCCCCCGCCCCCCGCCCCCGGGTGAGGGTTTTACTGGAAGTGAGACATCGTCAAACAGTTTGACCTCACAAGTGGGAGTTGACCCCCTGACCCTGGAGTAGTGCATGTGGCCGCCACCCAGTGCGCCACCCTCACCCTATCTACACCTCCTCCAGGGTGTAGCCATGGAGATCTATCAGCACCGCCCTAGATACAGGACACACTGATAAGCCCTATTGTCCAGGCGCAACCACACACAGCAGGAGAAAATAGGAAAAAATGCATTTAAAAAAAAATAACAAAAATTAATCACAGTAACCTGCCTCCGGGGCTTGAACACTTCTGAGCCTGATGTCCCTAAAAAATGAACTTAAATAAATACAAAATAATGGTAATATTTTATGTGGCACTTAATTCTTCCTGAGTTGAGTTGAGTTGCGTGTTGAGTGAGGTTATATTGTGTAGGGAGGCCATGTTTGCCCCGTTACTTGTGTTAAACCTCTTGTGGTTACATATCAGGGAATCTTTCTCTAGTCACTTAATCACTACCTGTCGTGGGGCTATAGCTAACTTAGGCAAAGACTTAGACATTATTGACCTCCACTTGCTGGTGCACTATTTGTACATAATCCCATGCACCAAACAGTGCACCAGCAGCCCCTCAATGCACCACACAGTGCACCAGCAGCCCCTCAATGCACCACACAGTGCACCAGCAGGCCCTCAATGCACCACACAGTGCACCAGCAGCCCTCAATGCACCACACAGTGCACCAGCAGGCCCTCAATGCACCACACAGTGCACCAGCAGCCCTCAATGCACCACACAGTGCACCAGCAGCCCCTCTATGCACCACACAGTGCACCAGCAGCCCCTCAATGTACCACACAGTGCACAGCAGCCCCTCAATGCACCAAACAGTGCACCACCAGCCCCTCAATGCACCACACAGTGCACCAGCAGCCCCTCAATGCACCACACAGTGCACCAGCAGCCCCTCAATGCACCACAGTGCACCAGCAGCCCCTCAATGCACCACACAGTGCACCAGCAGCCCCTCAATGCACCACACAGTGCACCAGCAGCCCCTCAATGCACCACACAGTGCACCAGCAGCCCCTAAATGTTGGTCTATAATTCCTCATTACATTCTACAATCTACCCCGGACCATTGCTGCATACTGGTGGGTGCAGGAGACATCCCACTGGCAACAACAATATTCAGGTGTGTAAGGGGACAAAATGGTGGACAGCAACAACACAGACCTCATTTATTGTCCTTAAATGAATAATAAAACATTTTTTATATAATAAATGTGGGATATTTGCTAGGATTGATGAAGACGAGCCAGTAATATATCCCAGGTAACACATATACACAGGTAGACATGGCAGGTAATACTTATAGCAAATGGCACGATGAAGGGTTCAAACTGATCGAGCCACATCAGTTTGAACCCAAACAGAGTGCAATTTGCTATTTATTACACACTTTATATGGATGTTAAAAAGTAAATTTAACTTGTTTAGCCTAAATTGTCACTTGGGGAAGCTCAATTCACTGCAACGTGTAGGCCTAAGTTACGCGGTCGGGGACAACGTCATTTGTTTTAGGTTTGTAGGTCAGGCCTACGCTACGCCAATGAGATTGCGTCTTTGCCCGAACTGTTCATGTGAACAGTTTGGGTCAACAGAACTGCACTGCACCCCCAAACTACACCTTTCTAACTGCTCATGTGTGTAATAAATATAATCCACTCACCTTTCCACTTCTGTGCTCTGTTGTATAGACACCGTCTGTAAACAAGACAAGACTAATCAATGGGCAGTCTATAGAAATCTATAGAAATCATATAATTTTCAGCAAGGAATATTTATCAATGCTCTAATGTGAATATCCATGTATTTACATGTTTCCATAACACAAGTCACCATCTTTCCCATTATGCATTTGGTTTACATAGGTGATGTATATAAGCAGTGATATTGGTGAAAACATTCTTGCAATTTTCGATTGTTGATTTCGATTGTCGAAAACATTGTCAAATATTTGTATATCAGATTTCATCAGAATCCATCCCAGGATGCACTGTAACAGACATGCACAGTGAGACATGCAAATCCCCTATTATATTGTAAACCTCCCAAAATGCTAGAGGAGTTCGACGCACTGACGTAATCCACTGTGATTAATAGAAGTAAGAGAAACAAACAATTACACTGAGAGCTGGAAATTACTTAGTGTTGTGCCCAGAACCAGAATAATAACATTATGAATTCTTCTCATCATATTATCCAAGTATTCTATAGTCTGTCCAAAAAGTAGTTGACACGTGATTCCTTAGTCCCTTTAAGGGGAGGGAAAAGTGGGCGAGTTTTGACTTCAAACTATTGCCCCCTGAATCGCCGTTTGCGACCGACCATGGCCGTTTGCGACCGACCATGACCAAATGTACAGCTGTACTGTATTGCGCTGCCTCTGTTCTATGTGCAGCAGCTGTTGTTTTTCTTAGAAGGAAGGCAGAGCTGGTTATACTGGCCCTGTTTTTTCATGGTTGATTGCAATGAGCGAATCCCTGGGCAAAGAGTGGACAGGTCCTTGTCATATATAGAAATCAGAAATCTCCCACTTTTCCCTCCCTTAAAGGAACTAAGGAATCACGTGTCAACTACTTTTTGGATAGACTATACCAAGGGTATATGTGTAAATGTGATGTCACTGCATTACTTGCCTTGCTACATATGGATGCTTTATATTGAAGCACCTTGTTTATGTTATATGCAAGATCCACCTAAGGGAATGACTTTATCACAATCATTATTACTATTGGTATATAAGACTTACCACCAATGCCTGTAGGTAATGCACTAGTTGTATAAGGCCGTCCACTTGCTCCTTGTTTGGTGGTATCAGCGGTAGACCAACACCACCTGGTGTAGACGAGGACAACAACTCCCCGATGGAGGAGCCCACAGAGCCACGGTCGCTGGAGCCGGTCGACTTTTGACTCTCCGTCTCCTCCTTCTCATTGTGTTGCTTGATGAGCAGAGATTGGAGGAAACTGGTGGACATCCGCCTAGACATGGACCCCCGCTCCTGAAATAGTGTATAGTGGCTTATAGGCAGTGTATAGAGGCATATAGACAGTGTATAGAGGGTTATAGACAGTGTATAGAGGCTTATAGACAGTGTATAGAGGCTCATAGACAGTGTATAGAGGCTTATAGACAGTGTATAGAGGGTTATAGACAGTGTATAGAGGCTCATAGACAGTGTATAGAGGCTTATAGACAGTGTATAGAGGGTTATAGACAGTGTATAGAGGGTTATAGACAGTGTATAGAGGCATATAGACAGTGTATAGAGGCATATAGACAGTGTATAGAGGCATATAGACAGTGTATAGAGGCTTATAGGCAGTGTATAGAGGCATATAGACAGTGTATAGAGGCATATAGACAGTGTATAGAGGCTCATAGACAGTGTATAGAGGCTTATAGACAGTGTATAGAGGCTTATAGACAGTGTATAGAGGCTTATAGACAGTGTATAGAGGCTCATAGACAGTGTATAGAGGCTTATAGACAGTGTATAGAGGGTTATAGACAGTGTATAGAGGGTTATAGACAGTGTATAGAGGCATATAGACAGTGTATAGAGGCATATAGACAGTGTATAGAGGCATATAGACAGTGTATAGAGGCTTATAGGCAGTGTATAGAGGCATATAGACAGTGTATAGAGGCATATAGACAGTGTATAGAGGCTTATAGGCAGTGTATAGAGGCATATAGACAGTGTATAGAGGCTTATAGGCAGTGTATAGAGGGTTATAGACAGTGTATAGAGGCTTATAGACAGTGTATAGAGGGTTATAGACAGTGTATAGAGGCTTATAGACAGTGTATAGAGGCTCATAGACAGTGTATAGAGGCTTATAGACAGTGTATAGAGGGTTATAGACAGTGTATAGAGGGTTATAGACAGTGTATAGAGGCATATAGACAGTGTATAGAGGCATATAGACAGTGTATAGAGGCATATAGACAGTGTATAGAGGCTTATAGGCAGTGTATAGAGGCATATAGACAGTGTATAGAGGCATATAGACAGTGTATAGAGGCTTATAGGCAGTGTATAGAGGCATATAGACAGTGTATAGAGGCTTATAGGCAGTGTATAGAGGGTTATAGACAGTGTATAGAGGCTTATAGACAGTGTATAGAGGGTTATAGACAGTGTATAGAGGCTTATAGACGGTGTATAGAGGCTTATAGACAGTGTATAGACAGTGTATAGAGGCTTATAGACAGTGTATAGAGGCTTATAGACAGTGTATAGAGGCTTATAGACAGTGTATAGACAGTGTATAGAGGCTTATAGACAGTGTATAGACAGTGTATAGAGGCTTATAGACAGTGTATAGAGGCTTATAGGCAGTGTATAGAGGCATATAGACAGTGTATAGAGGCTTATAGACAGTGTATAGAGGGTTATAGACAGTGTATAGAGGCTTATAGACAGTGTATAGAGGCTTATAGACGGTGTATAGAGGGTTATAGACAGTGTATAGAGGGTTATAGACAGTGTATAGAGGCTTATAGACAGTGTATAGAGGCTTATAGACAGTGTATAGAGGCTTATAGACAGTGTATAGAGGCATATAGACAGTGTATAGAGGCTTATAGACGGTGTATAGAGGGTTATAGACAGTGTATAGAGGGTTATAGACAGTTTATAGAGGCTTATAGACAGTGTATAGAGGCTTATAGACAGTGTATAGACAGTGTATAGAGGCTTATAGACAGTGTATAGAGGGTTATAGACAGTGTATAGAGGCTTATAGACAGTGTATAGACAGTGTATAGAGGCTTATAGACAGTGTATAGACAGTGTATAGAGGCTTATAGACGGTGTATAGAGGGTTATAGACAGTGTATAGAGGGTTATAGACAGTGTATAGAGGCTTATAGACAGTGTATAGAGGCTCATAGACAGTGTATAGAGGGTTATAGACAGTGTATAGAGGGTTATAGACAGTGTATAGAGGCTCATAGAGAGTGTATAGAGGGTTATAGACAGTGTATAGAGGGTTATAGACAGTGTATAGAGGCTTATAGACAGTGTATAGAGGCTCATAGAGAGTGTATAGAGGGTTATAGCCAGTGTATAGAGGCTTATAGACAGTGTATAGAGGCTTATAGACAGTGTATAGAGGGTTATAGCCAGTGTATAGAGGCTTATAGACAGTGTATAGAGGCTTATAGACAGTGTATAGAGGCTTATAGACAGTGTATAGAGGCTTATAGACGGTGTATAGAGGCTTATAGACAGTGTATAGAGGCTTATAGACAGTGTATAGAGGCTTATAGACGGTGTATAGAGGCTTATAGACAGTGTATAGACAGTGTATAGTGGCTTATAGACAGTGTATAGAGGCTTATAGACGGTGTATAGAGGCTTATAGACAGTGTATAGAGGCTTATAGACAGTGTATAGAGGCTTATAGACAGTGTACAGACGGTGTATAGAGGGTTATAGACGGTGTATAGAGGCTTATAGACAGTGTATACTGAATGTAGTGTATACAGAGTATGGACAGTGCATACAAAGTGTATGTAGTGTATACAGGTTTATAGAGTGTGTATGCAGTGTATGTAGTTAGGTTAGGTAAGGTTAAATACAGGTTAACTAGTAACAGGTTGGTTTCAGTAGCTCAGAATATCCTAAGGGACTGAAACCCACTAGTGTATTATAGCTTTACTAATCTAAAACAGAACATTTTGAAGTCATATATATACTTAAACTTTGGTAGGGGACCTGGTAAATAATTAAACCACTAGTGGTTAAACACTCCCACTTTTCTCTCTTCTTAAAGAAGACCTTTTAGCATGTCAACTTCTTATTGGACAGAGGATAGCGAGGGTTCTCCTTCACAATAGTAGAAGAAATAAAAACATTTATACTGATCGTGCTCACCAACACTAAAGAGTGTGATAATTTGTAGATTACCACACTTGAAGCAGCATGCACATGTAATTCTAGCTTGTGTAGGGACAAAGATGCAGGGAACACATCAGCAAACAGCCCTCACTCACTGCATAACACACTAGTGCCAAACTAGACTAAAGAGATTAGATTGCCCTGGCCTACAGTCCCCTTTCGGCCAAACCATGGACCATTCTAATACCCTAATAGAATAGGGTGGTTTCTGCCTGTGGCCAGGGAGATATATACACAGGGAGTGGAAGCCACAGGCTGATCATACAGGACCATGATTGTCAGGGTTGTGTTGTAGGGAGGTATATTTACAGGGAGTGGAAGCCACAGGCTGATTGTACAGGACCATGCTTGTCAGGGTTGTGTTGTAGGGAGATATATACACAGGGAGTGGAAGCCACAGGCTGATCGTACAGGACCATGATTGTCAGGGTTGTGTTGTAGGGAGGTATATTTACAGGGAGTGGAAGCCACAGGCTGATCGTACAGGACCATGATTGTCAGGGTTGTGTTGTAGGGAGGTATATTTACAGGGAGTGGAAGCCACGGGCTGATCATACAGGACCATGATTGTCAGGGTTGTGTTATCGCTATTGTATACCAGGTGGCACTGGGGTGCTGTTGAATTTAGACAAAGTATCCTGCTACCACTTTTAGCTATATCGTTTAATCATAAATCAGTAAACAACAGCTAAGTTGTTCCAGCAGCATATAATCTTTGACACATTGGTAGCCCAGTTAAATTTGATTGCCTTTTCCCAGCAATACCATTACAGTCACATAGTTAGAAATAGCTTTAAAATTGATTGGCTATTGGATGGGGGTGGGGTGGGTGGACCTGATTCACAGCATCACAAGCTGTAGTGGCATTAATCTTAACTATTGGGGTACCATGTGTGGAACCTGGCTTCCACTCCCTCTGTATATATACCTCCCTGCTGTGGCTTACATTCACACAGATCTCACATGACCTCTTACAACCACAATGGAAGAGGCTTTCCTGAGGTGAATTTTGATTGGCGGAGAGAGCACCACATGACAAGGATCTTGCCAATAAAAGATGTTGTGGTTTATGAGGTTTGGTTTATGAATACAATATGGCGTTGGGCAGTGATCACATGAAAATAAAGCTATTCATGGTTGTCCTTTTTGATAAATACATATCAAAAAGGGAACTTGTGATATAAAAACAAGATACAAACTTGTTGTTGATACTCGGTACTTGATACAAACAAAACACATCCGTTTTGACGACCGTGTGTGCAGACATATTAAGCTTATCAACAACTTGGTGTCATGTGTGTAAGAGCTTCCTACCTTCACTGTGTATAAGTGATGTAGGGAATACTTACAGAGATAAGGGAAGAGAAGGAGGGGAAGGAGAGGGGGCGCGTGGCACGCTGACCGCAAGAGACAAAAAAGGGTTTATAATAGAGATATTAATGAGATAACGCAGGCGTCACGCATGTTCCAACACAAACTGATCACCCTGTAGTAGGTTCAGACCCTACATAGTGGTCTCAGTCCCTGCAGTAGGTTCAGACCCTACATAGTGGTCTCAGTCCCTGCAGTAGGTTCAGACCCTACATAGTGGTCTCACCCTGCAGTAGGTTCAGACCCTACATAGTGGTCTCACCCTGCAGTAGGTTCAGACCCTACATAGTGGTCTCAGTCCCTGCAGTAGGTTCAGACCCTACATAGTGGTCTCACCCTGCAGTAGGTTCAGACCCTACATAGTGGTCTCACCCTGCAGTAGGTTCAGACCCTACATAGTGGTCTCACCCTGCAGTAGGTTCAGACCCTACATAGTGGTCTCACCCTGCAGTAGGTTCAGACCCTACATAGTGGTCTCACCCTGCAGTAGGTTCAGACCCTACATAGTGGTCTCACCCTGCAGTAGGTTCAGACCCTACTTAGTGGTCTCACCCTGCAGTAGGTTCAGACCCTACATAGTGGTCTCACCCTGCAGTAGGTTCAGACCCTACATAGTGGTCTCACCCTGCAGTAGGTTCAGACCCTACATAGTGGTCTCACCCTGCAGTAGGTTCAGACCCTACATAGTGGTCTCACCCTGCAGTAGGTTCAGACCCTACATAGTGGTCTCACCCTGCAGTAGGTTCAGACCCTACATAGTGGTCTCACCCTGCAGTAGGTTTAGACCCTACATAGTGGTCTCACCCTGCAGTAGGTTCAGACCCTACATAGTGGTCTCACCCTGCAGTAGGTTCAGACCCTACATAGTGGTCTCACCCTGCAGTAGGTTCAGACCCTACATAGTGGTCTCACCCTGCAGTAGGTTCAGACCCTACATAGTGGTCTCACCCTGCAGTAGGTTCAGACCCTACATAGTGGTCTCACCCTGCAGTAGGTTTAGACCCTACATAGTGGTCTCACCCTGCAGTAGGTTCAGACCCTACATCACCCTGCAGTAGGTTCAGACCCTACATAGTGGTCTCAGTCAGTCTCCGGGGAGACCACCAGGGGCCATAGTGAACAGATAGTACCAGTAAACTGGCCATGTTAGCATTGAAACCTCATTTAAGTAGGAATTCAATACTCAGATACTTAATGACACCATTATTTGTGGGAGGAATTTTACAGATTTGCCTTTAAGTAGATGGGGACGTTTTAAACACAGGGTAGATGTTCATTAACTATGCATAACATGACATAGTGACCTCTTTAGATGTGGTTAGGTTAGCGGTGTACTTGATATGTCGCCTGCTTCATCTCACTATTGGAAGAGCAACTGACTAATGGAGAAAGTACTGTCTATGTGGGTAATACGGTAGTATAGTACTGGACATGTGTATATACGGTAGTATGGTATGGAAGTATACTAGAGGTTATTAGCAGTAACATGTCACTAGCATCCAGGTACACACAAGGTAGAGGGAGCATTAGTTCTCCAGGGAGACACAAGGTAGAGGGAGCATTAGTTGTTGACACAAGGTTACAGGGAGCATTAGTTCTCCAGGGAGACACAAGGTAGAGGGAGCATTAGTTGTTGACACAAGATTACAGGGAGCATTAGTTCTCCAGGGAGACACAAGGTAGAGGGAGCATTAGTTGTTGACACAAGGTTACAGGGAGCATTAGTTCTCCACTCCAGAGAGACACAAGGTAGAGGGAGCATTAGTTGTTGGAACAGATGCTGGTAGGTCAGTGCAAGTCTCAGGGAGGGGAAGTATACTACAGCCAATGTTAGAAGGTGCAAGTCTCAGGGAGGGGAAGTATACTACAGCCAATGTTAGAAGGTGCAAGTCTCAGGGAGGGGAAGTATACTACAGCCAATGTTAGAAGGTGCATGTGTGTTAGACCCACCTTGTTGCTTTGCCGCGTAGCCTCGTGAGCGGCGGGAGTTCCACAACTTCCCCGTCGCGAGGTTACAGACTGAGAAGAGCAGCGTGTGAAGGAAGTGAGAGAGATTAGAATGAGGGCCTGCACCTGCCCCACCTCCAGCTACACCAGGGCGGGGGAATAGAGGGGGAATAGGGGGCAATACAGGGGGTAAATAGGGGCTCAGTGGGAAATACAGAGTAAACCAGGGTAAATAGAGGTGGACGGAGGGCGGGGCGGGGAATACTATGCTCCACAATGTTTTCTGCTTTGTATTCTAGTCACTATGGGGCTGGGTCTAATTCTTTTAAAGAATTTTCAGCCAAATTTTGTAAAAGCGGCCAATGGATGGAAATATATAGGAGTAATGGGCTCTGGTTGTGTTGTCTGCTTTTTCTATTGATTATTTCTTTCTCTTTTTGGGTTCTCACATGTGAGATTCTGAAGCTCATCAACTGGTGGAAAACTCCATCTGGAGGGGTGGTGGTGGGGGTGCTGGAGGCTGGGTTGAGGCCCACATATGGGGGTTACACAAGAGTTGTTAGTTAGTGCACAGGTGTATATATATGAGACAGAGAACATTCTCTAGTGTAGGCAGCAGTAGAGAGTCACTCATGAGGTACTCAGTGCTGTCACTCAGTGCTGTCACTTGGGGCTGTCACTCATGAGGTACTCAGGGCTGTCACTCAGTGCTGTCACTCAGGGCTGTCACTCATGAGGTACTCAGGGCTGTCACTCAGTGCTGTCACTCAGGGCTGTCACTTGGGGCTGTCACTCATGAGGTACTCAGGGCTGTCACTTAGTGCTGTCACTCATGAGGTACTCAGGGCTGTCACTCGGGGCTGTCACTCAGTCCTGTCACTCAGGGCTGTCACTTCAACTTGGTCTTGTCATTCGGGTTTGCAATTTAATTTAGTCAGTCAATTTAAGATTTAAAGATTTTATTTTCACTGGGTACATCACCTCCAAGAGGAGTAGGATATTCCAGCTTGGGTTAAAGGATAACTATATACATATGATAACAAGTAAGCAAAAAGGTAAAAGACAAGGTAGAAGATAACCTCTTACTGTGAGAGAGACTTTTACATTTAGTCCTGTGAATAAAGTCATGCAACTGAAGTCTTGCAAAAGTCAAGTCCTCTAACTCAGTCAATAAAA
This sequence comes from Sthenelais limicola, assembly GCA_942159475.1. Classification (NCBI taxonomy): domain Eukaryota; kingdom Metazoa; phylum Annelida; class Polychaeta; order Phyllodocida; family Sigalionidae; genus Sthenelais; species Sthenelais limicola. The sequence goes on from OW804096.1 coordinate 148,782,942, forward strand.
CCTCGGTCCTGTTACTCAATAGTGTAACTAAGTCTGGTAACTCAGTCATGTAAGTCTGTAATGGTGAGTGTGTGTAGAAGAGAGCAGCTCCTAGAGCTATAGCTATGTACAGCACAGGGGGTGAGTGCCTCATCTACACAATATTCACATGTTCTCCTGCTCTATACACAAGTCACTCATCAATAGTTTAACATGTTATCAGTTGAAGGAAGAGAAGTCAATACATGAAGCAATAAGGCGAGATATTCAGGCTTACACGGTCGTTCATAACAATTATATAATGACCTCCTGAATAGCAGTCGTCAAGTAATGGTATAAAAGTGAAGAAGTTTGCCCCCAATACATGTTTTCACTGTCAAGAATACCACAATGAAAAATACAGCAAATGTGTGATAATCTCTAATCCCCTATTATCGCTCACTAATCTCTAATCCCCCATTATCACTCACTAATCTCTTATTCCCCTATTATCACTCACCCTGGTGGTGCTCTCAGCACTTAGTAAGTGTTCTATGTCAGTGCTGCCATCTCGTGGCTGGCCTGGAAGTACGATGACGTTGCCCTCATTCAGACTTCCGGTTGATCCGTCATTGTCCTTGCCTCCTGATGCATACCGCTTCTTCACCGCTGAGGAGGAAAAGTATAATTGTTAGAAATAAATGTTGATTAAGATTCTATCAGATTATTAGATCTTACATTGATAAATCAGCACAGAATGAAATAGTTGAGCTTTTTTCATCTCTATTACATTAGAGATTTTCATCTCTATTACATGAGAGTTATCTCTAATACACGGGGTAATGTTGGGCGGTGCCACCAGGAAGCAGCACCAGTCCACAGCTGGCTACACATGCTACCCTATCTCCACCTGGTGGTATCTGTACACACCAGCTAATAGCCAGGCGGGCTGTAGATAAGGGCTTTATGGGTGAGATCAGCAGAACATGGACACGCACCAGCTCTACACATTTAGTCAATTATGCTAGATTGAAGGCAATACTAGATATTTCTGAGTATATTTGACATTGCCTTGATTCAAATAATCTGCTTGGTCATGTTGAACTGGATTTTTAACATCATTTTTTACTTCAATTTGGGTTATTTGAGAGGATTGGTGAAGGCCAATTGTACATTTCTGACGACTTGACCCTTATAGAGTAACCTATCTGTAGATAAGGACTTTATAGACTAATCTGTATCTTATGGGTCAGATTTTCAGAAAATGTACAATCGTCAGCTCTACAAATTTGGTAACTTCAGCTAAATTAGACTGGAATATTGTTAATGCTATGCATATCCAAATATCGTTGGCATAGCGTTAATTAAAAACATATTTCTTTGTTTTAAACTGGATTTTGAAAGTACTTTTTCGCTTACATTTGGATCATTTGAGAGGGTTGGGGAAGGTGAACTATACATTATCTGAACATCTGACCCTTTAGTCTAATCTGTTAGAGTAGAACCCTGGAGGAAGCTATCTGTATCAGGCCATGTCTATACCACAATATATCGCTCTGTTTGATGGATTGGTTCCATTCTGTTCTACCATAAGATAAAGGCGTTTCCTGGTCTTACACTATAGCTGCCAGCCCTTACATCACGTCTGTAGCTTTAGTTTTGTAATAATAATATTTCCTCAACCCAGAACATTTAAGATACAAAAATACTTTTTCAAGTACAACGAAATTGGGACCATCACTGCCACAATCTGCTGATCGATTAAAGTTAATCAAAGAATGAAACCCTGAGAAGGTTGAAAACTATGAGGTTAAAATTCTAGGGAATGATTGTTGTTATCTAATAATTAAACTCATTTAAAACCACATCACATCTCTGAGGGAAGCATTCAAAATTACAGGCCAAAAATAGTCCTACTGAACGTTTTCTATAAACAAGAAAGATAAAGAATTCTTACAGAAGGTTATAAGCTGATTTAAAAGCAAATATTAACACACCAAACAATCTAAGATGTTGAGAATTTTGATTTTGAAAATCTAGGATAATCCCGATAATCTTTTAGAAACAGTTGATGATATTTATGCTGAAAGCTGATATATTTTTTTAACTTTTTCAAACAGATTTCAGCACAAATACTGATGGTGACTTGCATCATGAAATGTGTGGAAGTAGTGCTAATGTTTGTCTCCAAAAATTAGACATTTCTGAGGCAAACATGACATTTTAGAATGCAAAAGTTTTATAATAAACTTCAGGACATTTTGGCGAAATTTGGACCATCAGATCCTGAGAATCTTTTAGAAAATGTAGACATAAATTATACATTTCTGAGGCACACATGCACCGTATGAAGTACGTCCATGGTGAACAATACGTTTTTACACTTGAATTCTTGTCGATGTTAAATGTTTGGCCTTTAAGTGAATAAAATAAAAAAAAAAACACAAAAAAGTTTCTACACGATGCTTCTTCACCGGACTCACGTTTGACGAGATCTCGCTCCTTGGCCTCAAACCCTGCGAAAGTTTCCGCCCTCTTGGTCGCGGCGACATCTAGTGGGGAACAAGGCAGTAAGGGAACTAGTTACTACACATTCCACAAGGGGGCAGCAATGCAGGGAGCACTATGGCACGCTATATTCACTCTTTCCTCCTCCGTCTCATCTCGTTTAGACAAAGAGTGAATATGACTTGCCATACTACAAATGTAATGTGTTCCAGGAAAATTAGTCACAAGTCGCAAAATTGATATTTTTCAAAGTGTTTTTTCACAAAATCATTGTATTGAAATGTTCGGATTTTTAGAGGGTTTAGCACTTATAGTCATATGAATCCATGTACAAATTTTGTATTAAATATATCCTTGCGTTTGAAGGCCTTTGTATGGAGTATATTTTGTTACTGTACTGGTAATTACTCATCCACAAAAATTGCAAACTTTTTTTTCTCAAAAATAAAAATATCAAACTTAAAATATAGAAATCCTTATTAGGTGTCCCACTGTTTACTATCATTGGAATCGGCTTGATCTCATCTTTTCAAATATGGTGATATCTCAAAATCCATATTTTGCGACTTATGACTCATTTTCCTTAAACGGATCACAAATTATATTCTCTAAGTTATCATACAAATATGCACAATCATTACGAGGTCAAATATGTAATCTACAAGTCAATATCATCACATTTTAAATTAGAAATGTCCTAATAAATATTCCACTCAGTGTGGCAACTATTTTAAACCTATTGTGAAGTTGGATGCAAAATGAAGGCATGAATCATGTAACCATGCAACCAACGAGGCAATATTCACTAATAACACAATCAGCACAACTTCCTCAGCCTTTCTCTACCGTATTTCCACCAATACAAGTCTGGTGGAATTAACCAATGATCTTTGATAAGAAGCTAAGGACAGTATTATTTGATTCCAAGCAGTTTTATACACATGTTAACCCATATCTACGTTTTATATCATGATCTCTTTATGATTTTGATCGAAATATCAGTGTCTTGAACAACAGAACACATATCAGATTATTTAAAGCCAAATTCTTAGGTAAAGATTAATAGTATAAGGATAGAACATGTGGTTTAAATACAAACAATGACCAGAGCTTGTATTTGAGGGAATACGGTAGTATACATCCCCTGTAAGTAATACTAGTAAATGAAGCACTAACTCTTGTCCTTCTCCCTCGCCTCAAACCCGGAGAAGGTCTCTGCACGTTTGGGTAACGGAGGCGTCGTATATGTGCCGCTCTCGTGCTCTCCCACACTGCTCGCACTACGGCTCAGATTCGTCCCCCCGCTCTGTAGCAGGATGTAGAGCCGTGAGGCTGCAACGTAACGTAAGCATAACGTAACTGTAACATAACGTGTAGCAGGTAACAAGGCATTCCCTCATAGGCTAATATAACAGGCTGCATCCAGTACAGTACATTGTACAGATGCACAGGCAATCATGGGTTATAGAGCTTTTACCGAATTCATTCATAGAAAATGAAAAACTGAAGAGAAAATCAAATATTTACAGATCATGAAATTTGTTATCCAAGGATCAACTGTAATTGTGTGTTGTTTGTAATGTAAATAGGGAGGCTAATTGCCATGGCAGCAGGGATGGGAGGGTAGTGCTACATATCCACCACACATCATCCACTGGTGCAGTGCCTCAAACACCTGCTGCTGTAGCCTCCCTATTGGACTACAATGCATCCCATAATTCTTCCACTCAAACATGCGCAGTAACAAGTCTAACTTGTATAAAGGCTCAAGTACTGCAGTGTCCAGCTAAACACTGTTGAACACCGGTACCCCAGTGTCCGGCTGAACACCGGTACCCCAGTGTCCGACTGAACACCGGTACCCCAGTGTCCGGCTGAACACCGGTACCCCAGTGTCCGGCTGAACACCGGTACCCCAGTGTCCGGCTGAACACCGGTACCCCAGTGTCCGGCTGAACACCGGTACCCCCAGTGTCCGGCTGAACACCGGTACCCCAGTGTCCGGCTGAACACCGGTACCCCAGTGTCCGGCTGAACACCGGTACCCCAGTGTCCGGCTGAACACCGGTACCCCAGTGTCCGGCTGAACACCGGTACCATTCTCCAGCACGTACCTTCCCGGAGCGCTGCCTGCAGCAAGTCCTCTGGGTCCATCAGCTCCTGGCCCTCCTCATCCCGGTACACAGACTTCAGCTGCACAATAAACACAACATTTATTATTTACAGATTATTAATAAAATGTTACATCAACATCACCCAGGTCCTCTCTGTGGTTTCCTCCTCAGTCACCAGTGAATATCAGTACCAGACTAATGTCCGGGCGGTGGTTTACTTATTATCTCATTATTTGGTACTGGGAAGTAATTTGCTAATAACATTAATGACCTTGTTATTAATCACACTATGTCATGTTTGTCAGATACAGAGAACACAGGTTCTTGCTTCTATATTATTTCTACCTTTTAAAAAAATTTTAATTCATTGATCCAAAGTTCTTTCTAACAAAAATTGCTAATATATAAAGTCTAATGTTCTAGTGTTTTTACAAGAATAATTGTATAAGCGAGCAGGATGTTGTCTCTGCTGGTGAGGCTTTGTATGGAAGCTATTAGACTAATGGCTGAATGATGCTCTCTACAGGAATAAACTACTCAAATAATTATAAATCTTGTGTTATTGTGTCTACAAACTACCATTATTTGGTGAGTACTGTGAGTATGCCAGAGGTAAAAGTGTGAAAAGACTAAATCTACAAAAACTGAAATAAAAAAAATAAATATTTGGTTGTTGTAATGGAGACCTATAGACATCGCATACATTCATGTGCTAATATTACATCCCACCAGAGCAGGTCTCTATATTACATCCCACCAGAGCAGGTCTCTATATTACATCCCACCAGGGCAGGTCTCTATATTACATCCCACCAGAGCAGGTCTCTATATTACATCCCACCAGGGCAGGTCTCTATATTACATCCCACCAGGGCAGGTCTCTATATTACATCCCACCAGGGCAGGTCTCTATATTACATCCCACCAGGGCAGGTCTCTATATTACATCCCACCAGGGCAGGTCTCTATATTACATCCCACCAGAGCAGGTCTCTATATTACATCCCACCAGGGCAGGTCTCTATATTACATCCCACCAGGGCAGGTCTCTATATTACATCCCACCAGAGCAGGTCTCTATATTACATCCCACCAGAGCAGGTCTCTATATTACATCCCACCAGAGCAGGTCTCTATATTACATCCCACCAGAGCAGGTCTCTTATATTACATCCCACCAGGGCAGGTCTCTATATTACATCCCACCAGAGCAGGTCTCTATATTACATCCCACCAGAGCAGGTCTCTATATTACATCCCACCAGAGAAGGTCTCTATATTACATCCCACCAGAGCAGGTCTCCATATTCAAACTTTAGGGGCGGACTCATATATTGCCCCTCAATCCACAATTGGCAAACACTCAGAGTAATACATGTAATATAAAGCTCTATAATATGCACCCAGGGCAATTATAGTTCTATCAGGTAAGCTATAAGGGATGTGCTGAGATGTTGAGACACAATATTGTAGATTGGGTTATGTCGCAAGCATATACCACTCAGTGGTATACACAGCCCCACCTCCTGAACTGCTGAAATTACTTTCGGGAAAAGTCCACAAAATGACTTTAAAATGTTCCTTTATAGATTGTTAAAGGCATTTATAGTAAATCAGTTAACGAACGAGTTGGTTTCAGTTGCTAAGAATGTCACACTCGTTGCTCCACAACTCGTGCAATATTCACGCTCCGCCATCCAACTCATTAGTTAATGTGTATTTAATTCACACAACTCTGATAGAAATTATTGTGAGTTTAGCAAAGGTTATTTTTAAGGTCAAAAGATTTGTAATGTATTTACTATATTTAACGTAAGAAGCAACATCTAAGTTATGTACAACAAAACAGAACAGGAAAAGATTTAATGTTAAACAAATTAAATGAATTAACAAAACCAACTGAAAATAAAAACCAAATCGTTTAGACAGGCATCCCAGAATTAATAAACAAAGATGGCCGCCACCAGAACCGGAAGTAATTAGATTGAACTTTGACCTGACTCACTTTTGGTTCCTGCTCCAGTGTATAGAAGGCGCTGTTTCCGGTATGCAGCTCTGACACCTAGTGTCAGGTGAGAGAACCAGAAATTACACACTGACGGGCAGGAGGAGTGGGTGACGTCACACCTCACTTGTGGCTTTCACTCATTTTTACAAATTTAGTTAATTAAATTCTCAACAATTTTGCTTTGAAAAATTGCGAAAGAAAAGATCATGACTCAAAATTTAGTTTTGCTTTGGAAATTGCAAAAGAAAAGATCATGACTCAAAATTCATTTATACTTTACTGCAAAATAGGTTTGACAAAAATGACAAAATGGTAGAATTGTGTAGGTTGCTATTGATGTAGTGGTAAAGTTCACTGGTGTAGACACGTAGTGTTTGTGGACATTAGATCTTTATGGGGGAAGGTGATGTAGGACTAGACTGAAGGTGTAACATTTGTCCACAATTATAGACAGGTGTGAGTGGTGACAGTGGGGGAGGGTTACCACTATAGTACAGGTAACACCCACTCTATCACAGGTATGGGCAGGCAGCACTGTAACCATGACAACTTCATCCACAGTCAGTCACTGAGAGACATTCTTTCAATTAATAATAATAAAATTAAAGATTTACATTTTCTGTGAAGTCGTCCTTGTTAAAGAGCTCCCGCATGTCTAGCATGGTCTTGAGCTTCTCTTCACACGTCAGCTTGATCTGGTTGTCCTTGTCGTGCAGTTGACCGATCAGTTGTCGTAACCGTGCCGACCGCGCCGCCTGCAGCTTCCGCTCCTCCTCACTCTCTGAGGGCAAGCCTTCATCTGGAGGACAACATCTCATTTACACTTCAAGATTTATTTTTGTTAAAGACATTTTATTTTAAATATATATTGATGTAGTGATTTCATGGATAGAGCACAAGGGTTGACCAGTGGCAGAATAACTGTCTAATAATAACCAGACTGTGTTTGAGTTATCCACCAAATGCACCTGGGGAAGAGACTCGGTCAATCCTTAGTCAGCCCAGTGAATTTAAGAAAGAAATTGTCTTAATATCCAGAATGTGTGTCAAGAGTGTTTGAATGCAAAACATTTATATTTTTTATATCGTTGATGACAAAGTAAGAAAATTCGAAAATACCAACAATTTTTTTTTTTAAACAAAACTCGGGTACATGACTCTGCAAATTAGTATTTATATGCTTAGAGGACAGAAATGTAGAATAAAACCCTTTAAAAATTAAAAAAATAAACAAACTGCCTCACCTTCCTCAGGACACTTGGTGATGGCGCCGCGTATCGTCTCTATCCGTGACTTGCGCTCATCTGCAGAGCGACACACCAACTCGTACATCTCTGGTTCTGTCTTGGACTGACAGATGAGATAGATGCCCTTAGAGTCCTTAGTGTCACCCTTCTCCCTGACCAGTAGCTTGGCCAGTGACACCACACTAGACTGTAATACAATAATATACATGTTATAGAACTAGTATTATAACACTAGTGTCATTAACCTTCTCCCTGACCAGTAGCTTGGCCAGTGATACCACACTAGACTGTAATACAATAATATACATGTTATAGAACTAGTATTATAACACTAGTGTCATTAACCTTCTCCCTGACCAGTAGCTTGGCCAGTGACACCACACTAGACTGTAATACAATAATATACATGTTATAGAACTAGTATTATAACACTAGTGTCATTAACCTTCTCCCTGACCAGTAGCTTGGCCAGTGATACCACACTAGACTGTAATACAATAATATACATGTTATAGAACTAGTATTATAACACTAGTGTCATTAACCTTCTCCCTGACCAGTAGCTTGGCCAGTGACACCACACTAGACTGTAATACAATAATATACAAGTTATAGAACTAGTATTATAACACTAGTGTCATTAACCTTCTCCCTGACCAGTAGCTTGGCCAGTGATACCACACTAGACTGTAATACAATAATATACATGTTATAAAACTAGTATTATAACACTAGTGTCATTAACCTTTCTTCCAGAATAAATATATAGAGAGAGAGAAAACATTTATTCTATAGAGAATTTTCAGAATTGGACAATGTTCTTCTGTTTAGGGGCTCACTTCCCATTTTCCTCCAATTATATCTATATTCCCCCCTAATGCTGAAATAATACTGCAGACTCACCTTGTTGTCCTGAGAGAAGAATGTATATTTCTGGTTGTTTTCATGTAGGAAGAACATGACGTCGGAAAGTATCACAGCCAACACTTCTGTAAGCAGCAATACAATACTTCCATTAGATCACTGTTACTTTATACCACCTGTTCTATACTTCCATTAGATCACTGTTACTTTATACCACCTGTTCTATACTTCCATTAGATCACTGTTACTTTATACCACCTGTTCTATACTTCCATTAGATCACTGTTACTTTATACCACCTGTTCTATACTTCCATTAGATCACTGTTACTTTATACCACCTGTTCTATACTTCCATTAGAACGCTGTTACTTTATACCACCTGTTCTATACTTCCATTAGATCACTGTTACTTTATACCACCTGTTCTATACTTCCATTAGATCACTGTTACTTTATACCACCTGTTCTATACTTCCATTAGATCACTGTTACTTTATACCACCTGTTCTATACTTCCATTAGATCACTGTTACTTTATACCACCTGTTCTATACTTCCATTAGATCACTGTTACTTTATACCACCTGTTCTATACTGCCATTAGATCACTGTTACTGTATACCACCTGTTCTATACTTCCATTAGATCACTGTTACTGTATACCACCTGTTCTAATATTAAACACTTCTGTAAGCAGCAATACAATAGTTACATTAGATCACTAGCTGTGTTTGGTCTGGTCTGGTTTACATCTGTATTTGAGTTTAGATTTTCCTAAAATAAATTTGGGTTTTATCTGGAAAGACTAAACTTAACTTGGGAAGCCAAGTCAGACATGCCCAAAATGCTGAAACTTTTCAGGGGGGTAAAGGGGGTAAAGAGCAAATTATTATTTTTTTATTGAGACAAAAAAATCGGATTTTGAAAATTTTAATTTTTGAAGATATTGACGGACTTTGGTGAATCACATTAAAAAAAATTTTGGTTAGGAAATCTTGACGGAATATAAATGGGGGAATTTGGGGGAAATCCCAATCTTTTAAATTGTTTTGACAAATACTGATTTCAGTACAAAAACTGGAGCCTTGCATAACTGTGTACAAATGTTAAACCTTAAAGATACAGATCCTCATTCTCTCCCCTGCCCCCCCTGCCCCCCTCCTAACACCCCCCCCCCCCACCTAACACCCCCTCCCCCCCCCACCATACACTACGCCTGTACCCACCTGTTCACTATCACATTGTTATCATTAGAGCAAAAGAAAAAAAGATAAAATTTATCTTTTCTCACCAAAAGCTTTTCCTCGTGCAGACATCCACCGGATGTTGCCTTCTGAGAGCAACTTCCGGTTGTTAGAAAGTAGGTCAGATTTCTGTAAGAAGGAAACATGAGAGATAAAGATGGATATAGATGTACGTGCAGCAAATAGTCTTCAAATAGCAGTTTTGACATTTGTATTGCTTTAATTATTGTTTCCATCCAGATGTTCATGAAATAAACGTATCAAATGTTGCTAGGATGTGACAAATGAGGAAATATTGAAGCCTAGAATAGAATATGCCATTAACGCAGATAAGTATAAATGTCAGAGCGTCAAAAAATGTACAAATAGCTTTCAACAATCTTCTTAAATTAAGAAATGAAGTTCAACGAATGAACGCAATACCACAAATACTCAGATATTAATTTACCATTTTCAGCCTAATTTAGCAGAATTCACTAAATGTGTAAAGTTGGCAATTGTACATTTTCTGACGATCTGAACCAGACACAACTATATAAAGAGTGCTGACCTTGAACTTGGTACCCTTGTATATTGCATATGACCTTGCGTCCAGCTTGTTGTAGATTTCTATGAGACGCTGCTCCTTTGCGCGCGCATCCACCTGGTCGTCTATGTAGCTGAGTATGTCACGTGACAGGACCAGCGCCCTCTTCAGGCGAACGTACTCAGGCCGGGACTCTGGCGGCAGAAATAGACATTATTTTTATTAGTATTATTATTATTCAAAGTTATTACCATCTATATAGCTGAACTCCACTAGAGGAAAAACGGCGACAACTAATTTGTTTGTTGCCTACAATTGTTTTGAAAACAATCTCCACACAGAAAAAACAGTTCCCAGAGAAAGTGGCAACACATCTGACACATTTGCGTTTTTGTTGCAAACATGAAATGAACTGTTGTTAGTGGGCAACAAGAAAATTTGTTGCCGCCGTTTTTCCGCTATTATGTTGCGTCTCTTGTCAGGTTGTTAATAAAGGAAGCTATAGGACTATAGAGATGAACGCAGTAGTTTATTAACAAGCATGAAATACATGAGAGCTGGTGTTAGGTAAACTGATACTGAAAACTGAATGTGTACTGAAATATTTCTGGGGCAAATAACTGCAGACACATAGCACACGACCCCCGTAAGTGAGTGATTTTGATCATTTGAATCATTTCAAGTTGCGACGAAATTTGGCAAATCACACTTTTTGAAGTTTTTTTTTTTAAATTGAGAACTTGTTTTCCCCCGTATTGGGTTAGAAAATGATGGATTTGGGAAATTGATTTCAACATCCCAGTAGATCCTCCCCACATTGAGACCATTCTCCCCAAGTTTTTCATTACAATTTAAATCAAGCTTCGTTAGCATTTAAAGTTATAATAGAATATATCTATTTTTATATAATTTGTATCATTTTGACTATATCAATGTAAATCTTTCTGAGTGCTTCTCAGTAGGTGACCACGGAATGAACAGTAGCTCCTACAGATGAACAACACATCAGCCAACATCAGAAACATGTAAAACTAAATCCTCAATGTTTCATGTTCATGAACCGTAAACCAATGATGTCAATCACTGTGTGACACACACAGACACTCCTAGACTTGCTTAGTCTTTGATATTTTTTTCAAAAGTTTAATCAAAATCACAATTAAATTGAGTCACTACCGTGCCTAGACTTGCACTAGGGCTCTATAAACAACTGCAGTCTTAGCAGACGAGGGCTAGTCTAAGACACTCCCTAACCTGACATGTATCATTTTTACACAATGTTTCACCGGTCATGTATATAACTGATAGATACGGATGCCACACACACAGGCCACACGCGCTCTACAACATTCTCACTTAATGTACGCCACGCAGTGCTGCCACCTGCAGTATTGTGGACAAACTAAGTGTCCGGTGAATCTGGCGAGAAAACGCTTCTCGGGATCTTTCTTACTGCGTTCAGCCTGTCTCACATCTACTCACCCACAGCTTGGAGAGAAGTTTATTAAAATATGAAGTTAAAATTACAACTTATAATGTTTTAATTAAGTTTTAAGTTGGTTAACAGATCCCCTTGAGGCTTAGGTTCAGTTAACCAGAGCTGTACATATATACACGCGTATGTACAATATTGAAGCAGTTGGGCGGAGGTCAATACGCTTGTAATGTGTGTGGGGTAGGGCGCCGCCATATTGCCTATGAAAACGAGGCTACCGCTAACGGGGGACGTCTCTACGCGGCCGTTTGTTATTAAATGTTATCGTTCTTATATTGGTTTTAACTGCTGCAACCTAAGGTTGTCATCCTGCTTAGAGGTTTGGCAAGGGTGTAACGTTAAATCGGGACACTTGGCATCTCTGAACTCTGGTTCAAATCTGTTTGATGGGAAGAATTAAGTCATATGACATAGTGTTGTTTTTAGCCCCGGCCACCCCACTCAGTATATTATGTAGACACCTAGGCTCATTCCTTAATTTCAAAAACAACCCCTTATCTCTGGAAATAGGATCAATTTTAGACCCCCCTTTTCAATGATTTGGATGGCTTTTTCCCATTTTTCTACCCCTTATCTCCGGAAAGAGTAGAAATATCTGGACTCCCCCAAAACACATCCCCTTATCTCCGGAATTAGAATGTCATTATTTACAGTAGCTCTTTAGAGTATAGGCCTAACTGTAATAATTGTGAATGTGAGACTATTTCTAGGTTATTAGATGAATTTCGATTAACACAAAATAATTGAATTATATTCTCTCAATGTATATTACCTTTTTAAGCTTCCTTTTCTATACATAATCTCTAGGCCTCATAGTGGTATCATATCATTTGGGAAAGATTACATTTATATTTCAAGGTTAAATGAAAGGGAAACTATTTTGGTCTCCTTTTTATTAATAAACAACAGAAACTGGAGAGCACTGGCAACAACAACTGACTTTTGGACAGGGGGTCCATGTTAGACCAAAGTTTGAGATAATTCAAGGCCCTTCAAGACCGGCACTTGTTGAAACCTAAAATCATGTTGTTTTTTCTCTGTATAACCATTTTATTAGAATTTTGTATTCCCCTCGGTAAAATATGCGTCGGCCGTCACGGCCGTCATGCAGAGCGTGGAGGGCAGGGTAGGTACTAGATGCATGGCCGGAGCTACGGCCAAGGGGTGCGGTAGCTATTAATCTGCACTGGAAGCACTTTGATAAGCCCCTCAGATGGTAACTTGGGACACGTCTATTTATCCAGGGTGCGACAAGATCCAAATTATCAACCTGCCCCCTGGCAGGTTAATATACAATCTACCTGCCCACCTCAAAATTCCACATGCCCAGTAGTTTCAGACCCCCTTTAGCTTATACATTTACATGACATCTTTATAATATCTGAGACAAACAGAATCGAAAAGAGAATCTTTTTATTTGACGAAATTTGTTCCTATAAATCAGTGGGATATGGAACTGACAATTTTCGGAAATTGTCAAACATATGAAATCACACATACGTGTATCTTAATTTGATTTTTCAAGGCCTTGGAAGGCATATCTGATGTTTCATATCGTTAAACGTGAGAGCCCTGCCATAGTAATACATAGGACGATACGGGCGAAAATAGGGGTTTTGGCGCACAATTCGGCTGTGTCAACGATGTTTTAAAAGCTTTGGAGGGTTGATAGCACCTGATTTTATTCTGATTACTTGGGGAATGGAGATGGGAGTATTGGTACAAACGATCGTGAACATATTTCAAAACTGAACGGTAAAAAACGCAAAAAAACGGGCGCCCATCGATGATATTTTCAATCTGTCCCCCAATGGCCGCCGCCCCGTACACGGCCGTAGTTGGCCACAACGCCGAGCATGTCGCTACCAGTATTACATGACATCGGTATAGTATGGACTGTATTGTATGTAGGCTATTTGTCTCTTTAGCTGATGATATCACATAGACTCAACATAAATGGATCATGTTAGCTGTAGAAGGCAGATTCATGCCTAAAGTTCTGGGCAAGTATTAACCAAACTTGTGTTTAAAGCATCAGCACAGCTAACCTACGCTGGACATGTACGAATGTACGTAGGCCTATCTATTCATGATTTGCTGACCATTATATCAATGTAATAATTCATACATGATTTAGAATCACCTCATTTTGCTCTCCCTCATCCCATTATGTTATTATTCTCCACCAACCGCCATCATTTTCTAAAATTATCTTGATTGAAGTGAGACTAAAGACAGGAAAAGTGGGAGACCGGGAGATTGACCTAATTCAAGGCACGTGCCATGGAATCATCCTGTGTAAATAACAGTTTTATAATCAGAGAGATACTTATATACCTGCTTGCCCTAACGTATAAATATGAATTAACTAATAAAATTAATAGAATATAACTTAATTAGATTAATAGTAAATTAATTAGATTAATAGAATATAATTAATCAATTAAATAAATAGAATATAATTAATCAATTAAATAATAGAATATAATTAAATAAATAGAATATATATTAGTTATAACTGCTGAGCCTACCTGACTTACCTTTCGTTGTTTTGATGATTGGTTCAATCAGTAGCGGATATTTCGTCATCCGCTGCGTGACGTACAGGATGCACTCCGTTATTCCTAACTTCTTCGTGTGAGAGTTCCGACTGCATTTTTTAATAAAATTTTGATATTTTCTGTCGTTTTTCAAGATGTCTTTGTGAAGCTGTACTGCTTCGTTGTGTCGGCTGCAAAACTCGCCGTAAGCAAACCTCATTCTTTCCCCCATCTCTCCTTCAAACTGGGAACAAAATATGAAAAAGAGTTTGATTATTATGCAGATTTTATGGACTTGATGTATATATTGAAACCTTATTTTCACTTTGATATACATAAGAGTCAGATTTTCAGAAAATGTACATTTAGCAGCTGTACACATTTAGTAAATTCTGCTAAATTAGGCATTGCATTAATTCTAGCATTCGGTTTGGTTAGGTTGAAAAGTATTTTGAACTTTATTTTCGTCTGAAATTTGGGCTATTTGAGAGGATTGCTGAAGGTAAATTGTACATTTTCTGGCGATTTCACCCATAAGGTCTATATGACAATAGGACTCTCATCTCTGTCAGAGACAGTTCTTCCGACAGATCCTTCTACATAACATTATAACATATATTATTATAACATTCAGACTTACGCAATGCATTAAAAAGAATCCCCAAGTTAAATGAGGCTTACCTTGGTTAAGGTGAAGTTTGACTAGGAGTTCATTAGATGTCTCCTAGTGTGATGAGGGACTAAATGAGATATCTTCCCGGAACTAGCTCGGGCAGTCTTTAAAGTTTGGTTTCTGTCGAGACTGCGGAAGTAACTGTGATCCAAATAACCTCCTACAGTCACGGCACAGTGACCAAGTGAAAAAAGAGGGTGGGTACCGCGGTGGGCATTTAGTCCCTCATCACACTAGGAGACATCTAATGAACTCCTAGTCAAACTTCATCTTAACCAAGGTAAGCCTCATTTAACTTGGGGAGTTCATCACACTGCCACCTAGTGTTGATGAGCAGGCCTAAATGAGACTATGAAGCTCCCAGTTGAGACAGAAACTACCATAATGATAGATACCTTAATTAATGATGAGAAGAGTCCGTCGCTCCCATAAGGAGGGAGGTTCCTACGTCTGGCGTAGTAACGATATCTCTCTTGTAGAATCTCCCAAATGTGACAGCATTGGTCCACCTTGCGTTTTCCAACACTGCACCTATTGGGATCTGGAGTGCTACCGCTTTGGAAACACTGGCACCACGAGTACTGTGTGCCTTAAAAACGTCTGTGTTGACTCCCGCCAACTTCAACGCGTTTTTGATCCATCTAGATAAGGTGTCCTTAGCTACCTTATTTTTTAATTTTCCGAAGGAGATAAATAACTGATCTTCTCCTTTCCTGAGGGACTCAGTCCTCCTCAAATACACTGTGAGGCACCTAGCTGGGCAAATCCTTAGGTCCTCTTTAAAATGTTTCACTCTAACATAGTCCAGTGAATGACCTTCCCTGGTATGCTTCATTGGCTTGTCAAGCGCAAAAATGAAACCCTCGTCTTCCCAGGTAAGTCCTGACAGTTTCAGAGCATGCAAAGTCTGACATCTCTGTGACGTCACAATAGCCAAAAGTGTGACGAGTTTAAATGATAAATGTTTCATAGACAGTTTGCTGTTTCTATCCCATTTCTTGAAAAGTGTAAACACAATGTTTATGTCCCAAGTAGACTTGTACTTAGGCTTAGGAGGTCTTAGTTCGTGACATCCTTTAATAAATCTCCCGAGTAACACATTCTCTCCCAGCATCTTTTGTTGATCATTGGTAAGAGACAAAAAATTTGACAAGGCTGATCGTGCGGTGCCTACTGCCGAGTGTGATAGGCCTTTGTTGTGAAGTGATAGGAGAAACTCAATTACCCTGTTGACGTTAGGCTCTGTAGGCTCTACGTTTTGTTCCAAACAGAAAGCATCCCACTTTTTAAGTGAGCTATCGTATTGAGAGATGGTACCTTTTCTCCATGAGGCCATCATGACTCTGGTCGCCCCCTCTGACAGGCCAGACCTCAGCCAGTGCGACCTTACAGCTTCCATGCTGCAAGTCTGATTCGCCACTGCTCTCCTGACGCCGGGTTGGACAGGAGGATGTTTCCTAGTGGTCTTCTGTTTTGGCTGTGTCTTTTTAGCAGGCCGAACCAGCTTTGTGCTTCCCAGTCTGGGGTTATTAGCACTCCGTGGGCCTGCTCCCTCCTCGCTTTCTGCACTGTTCGTGCGATGACACTGAAAGGAGGAAAGGCAAAGAATTTAAATGGCCACCAATTAATTGCAAAGGCATCCACAAATGCTGCACCCGGATCCGGGTACCAGCTACAGTAGGTTGGGCATTTGAAGTTTAATCTCGAAGCAAATAAGTCCACGTTAAACGGACCCCATTTCTGTGCAATGTCAAGGAACACCTCCCCTGGTAATGCCCATTCTAAGTTTTCTCTAAAGTTTCTCGACTCAAAGTCTGCTACTTCATTGTCCACACCTGGCACATGAATCGCTACCAGCCAAATGCATCTCTCCTGGCAGTAAAGCCAGAGATCCCTAGCAATGGCGTCACATTGTATCGACTTCATGCCTCCCAAATGGTTAACATATGCAACCGCTGTGGTGTTATCACTCTCGCATCTGATCTTACATCCCCATGCTCTCCTAAGGAGACTTTTCAGTCCCAGAAACACTGCTAAGAGTTCTTTCGCATTAATATGAAGGAATTGTTCCTGCAGACCCCACCTTCCTCCTGTTGAGGTTCCCTCACATGTGGCACCCCAGCCTAAATTTGACGCATCTGTAGTCAGCGTGTGGAACGGAGCTCTTTCCCAAATTCTCCTGTTGGCCCCTGGTAGATAATTTAACCACCAAGTGAGTTCCCCTAGCGCTTCTTGCGATAAGGACATTGGCCCATCGAACGACTCTGTTTGTCTTAACGCCTTTGTTTTATCTTCTTCCAGTTTGCGATAATGGGACATCCCATATTCAGCCCCTTTTGTGAGGTCGATTAGCACTCCAATACACTGTGCTACCTGTCTAATAGGAAAAGGCCCCTTTCCTAACAATCTCGATGCTAAATCTGTAAACTTTCTGATTTTCTCATCTGTAGGGGTAACGATCATTCTGATCGAGTCTAAGTTATATCCTAAAAATACCACTCTTTGTTGTGGTTCAAACAGGCTCTTCCCTGCATGTACCGTGAACCCTAGTTTGGTGAACAGTTCCGCCAACAACACTACCGAAAGTCTGCAATCTTCCAAGTTTTCATGCATAATGAACGAATCATCTAAGTACCCGAAACAAGTGTAACCTTGTCTTTGCATAAAGGCCCAAATTGGTCTGAGAAATTTGGTAAAGAAACGCGGGGCTTGTGCGAGTCCCATGGGCGTACACGTGAATTCAAACAAGCGGTTGTTCCATCTAAATTTAAGCAACTTACGGTCCTGCTTTCTCACTGGTATCGTGTAATAGGCGTCTTTCAGATCTATTGATGCCATAAAACACCCCTCAGTCATGATGTCCATGGCTGACTGAAGCGAATCCATCTTAAAATGTTCATACACTATTAGTTTGTTAAGATCCGACAAATCCAAAATCAGGCGGAAGTCACCATTCGGCTTAGGTCGCAAAAACACATTGCTGATCCACTGACCTTCTTCCGGTTCAGATTCAACTATGACCCCCTTCCGCTCTAGTTTCCTGACTTCTGATTGGACGATGTCCAGTTCTCTCTCACTAAGCCTAAGCGGTCTGGGTTCCCTACGCTGCACTGGCTTCCTAATCAAATTCAATTTGGTCCCTGAGACCCCGTCTAGAATAAATCTATCTGACGTTATCTTGCACCATTCCCCCAAACAGTTTTTAGTGTTCCCTGCCATAAATAGATCAGGATTTAACAGAGAGGGAAAAGTAGTTTTTACCTTTTGCGAGGCTTCAGAAGGGGCGACACGGGGACCCGACTCTACTGCTGAGTCCCCTTCGCGGGAAAACCCGACCCGGAAGGCGTGGAGTTGGTGTGGCTTCCTCTACCACCTCCCGAAAATCCTCCACGTTTCGGCTTGTTGTTATCATAAGGCTTGTTTCCTTGCCAGTTTCCACGGCCACCATGGAATTTGCTATTGTTGAAACCACTATTAAATCCACGTCCTTTGAATTTAAACGGTCCCCCTCCCCTCTGCTGCGTTTGAGCTTGCTGAGGTTTCGGTTGTTCCTTCTTGAGCATGGCGAAAAACCTGTTTTGCTTCTTAAGGTTTTCGATCTTTGTTGCCACATCTCCGCCCGCTAAACACTCAGGCGTGGCTGGATTATCATCTCCAAACAGTTCTTTCATATCTGAGGCCGTATCCACCTTGAGGACCTCTCTACGGGCCTTAGTGATGTCTTGCGAAGCTTTAAGCGTCATCGTGAGCGCATTAGTCAGGGTCTGAAAAACCGTTGACGCCATTGCATTCACCTGTGCATCCTCCTGCACTAAATCCATATTTCCCACAATGATCGCCATCACCACATTGAGATTGTCATGAGCCCTGCTCAACAGTTTATCATTCTCCTTGTGCTCTTTAGAAAGCAACTCCTTGACTTTAGTCGGGAGCTTAGGTGTTTTAATCTGATCTAGATTTTCCGGGCGCGGAAACTGCTTCCTAATATTGTCCAGCGACGAGAAATTCATGGGAGTGTCCGTTAACTCCTTGACTATCTTAACGATATTGGGACTGACTGGGTGGCCTATATCCTCCCTTTTCGTTACCTCTTGCAAGAATTTATTGATAAATTCGTCCGGCCCTTCCTCAACGATTTCACCTTCTTCCTCGTTGGCCTCTGGGTTCATCATGTCCCTAACTTGCTTATTAAATTTCACACGGTCCTCAGCGCTCAGTTTTCCAACATAGCCTGATAGATCAAACAAGGGTTGCTTGGCCTGAGACCCAGAGCCCGAGCCTGACGGTTCGGGTTCATCATCCGAATCCAAGACGCTACCGTCGCCATCTTTCTCTTTCTCCGCTTCTTTGGCGGCGTTCTTCAGCTTCAAGGCTTCCAACTCTTTAGCTTCCCTCTCGGATCTCTCTCGATCCCTCTTATCCTTGGCTTTATTGTTAGCCATGTTTTAGTCCTTTGATGCTCAACAGCAGGACAGAAAGTTCTCACAGATGTCCAACGACGAGTGGAACGCTGAAGCCACACACGTGGCGAGGGAGCCGTTAACACGTTGCGACGCAACTGTTCTTTTGGAGTAGTTTTTATAAAAACTTCCTCCGGCACAGCTAAAAGCTTTGAATCCCGCTAAGACTGAACTTCGCAGGTTGTGCCACACAAATATATACTTCCCTGTAAAGCAAAGTTAATCCAAAATCGAAGGAAATAGTATTGCAAAGACGGAGCTCCCAAAAAGAGCTCTTGCTGCCCCAAGCGAACGGAAGTAACTGCCCGAGCTAGTTCCGGGAAGATATCTCATTTAGGCCTGCTCATCAACACTAGGTGGCAGTGTGATGAACTTAAACTTTTACTTGATTTTCCAGATAAAAAAATGACAGACGTTTGTTGTACACAAAGCAAAAGGAGAATCATTATTCAAGAAGTATATGACTGTAGGGAGTGAGGGATCTATTTCCTATAGACAACACCACATTCCCTGTAGGGAGTGAGGGATCTATTTCCTATAGACAACACCACATTCCCTGTAGGGAGTGAGGGATCTATTTCCTATAGACAACACCACATTCCCTGTAGGGAGTGAGGGATCTATTTCCTATAGACAACACCACATTCCCTGTAGGGAGTGAGGGATCTATTTCCTATAGACAACACCACATTCCCTGTAGGGAGTGAGGGATCTATTTCCTATAGACAACACCACATCCCCTGTAGGGAGTGAGGGATCTATTTCCTATAGACAACACCACATTCCCTGTAGGGAGTGAGGGATCTATTTCCTATAGACAACACCACATTCCCTGTAGGGAGTGAGGGATCTATTTCCTATAGACAACACCACATTCCCTGTAGGGAGTGAGGGATCTATTTCCTATAGACAACACCACATTCCCTGTAGGGAGCGAGGGATCTATTTCCTATAGACAACACCACATTCCCTGTAGGGAGTGAGGGATCTATTTCCTATAGACAACACCACATTCCCTGTAGGGAGTGAGGGATCTATTTCCTATAGACAACACCACATTCCCTGTAGGGAGCGAGGGATCTATTTCCTATAGACAACACCACATTCCCTGTAGGGAGTGAGGGATCTATTTCCTATAGACAACATCACATTCCCTGTAGGGAGTGAGGGATCTATTTCCTATAGACAACACCACATTCCCTGTAGGGAGCGAGGGATCTATTTCCTATAGACAACACCATACTGGTGTTTAGATATACACAAGTGGTAACATACTTGTTGCACTAGGGAGTGAGGGATCTATTTCCTATAGACAACACCATACTGGTGTTTAGATATACACAAGTGCTAACATACTTGTTGCACTATAGACAACACCATACTGGTGTTTAGATATACACAAGTGGTAACGTACTTGTTATAGCAATAGACAACAAGGATTTTAGCGTGAGAACTGTCTGTACTCCCATAGACGTCCCAAGGCCGAAGGCCGAGGGACGTCTATGGGAGTACAGACAGTTCGAACGCTAAATCCGAGTTGTATATTGATTTTAGTCCGTGATGGACACGTCAGGTGGCGCCACTAGACCAACGCGGTCTGTAGTACCATACATGCATGCAAAATCTGACCCAAAATGGACTAATGCACTATAGACAACACCATACTGGTGTTTAGATATACACAAGTGGTAACATACTTGTTGCACTATAGACAACACCATATTGGTGTTTAGATATACACAAGTGGTAACATACTTGTTGCACTATAGACAACACCATACTGGTGTTTAGATATACACAAGTGGTAACGTACTTGTTGCACTATAGACAACACCATACTGGTGTTTAGATATACACAAGTGGTAACATACTTGTTGCACTATAGACAACACCATATTGGTGTTTAGATATACACAAGTGGTAACATACTTGTTGCACTATAGACAACACCATACTGGTGTTTAGATATACACAAGTGGTAACGTACTTGTTGCACTATAGACAACACCATACTGGTGTTTAGATATACACAAGTGATGACATACTTGTTGCACTATAGACAACACCATATTGGTGTTTAGATATACACAAGTGATGACATACTTGTTGCACTATAGACAACACCATATTGGTGTTTAGATATACACAAGTGATGACATACTTGTTGCACTATAGACAACACCATACTGGTGTTTAGATATACACAAGTGATGACATACTTGTTGCACTATAGACAACACCATATTGGTGTTTAGATATACACAAGTGATGACATACTTGTTGCACTATAGACAACACCATATTGGTGTTTAGATATACACAAGTGGTAACATACTTGTTGCACTATAGACAACACCATATTGGTGTTTAGATATACACAAGTGCTAACATACTTGTTGCACTAGTAGATCACTGATATCCTCTATATGTCGGTCGGCGCGGCAGCGTTGTCGGTCGGTGAGTGAGTGTAGAAAGGTGACATGGATGTCGATGAGTTCATCAAGCTGTGGGAAGATGCGCTCTATCATGTCCTGAGACAGATGTACCTCAGTCTGCATGCCCCGCGAGAAGATCTGTAATATTATAACACAATGTTACATGTGGTGGAACACGTAAGGTAATGAAGTAGAGGGCGTGTATCATGTCCTGAGACAGATGTACCTCAGTCTGCATGCCCCGCGAGAAGATCTGTAATATTATAACATAGTGTTACATGTGGTGGAACACGTAAGGTAATGAAGTAGAGGGCGTGTACCATGTCCTGAGACAGATGTACCTCAGTCTGCATGCCCCGCGAGAAGATCTGTAATATTATAACATAGTGTTACATGTGGTGGAACACTTAAGGTAATGAAGTAGAGGGCGTGTATCATGTCCTGAGACAGATGTACCTCAGTCTGCATGCCCCGCGAGAAGATCTGTAATATTATAACATGGTGTTACATGTGGTGGAACACGTAAGGTAATGAAGTAGAGGGAGTGTACCGGTCAAAGCCACCCTAAAGGAGGTACCTAAGAAATATTGTATAAAGTAGTTGTAGTATGAAGATGTATTTAGTCCTGGTTCAGGTATATAATGTGGTCTAATACCCAGTTGAAATAAAGTAAATAACACATTTCATTATGTTGGCATTCCATATGTGAGGTGCAATAAGCTTGGGGTGCTATAAAAATATTCATATATTACACGGATATATATTGTGGATATTCAACTGCATTGTGCTTATGCGGATGAATCTCGTCCAATAAATTTTGGATTATTACCGGCTCGTTCTATTCGCTCTATATATATGGTCCAGCGGTCAGGAAGCTGTGTAAGTATATATAGCACACTACTTGTATGGCTACTCACCTTAGACATGATCTTCAGAGTTCGGCAGAAATGTTTTTCTGTTTGTATCAACTCTGTAAAAGAACAAGGGCACAAGTTTCAAAACCAAGAAAAGGCATTAGAGCATCGTATACATTTCATATGTTAACCCACCCATGTAACCCATGCAAGCCCAGGACTTCATATTGCTTTATCCTAATGTAAGCAAATACTCTGATCTGGCTACTCTTGTATTCCAATACTAAAATCCATGAAAATATTTTGAAAAGTCAAATAACGGCAAAACGTGTAAGGATCCCATGATCAACAGAAAAATACCACAAAAATTCAAAACAAGGTTGTTTCCATTGAGTTGTGTATCTCAATTTTTTTAAATATTATAAAACACTATTTGTAAGGTTTGCTAATTGCTGCAGAAGGCTGGTGCTGTACCCCAGATGTGGTCCTGCCGCTTGATATCCTTGGCGCTCATCTTCTTGAGAGTTTTCTTGTCGACTGTGACGCTCCAGGCCTCGGCCTCAGGTACATTCACCAGGTCAACATCGTCCTCAAAGTCTACGATCTCCCCAGCACCTGCTCCACACATACACATGAATCATATATATTGCATTTTTATTTCAGAAACAAATAACATTCCGAAATTGGATACTACTCTCTGCCTGAGCAGGTCTTCCTGAGAGATCCATTTCCTACAAATATCTTGATCATATATACAAAGTTTTGTTTGTTTGTTTTTTTAGAAAAATACATACATAATGATATAGGCAAGCACCTAGCTGGACAGGACATACATGGTTAAACCAGGCATGTATGTAGACATAGAACGATAGTTAGATAGACGCATTGCTCCTCCTTAATTCATTTAAATATAAAATGCAGGTACCAGATTATGAACTAGATGGCAAAGTTCTAGCTTTTATTTCGAGGTTATTTCTCGATAATTTCCATACTTTTATTTTGTAAAAGGGTGGAATAAATCCAGAATCTACCTCAGGTGGCGGTAGGACAGGGGCTTCCACACCGCGGTGTGTAAGCCCTGTCCTACCGCCAACCTTGGTAGATTGCCTCTCTACATGCGTGACTCACCTTCATCCAGGGACTCCATGGAGACGGACAGTGTGTCTGTGATACTGCAAAATACAAACATTATTTGTCATTATGTAATTATGTCATTTGTGAACTACTTGTGTAGAATAATGATAATTGTACAAATTGACTTGGCGGAAACATTTTTTTCAAAGCATGTTGTATTCGGCATATTATTATCTTCAGACATTGTATCCTTTTCCCTAAATCTAAAGTATTTAATTGTGTAGCTGTTTATGTATGAAATAGGTTTGTTAATAATAATAGAATGTCTGCCAAAATACAGATGAAGAGGAATATACCTATTTCATTTCTGCTTTTATGTGAGCCTCTGTCATTAATATTCATTTTGGAGACAAACTTGTAAACAACAACTCACTTTGTATCGGACTTGTAAACAACAACTTACTTTGTATAGGACTTGTAAACAACAACTTACTTTGTATCGGACTTGTAAACAACAACTTACTTTGTATCGGACTTGTAAACAACAACTTACTTTGTATCGGACTTGTAAACAACAACTTACTTTGTATCGGACTTGTAAACAACAACTTACTTTGTATCGGACTTGTAAACAACAACTTACTTTGTATAGGACTTGTAAACAACAACTTACTTTGTATCGGACTTGTAAACAACAACTTACTTTGTATCAGACTTGTAAACAACAACTTACTTTGTATCGGACTTGTAAACAACAACTTACTTTGTATCGGACTTGTAAACAACAACTTACTTTGTATCGGACTTGTAAACAACAACTTACTTTGTATCGGACTTGTAAACAACAACTTACTTTGTATCTGTAATTTGTAGTTGCATATGTTGGGAGGAATCGAGAAGAGCCATATCTCTCCTGTCTTCCCTTCCATCGTCCTTCTTGCCCCCCTTCTCTCTCTCCTCACTGATCACTTTACTGGAAGAGCAAGCACATAACTCCGTCAGTTAACAATAGATGGCGCCACCTACACCCTTCTCTCTCCTCTAGTCCACCAAGGAAAGGAACACAATGAAGCTTCCAGTAATAAAATAACAATATTTAAATAACTGAAATTCAAATTCCATTTAAGTGCAGAATATTTATATTGGAGTCGGAATCGTCACCAAATCTAATATAGTTTTTTGAAAGAAATATTTGGTTCTTCTCATCCCGTCCCAGTTTAGAGTTAGTTAGGGGAGGAAGCCATTCAAATTTAAAACAAAGATTTAAATTAACATAATTTGACTTCATTTAAACCTTTTGACTGAATCTGCTGAAATTAGACACGTGATTAGCAGTAGTTGCTTCTCTCTCCTCCTTAATCTGAGGTAATAATTGAATTGAAAATTGAAAAATACTTTATTTGTTTAGGGTTTTAGATAAGGAGACAAATGGGTGACCAGACTTCTGGATAATATCCAGGTCTCCCAGTCGCCACCTGAATGATGTTAACTCTGTGTGTATACTTGTATTGGCTTAGAGCGAGTCTTTGATTTTCCTTGCCAGTCAACAGGAAAGATCCAGGAAATCAAACGCAAAAAATCATGAACTTTCTACAAATTGTCATGCAAATTTCTTTATATTTTATCATGCAAAATTGACTCTTAGAATTTACAGAGAAATTAATAACAAATTAGGAAATTCGGAATAATTATTAATTATGATAAATTATATTATATTTCCACTGCTATACATCATGAAGAGAGAGAAGTAAGCTGTTGTTGTCACATCAGCAGGGCAAGGTCCGACCGCCGCACCGCGGTGTCCAAGACTTCCCACCCGCCCACACAGCAGTGCCGCTCACTGCTCCACCGCGTCACACCAGACATATTAACCATCATGATAAATAATATTATTTATTTACCAAGCTTCAGGCAATGCCCACAAGGTGGCACCTGGTACATTGTAATTCCTCACAAATGAGATTTTCTGAAAAGCTTTTTCAACTAATTGTTTATTTTATATAAAAAAAATATTAAAGGCCAATATAATATTTAAAAATCCATACAAAAATTATTAGAGATTTAAAATGTCTAATTCCTAAATTTCAACTCCTTTTGTGGCCAAATTATGTATCAAACTGATCCGGACTAGAAACGTTTTCAGGTTGAACTAAGACCAACTGTGCCTAATGTGGGTAAGATGTCTGATGTGACAGCCAGGGGGCGCGGTATGAACTCCTGTCTCCCCCTGGTGGACAACCCAGACAGTGATGAGGCTAAGGGCGCCACCCAGTGGTGACCAGGTGAACCACTCTGTATTATATATAGATATAATCATGGGTTATTACTCTTCATGTGATTATTTCATGTGTTATCACACACGTGTTATTAAACATCGTTAACATTTGGTAAAACTACAAAATGCCTTTAAAATGTTTTTGTTTAGATTTAGAGCAGCATGATAAAGCAGTTAGCTGTGCCTCTAGACACCTGCTGCACTTATTGAATTTTGAATGTTAATTCTGACCTATGCCAGTGAAATATCTAGGAGTGAGTAAAAGAACATTAATTTTTACTCTGCATTGACAGCCAGAGTCCTTTTCACTGCGGCTGTCAAATACTGTTATAAGTTTACATATTTTCCTCATGATGGTCAATATACCGAAATGAATTTCATTTTTAAAGACAAATATTAATAAAATGATAAATTTAAGATATGTTTTATATTTGTATGATGCTGGTACCACCCTTAGCCCTGGTGCTGTCTGGGAGCAGGAGTCAGCCCTGTGAGTTCATGGTAACTTGGCCCCTGCTGTTCCACGGGTGCCCGTGAGCTTATGGTAACCTGTACCTATGTACTGGAGCTGCTCTTAACTCATGTAAACCAAGGGCTCTAGTCTAAGGTCAACCAATAATCTACATCAACAACTTGATAACACTCTACATAAACTGCCTACTGAGTCTTATTGGAGTCTTATTATCTAGCGGCAGGTCACTCGGGGAGTAAACAGTTCACTACATGTATGTGTTCTCTCATAATTATGAAAATTTGAAAGGAATATGAATTCTGAAAATTGTTAATTAGTTTTAACACCTCTGTTTTAAAAAATATCAGTGATAATTTACATATTATACAAATTTATTAAAATATTCACGATGAAAAACACTTCAAAATACAAATTTTCTGCCACAAAAACGAGACAAAATTCTGACTGCGTTTGACAACATGGGACGGGGTATAAAAATAGCGACTGAGAAAAAAGATCCACCAAGTCCGCCGGCAGAAGGAATGTCGAGACTTTCAAACATCAGCAAAACAATAATAAAGACTTGTCAATGTAATATTTCCAACAAGAATAAAACAAAGGAACGAGGTTTCTCTGCTTGTAATACAAAACACTTTGTCAAATGTCGCAATACATGAACACAAACGCATGCGCATTTCAACGCAACAATCAAAATATTTCTTGAAAACAAGTTACAAGTAACAAGGATCATTCACTGGGGGGCATTGTCTGGGGTTATGTCTTATCAATACCTTAACTCTGGGATAGGAACATTGCCATAGCAGCAATGGAGGTATTCAGTACACGAGACACTCAAAATGCTAAAGGTTTTCCTCAACTACCAACTCTTTCCAGGTAATTTTGACATTTAAATACAAGAGTACCAAACCTGAAACACAAATATTAAAATTGCATCCAGTTCTTGCAGTTAGGTTGCATCAGTTTCCATGGTAACCCTTGACCTTGTTTATTGCAGAGGACAGACATACAATTAGACCAAATGCCGAAAAAGCGTGTTTTTCCCTTTTCCGTGTCGTCCTTTACCACAAATAACCATATTTAGAAGAAATTAAAAATAGAAAGTATTTATAAAAGATGGAATGTCAATGATTAAAATGTACATTAATTAACAATTAATGTTTGATTATAAGGTAGACTTATACAGGGGAGGAATAGGATGGCCGCCATGACAGCTCTTTGCTGCCACCTAGCGGGTAATAGAGGAGGAAGCTGTAGTAAGGCCATACACATGCAGGGGGCGCTTGTGTGTATCAGCGGTTGCCAGGCAACAGTACATGGCAGGCTCTCATTGGTTAATAGATTCTCCTTAATATAACAACAAACATTAAACCTTATATTGGAAACCATTATTGAGGAATTGCTGATAGTCAAAAATACACTTAAATGGATAATTTTGATTAAATGTAAAATCATACATCGCTCTTGTCTACTACAAGGAGTTGTTACAACGGAATGTTAAATTTTATTTAGTATTTTTATGATCTTTATGATCTCATGTCTGACACAGAGACGGTTTTCTCCATATTTCTACCAGAGCCGTGTAGCACCATGTAGCGCCTGCACATGTAGTGTTGCGGCACTGTGATACACTGCTACACACGGGGAACCCGTAGTTCACAACACACACCACCAGGGCCAGCCTACGGGGGCAGCCACAGGGGGGCGCTAGACTTACTCAATTCCTAATTTAGTAGCGACACGGCGCCACTGAAAGTATCCACTGCTGCCCATGGTGGATGCGGCGTACACCCTAGAACAGACCCAGAGTAGCGGGCATCAGCTTACATACTTACACCCAGCGGTAACATGCTCCCTGCTCCTGGTACACATGGGGCCCACATAGAGCCCATATACTGCCCACATAGTTCCCACATGGAGCCCACACTGTACCCATATAGGTCCCACATGCTCCCTGCTCCTGGACACATGGGGCCCACATAGTGCCCACACTGTACCCACATAGTGCCCACACTGTACCCTATATGGTCCCACATGCAATATCTTAATGATCGCCCTGATTAAATAACCATATTTAAAAACATATGAGCCTAGATGGGTCCCACGTGATACTGCAGATGGGAGCCCTGCATGAGACCATGTGGTGCCTAAACCCTACATGGGGCAACATATGAGACCATGTATGGACCTCTACAGTGGTACATATAGGGTATATGGGGTATATGCTGTACCCATACATAGTGCCAAGATGGGTCCCATGTAGGCCCACACTGGCACTTAATATGGAAGAACCCAAACCTGGAACCACGTAGGATCCATGCCAGGTGCGGGCCATATATGGTCACACGGTCATGCAGATGATTCTCACATCTTTAACCCAAAGACTTTCCACATTTTAACTCTTAAATGTTAAATGTTGCCTTGAATAAAGGTTAGATTCTACATCTTCATCAATCAGATGCAAGGAAGAGAGGAAATCCTTATTTGGAAATGGACTGTAATGGTTTGGGACAAAATGATTCTGGCTTATGGGTGGTCTATATTGTGGTGGATCAACTTTTCACGGGTGGTCTATATATTGTAGTGGGATGGACGGCTAATCAAGGGACTAAACCTACTTAGATGTATATCTAGGGAAGCGGTGGCAGGCGTTGACGCACTGATGTGCTTACTTGTATGTATGTTGAAGAGACGTGGCACAAGGTCAGTTGTATCAGGGAGGATATATTATATACGTGTTGTGTGGGGAGATGTTGCTAGGGTGGATGTTGGTGAAACATGTACTCAGTCAGGTTCAGAAGGCAGTTTTAGGGGTCATTAACACTTTTAGCCTTAGTCTTGTGGTTAAGCTTATCGCTGGATGTGGAATGGAGGAATGTGGCCGTCTGGACCTGGACCTGGAGTGGAATGGGGGACAGGGAGTGTCTTGGTGCTTGGTGGTCTGCAGGTGTGAGAACCTATTGAACCCTGTCTGGCTTATAACCCCCAGGTAACCTCCAGGTAACCCCCAGGTAACCTCCAGGTAATCCCCACCTTAATCCCCAGGTAACCCCCATCTAGGGTGGCATTATTGGGGGATGGAGTCTAGATGCTTTATAAACCATTTACCATATTTTACACCCTGTGAGACCATAGATATCTGTAACAATTAGGCCACCAACATTATATGTTAAACTTGTTCACATCATCAGAATTATGTCGCAGAATAACACCCACGGCAGCCATTGAATTTCTGCCTTGGGCATGATCCATCCTTTCCATCGAGAGTCTCTCATGTTTTCTAGCCTTATATCTCAGTAAGAATTTTTGAGTATAATGAAAACTCCTAAAAAATCGATGGTGTCCAATGGAGCTTTTAGTAAAACTTTTGAAGTTTTAGAAATAAGTGTTTTTATCTCATAAGGATTTCATACCTGTGCTAGAAAGATTATTGTGTATAATTACTGACAAATAGTGTTTTCAGACTCCATTGACATGGAAAGATTATCAAGTAGTTGAGAGAAGTGAGACATGTTGATGGCCTAGTACAGTATATTGCATGCGGGCGGGGGCGGCCCACCGAGGGTTTCTGCTAGCACTTGCCATGTGGTACCTATACAGATGTTCTAGAAGGGTAACCTAGAGGCTGGTATATATGAGAGGGAAATGTGGCTAGAGAACTCAGCACAAAGATCGCAAAGTGTTGCAAATGTTCACAAACCATCGCAAGGCTCTTGCAAGTAACTGAGTATTGGTATATTCAAAAATATTTATTTTTTGATTGATATTGTTCAGTTCCAGTACAAACAGTTACATAAGTTAGAAATACAATATGAGTCTGGAGATAGGTGCTCACCTCTATGATAATCATAGCTCTTCCAGAGTTGAAAAATAATGGAGTAAATGAGAGTACATGTATGCAATATCTGTGTGAACTCTCAGCGATGCCTTTGTGACAACCTTGCAACTCTTTGCGATACCTTTGTGACATGTTTGAGATATTCTTGCAATAGTAAATGGATGCCAGCTCTACACAGTGACTTTCCCATGAGAAGGAAAGTGGAAAAGTCTTAATTAAATTAATTGTCGGGAAGGCAATTAATTTGAGGTAATAATAGAGTAAGGGTGTAAGCGGAGAGTGGGTGGGGAGGACAGTTGTCTACCGCGGGCACGTAACTTGTGTCCTGTACACAGGCAATCATCTACATTGCTATACTTCATTATTAAATAAATAAATGAATATTACTTTCCCAAATGATTCTATTCTAATTCCTTTCTTGATCTTTCTTTGTGGTCACCATTTGAATTTAAATAGATATGAATTTCTTTCATGATTTCATCACTGGAATTATGTTGGGAAACATCGTTCAAAAGGGTGGAAAAAGGAAAAGGTAATTAACCTCAGAAAAAGAACATGTAAATCAATTGAAATGTGGTGGTTAATTATAATATAAATAAGGAAGCTATTTTTAACAATGGCCACAAATTCAATCATTATAATTATTCGTATATAATGGGAGAAAACATCATATATATACATCATGAAACATCATATAATTATATGCCACCATTCTATGCACCATTATTCATGTAACACACTGTACACTATGCACCATTATGCATGGAACACACTGTGCACCATTATGCATGGAACACACTGTGCACCATTATTCATGGAGCACACTGTGCACCAGTATTCATGGAGCACACTGTGCACCAGTATGCATGTAACACACTGTGCACCATTATGCATGTAACACACTGTGCACCATTATGCATGTAACACACTGTGCACCATTATTCATGGAACACACTGTACACCATTATGCATGTAACACACTGTGCACCATTATTCATGGAACACACTATGCACCATTATTCATGGAACACACTGTGCACCATTATTCATGGAACACACTGTGCACCATTATTCATGGAACACACTGTACACCATTATGCATGTAACACACTGTGCACCAGTATTCATGTAACACACTGTGCACCAGTATTCATGGAACACACTGTGCACCATTATTCATGGAACACACTGTGCACCATTATTCATGGAACACACTGTGCACCATTATTCATGGAACACACTGTGCACCATTATTCATGTAACACACTGTGCACCATTATTCATGTAACACACTGTGCACCAGTATTCATGGAACACACTGTGCACCATTATTCATGGAACACACTATGCACCATTATTCATGGAACACACTGTGCACCAGTATTCATGGAACACACTGTGCACCAGTATGCATGTAACACACTGTGCACCATTATTCATGGAACACACTGTGCACCATTATTCATGGAACACACTGTGCACCATTATTCATGGAGCACACTGTGCACCAGTATTCATGGAACACACTGTGCACCATTATTCATGGAACACACTGTGCACCATTATTCATGGAACACACTGTGCACCATTATTCATGGAACACACTATGCACCATTATTCATGGAACACACTGTGCACCAGTATTCATGGAACACACTGTGCACCAGTATGCATGTAACACACTGTGCACCATTATTCATGGAACACACTGTGCACCAGTATTCATGGAACACACTGTGCACCATTATGCATGTAACACACTATGCACCATTATTCATGGAACACACTGTGCACCATTATTCATGGAACACACTGTGCACTATTATGCATGTGACACACTGTGCACCAGTATGCATGGAACACACTGTAGAGTGGGTAGCAGGATATGTAACTAATATCTATCGCTGGCTGGAGTCCAGCCTATGCTGCTGCTGGTACACAGAGTTGGCTGCAGGGGGCGCCACTAATTACTGCATATAATACTGCTGTCCCTCATTACTCAATTATCAATTAATCACCAGCCACTAGGGGCGCTAGTAGTGGTGGGGGCACTTACCCAGGGGAAGAGTGCCGTGGTGTGGTCACCGCTGTCTGCGTGAACTGGAACACAAGAGAGAAACATATCATTAGATGGAAATACATATAGTAGCTGATACCTATACAGTAAAGTATAGTGGTGAAATGTATCTAGGGGTAGAGTCGGTCTTTGATTAACTTACTGAGTTCCATTCACTAATCATTATATGCCCATAGCAAAGTTCCATTTTCTATTTATTATATGTCCATAGCAAAGAGTTCCATTCATTTATTTATTACATTATAACTCTCTGCATATTACATAAAGCTCTTACTTACACCATCAAAGCTATAGTGTAGACTGAAAATTTTAGGATTTTAAGGAGAGAACTTACCCCCGCCCCCCCCCACCCACAACACCTCTGCCCCCCCCTGCCCCCCCCTGCCCCCCCCCCCACACACACACTGATAACGGAAGTTGGTTGAGTTCCTGTAGACTTCAGGTCTCACCCTCACAAATCCACTTGAGTGTGTTTACAAATAGAGGTCAATAGTAGCGTGGAGGTCACTCTACCACTCACTCTGGAGGTGGAGGCACGCACTACAGCGGCCAGTTGTGGGTCAACAGTAGATAAATATTTGTACATTTCTACCAACCCTCCATTATACCCCCTCCCCCCATTATACCCCCTCCCCCCATTACACCCCCTCCCCCCATTACACCCCCTCCCCCCATTACACCCCCTCCCCCATTACACCCCCTCCCCCCATTACACCCCCTCCCCCATTATACCCCCTCCCCCCATTATACCCCCTCCCCCCATTATACCCCCTCCCTCCATTATACCCCCTCCCCCCATTATACCCCCTCCTTAACCCCCTCCCCCCATTATACCCCCTCCCCTCATTATACCCCCTCCCCCATTATACCCCCTCCCCCCATTACACCCCCTCCCCCCATTATACCCCCTCCCCCCATTATACCCCCTCCCCTCATTATACCCCCTCCCCCCATTATACCCCCTCCCCCCATTATACCCCCTCCCCCCATTATACCTCCTCCCCCCATTATACCCCCTTCTCCCCGCCCCACTCCCTATACTATTAAATACTTGTACATTTCTACCAAGCCCCCATTATACCCCCTCCCTGCCTTATACCCCATGGACTCCCATGAGATTATCATTGTATGAAAATGATTCCAATAAAATTGATTTAAAAAAACAACCCCACTCCCTATAATGTTAAATACTTTTCTACCTCATCCTCTGCACCACCCTACTACTAAACACTTGTAGATTTCTTCTGCCCCCTTAACACCCTCCCCTCACCCCCCCCCCCCACCCCCCCACCCCCACACACACTACCAACCACTAGTCGGCCATATTGTGAGGCAGTAAATCTGCACCTTGTGTAACTAACTGTGTAACAGTGAGTAAGTGATGGACGGTGTGTGAGGAGGCAAGGTGTGTGAGTTACTCACACACCTTCACTAATATAGTAATATTATATTGTATTCTATTGTATCAAGTAGAACTTATCTATTCTATACCGTTCTATTGTATTCTTTTCTATTCTAATTCAATATATTCTAATCTATGCTATATCATTCTACTCTTTTCTATTTTAATCTTTTTTATTTTATTCTAATCTATCTATTTTAATCTACAGTGGAACCTCACATAAAGGCAACCGCTCTATAGAGACCACTCCTCTATTAAGACCAGTTTATCTCAGTCCCTAATTGTTCTCCTCTTATTAGATTAGCCCCTCTAATGAGCCCACCTCGCTATGAGACCACAAATCGTCCAGTCCCAAGGCTGGTCGCATTAGAGAGGTTCCACTGTAGTGCTATTTTAATCCATTTAGTCCAGCAGCCAAATGGGTATTTTTGGGTGAACCCGGCTCTGGAGGTCCCACAATGGTTTTTTGTTGATTATATATCTTTGGACCCTGTAGAATAAGAATCCGAAGAGTGCCAAGCTGTAACCCTTGAGGGTTTTGAGAAATTCAAGATGGCCGCCATGACCACACCCAAAAAGTACCAATTTCACTTTTCAGCTCATAATCCAATAAATAATAGGAGTAGAAAGACAATTCTTGCACCAAAATGTTCCATTTATGATGGGGAATCATAATCAAAAGGCCTTGAGTAAACAACTATATCCTATTTTTTCATATTATAATATACCTGTAAATTTCTCAAGATTTTTTATACCATTTCCCAGCATTCTGTGGTTATTTTCTATCAGATTAAAAATTATGTTAGTTACTATCATACACCTGTCCAAGGGAATCATCAATGGATTTCCTTGGTATCTAGAAGCATCTACAACCACAGGTGTCCAGTTCAAAGTGCCCCTCTCCCCTCCCTTTCCCCTCATCAATGAAAGGGCACAAACAAGTCAATGATACATGTCCACTTCCCTCTTACCCCCTCTTGTGGAACATTATTACACCCCAAATATGAGGGGGCTACTTTAATTTCAAGGACATCCACTCCAGCTGTAAACAGGGCATGAAGGAACAAATGGCATGAGCTGTTCAAACTTCTTTTCATCAATTTCGTGGTGAGTATGACATTCTATTCTATCATCATATGAAATGCTATTCAATCAATCATCCTAGATAAGAGAAAATCAACTACAAGAACTGCTTATGAAATCCATATGAAGGCCACTTTGGAGTACTATGTTCCTATGATGAGGTGAGGAGGTTTCGCATATCTGCTGCCTGTGCAGCAAGGCATGTCACTGACAGAGGGCTGGTACATACGTCGATGGAAGGTGCTGGGCTAGTACAGGTTATCGCTGATAACTTTGATGCAAACATATCCAGCCAAAATGGGTTACAGTCAACTCATGCCCTTGCAATGCTTTTGACACAGACTAATGCGAGTATGGAAAGAAATGCCCCAATGGAAGAGATGATATGTATCAAAAAAGAAGAAATGGCCAAAGGGTTTGATGACTGTATTATTGTGCAACGATATCAGGGCCCAAAAAAACCAGACATGCCAGATATAAAGGGCACAAAAGTGGTCCCCACTCTGAAAGTTCTTGCAATGCAAGCAGTATCAAGTCAGAGGGCTTATGAAAGGGATTTTGATTTTCTCAGGAAGGTTACCATGGAGGAAGGTTGTCCAGAGTGGAATGGATTTAATAGTTCATTGAATAGAGATGAGGGGCATGCTGCCAAGTGCCCGACCAGCTGTGTCTACACTCCATTGCTCAATATGAAGCCCTCAGACCCAGATACAGCTCACTGCCATGGTAGAAGCTGAGAAACTAACTAAGGAGACTGGGCAGGATATTGTTGTACTGACGTGTGACCAACAGCTATATAAAGTAGCAGTAAATATAGTATAGGTATATCCAGATCGATTTCAAAATTTTGTGTTATGTCTGGATGGGATGCACTTCCTTATGAATTTCATAGGCTGTGTTGGAACCCTCATGGCTGAGACAGGATTATCTGATGTACCAGATGCAGCTTTCGGTGGAGTATCACAGATGCTTTTGGGGAAGAAATATCCTCAAAACTATCGTGCATTACGTATGGTAACAGAGGAACTATTGTGCAAATTCATGCCACAGCACACAGATCCTCAAAGTTTAATGAACCACTTAGAGTGCCTAGCAAATAGGAGCAGGACAACTAAACTTTGGGTTGATTCCCTGATAAAACCTGTGTTGCTAATGATGCTGTTTAGCAGAGCAGAAAAGGAAGGTGATTGGCCTCTCCACTTGATGGCGGTAAAAGAAATAATTCCATATTTTTTCGCTGCTGGCCACCACAACTATGCCCGATATGGGCTGTATTATCTTCGATCAATCCAAGCACTGCCAAATGATGTACTTGACAGATTCCTCAAGGGAGAACATGTGACACGTCATAATCCAGGTACATGGAATGGAATATGGACAGACATGATGATTGAGACTACATTCATGAGATATGGGAAGGGACCAAGTGGAATGATTGGTATTACGCTTAAGCCAAAAACTGTGACCACTTGGGCATTAAGCCTACATATTTGCAGTGTATTAGCAAATGATATCCAACACATGACCACCAAACAGAAAGGTATATCCCCTCAACACAAGGAAGAACTCAAAGGCCGCATCAAAGCTGATGCAAATGATCGTCTCAAAATCAAAGAGAAATTGGAAATAGCAATTGATCCTCTTGATCCCTCCAGCCATCCAAAGGACAGTTTAATTCAAATTGTGAATGGCAGAATTGGAAATCAAGAAGTCAATGTCGACAAAACTGTGTCTATTGGCAAGAAACTGATGAAAAGATATGAGAACTCATGGCCAGGTGACTTCCATGATGCCATTTCCAAAGAGGTGCAAACAATGACCATCATGAAAAAACACATCCAAGTTGGTTCAGTGAAGGTGTATGACACAAATCTGATATACTCAAGAATCATAGGTCTGCAAGCCTCCGGACGGGAAATAGATCTAGAAGATGTTTTCAAGTATGAACTAGCACCAATGCCCACATCAATGTTCACAGATTCAGGTGAGATGAGAATTGCAAAGAACAAATCAGCACTAAAAAGAGCTCTACAGGTGGAAGTTCCAATAAGGACAGTTACTCGCACAGATTACAAAATAATAGATGGCTCAGCAATTCTGTGTGTGGTTCATTGGCCTACAAATGGAAATGTTCAGGACTTGATAGAAAACGTCCTGAACTACATCTCTCATCATGTTAAAGACTCCAATGTATACTTCATCTTCGATAGGTACATAGAATATAGTACCAAGTGTAGCACAAGATCAACAAGAGGAACGGAAGCAAGTCGACAGCATAGACTTTCCAATCAAATGCCATTGCCACCACAAAAAGTGATCCTCACTAATGCATATAATAAAGCCAGCTGATAGAGCTGATCATAGAAGCCATCAAGTCAAGAAAAGACACCATTAAACATGGGAAAAATAAGCTCATTGTAACTGGTCCCAGGCCAGTCCCCATTGAAATATGCGGTGGCATTCTCATCTACAGGCAAGATCTCAAGACCCTACAAGAGGAAGCAGATGTCATCATTGTTCAACAGATGTTGTCCATAATAGAGGAAACACCAACATCACAGCCAACCATAAAGGTCATCTCTGATGACACAGATGTTTTTGTCCTACTGTTGCACTTCTTTTTGGAAAAAAGGCTGACTTCACAGCTAATAATGGAAGGGACTGCAAAGGAGAGGAAAGCTATCAACATAGGTACAACTGCAATGAAGCATAATAAGATCATTCCTCACCTTCTTGCTGCCCATGCCCTGTCAGGTCGTGATACAGTTGCCCAATGCTGGGGCATTGGAAAAGGGAAAGTGGTCAAAGTACTTCAGAAAGGCAAAGGATTGCCAAGTCTTGGGGACAAAAGTGCAACAAGAGCAGACATTGTCTAAGAGGCAACAGCCTTTATGGCTGCTTGCTATGGTTTCCCAGATGCTTCTACATGCCATGAGGCAAGGTTCAGAGCTTGGAAAGGGAAAACCATGCGTGCAAGCCTGGTATCAGCACCTAAACTGATGTCATTACCACCAACAAAGGAGTCCTTTGAGCAAAATGTCCTGAGAGCTCATCTACAAACATGCATTTGGAGGAACTGTCTAGAAGTAATGCCACCTGATCAACAGTCTGCCCTCTTCAACATGGATGGTCACAGGACAGGGAAAATCGAGTTCTTCAGCCAGTGATGGTTCCCCGCAATGTACAGCTTGCTCCAGATGCAATTTTGAAACTCATCAAGTGTAGTTGCCAGGAATGTAAGTCTGCTAGATGCTCTTGTTCATAGGCAAGGCTCCCATGCACCATGTTCTGCAATTGTGAAGGGGCAGGTACATGCCAAAATGATAATACCAGGATAGTAGAAGATGAGGAGGATGAAATACCAGGGCCACCACACGATGAGTAGATATATTGTTGTACACTTTGAAGTAAGTTTGTATTATAAATTGATACTTTTCAGGCTGAATTAACTGTTCCTGTCCTTCATTGTATTAGTTAATAAGTACTGGATATAATTAAATTCTAAAAGTTTTTGAATGGAGGAAAAAACATGAAAATTTCCCCCCAAAATCATTTTTTTGGCCATTATTGTCAAATAAATGAATTTATTATTAATTTAGCTTGTTTAATTGATTGATGAAACTATGCATATAGTTTGTACATGCTTCAGGGAGCATTTTGGTGCAAGAATTGTCTTCCTACTCCTATTATTTATTGAATTATGAGCTGAAACATGATAATGGTACTTTTGGGGATAGGTCATGGCGGCCATCTTGAATTTCTCAAAACCCTCAAGGGTTACAGCTTGGCACTCTTCGGATTTGGATTCTCCAGGGTCCAAAGGTATAAAATCAGTGAAAAACCATTGTGGGACCTTCAGAGCCGGGTTCACCCCCTTGGCTGCTGGACTAATTCTATTTTAATCTA
This sequence comes from Sthenelais limicola, assembly GCA_942159475.1. Classification (NCBI taxonomy): domain Eukaryota; kingdom Metazoa; phylum Annelida; class Polychaeta; order Phyllodocida; family Sigalionidae; genus Sthenelais; species Sthenelais limicola. The sequence continues at coordinate 148,821,994 of OW804096.1, forward strand.
TAATATTTTAATCTATCCTATTCCCCCCATGTTCACCCTACCCAGGTCATGTTCTCCCCGTCCCCCGCAGCCTGTTCCCACACCAGTATAATCACACACTATGTATAGCCACTAATTAAACATAATTAGACTAATTATGTTAATTATGCTACTGGAGCCCTCCTAGCGGCCATACTCCGCACTACACAGACATGAGGGCAGGGGCAGGGTCAAGGTCAGAGGTCACATGACAAGATCTGCCAGGAAATAATATACTCTTGAGGAACTCGTTCTTTCTCCCTTTTCCTTTCTCTTTCTCTGCCTGTCCTGTCTACTCTTTCTCTGCCTTTCTCTTCCTCCAATGTCATCCAGTACTGTTAACTTGTACTCCAGAACCCAATACCACCCCTCACACAAACACACTCTCTCTCCTCTCTCTCTCTCCACCCGTCTCTCATCTCTCTATCTCTCATTTCTCCTCCTCCTCTCTCCACTCTCCCCTCTGTCTCTCCTTTCCCCTCTCTCTTTCCTCTTTCTCTGTCCCTTTCCTCCATGTGAAACATCCACGTCACAACCAATGACTTATATACAGAATGTACATAACTTTGACTAACGTAGTAAACATTATAAACCAGCTTTACGGCAGCTGGTAGGAACCCCCCCCCCCCCCCCACCAGTCCTCCAGTACATTACCCCCCCCCCCCCCCCCAGCACCACAACTGCTCCAGCAGTACTTACCTGTGGGGGTCGTGCAGGTACGGAGGTAGCGCGGGTGCGGTCGTGCTTGAACGAGTTGGACACCTTCACTCCAGAGTTACCTCCTGCAACAAACAGTTAGTCAACAATTATTAAATGTGGAAATAGTCATGGCAACGTTCACCAGCGCATACATAGTCTAACACAGGGAGAAGCTAAGTGTGAATGCGTCTGAAAGGACTTTGTCTACAACTATGTGATTATTGAAATAGTTTGAGTGGGGTTGAACTTATGTAATGTGGCTTAATGTGGGTGAGGTATTCTATTTGATAGAACTTGTTGATTTGAATTAGTGTTTGAGTTTTCCATCTATAAATATAGTCTGTATTTGTATGAGAGAATGATAATATCAGCTAAGTTTATATTCGATCTATGATAATTGATGTCTTGATATCTTATATAACTTGAGTATTATTGTTACTTGAATTGTCAACAATTCTAATTATCCTGTTAAATGTTTGGCCAATAAAAATATTAAAAAGAAAGAAGTAATAAGTCACGTAGAGACACTGGCAGGAGGGGCTTGTAATGGGTATTGGACAAGATTCCTCATAACCTTTCACAATTATAATTTGTTATGATAATTTATTATAATAACTTTGAAACAGACTATTATTTTTCATTCCGATTCCCCTTACAGTGTGATACAGTGAAAAGCAATTGACAATTTGTTCCGTGCAATAAAACTATTTTATTGCACCATTTATGGGTATCTTATAAACATTATATGATATAGAGAAGATGTTCAATTCATGATAAATGATTGTCTAGAACATGACTACTATATGACCACCAGGGGGCAGCCATGTGTTACCATGGTAACGCCACCTACCGGGCAGACTGCTAGACTGGTACTTGGCCATCTTCTCCTTCATCGACTCCCGATGCTGCAGCTGCAAGACCACAAATGTACAATTATTTATTGTAATAAAATAATTAATCAACAATTAATTAAAGTTTTATTAACCGGGGGATGCTGCTTGACATGTGACTTGACAGCGGATCAGGGAGACATCAAGTCCTTCTCCTTCCCCTGGTGGTTTATATCTGTATTAATCACTGTATAAAATATAGCCATCTAACTTGTTAAACCAGTGACTAAAAGGATTAATAACCTCCATTTCGGGCCTGCTTTTTGCCTTGGGATTATACACCAATAGGTGCACCAGCAGCCCCTCAATGTCAGTCATTAACCCTTTATCACTTCCATCATACAATGTAGAAGGTTGGGTTTAAAGGGTTAATGTGATGAGATTATAGAGATATCAGACAATGGTGGAAAGCACTTTTATATATTAATACTTTTTCCAAACAGTTCAGATTTTGGAAATCTTTAACATCTATATTATAATTCAAACATATTGCTATCATATTAATTTATTCTCGTATTCTATTTTCCCCGATGAGGTGGACTGAGAAATCAGACTCTGGGATGTCGGCCCCCAGGTAAAATACAAAGTTAAAAAGTATCAGGGTGTGAAAATGAAATTTAAAAAAATCTACGGGAATTTTAATAATTATAAAGCAACCCGACACGACATTCCCCAGCTTCTGACCTCATTGTTTTGGGCTTCAATAACATCTTGGTATTTAAAAATTAAAAGGTCAAACCCCGAGACAGTTGACAACACTCCGCGAGCCCAGAAATGTGACTAAATATAAAAGTGTCATTTTACAGCAAGATTGTGTTACACCAACTATTAATAATAAACCCAGCTCCTGCCCCGGCCAGCACACGGGGTAGAACGGATTTATCATCAACGCTCAAGTTTCAACTACTCTAAAACAAGAAAACTAAATTAATCGCCTTTTAAAGGCTGTGTTTAGTGTAGAATTAATAGAGAATTAGGCCGCCATGTCTATGTCATTTAGCTCCAAATAATATTAATCACAGTCCTGGAGTATAGCAACCTTAGGCAGAAACTAGTCTAAAAGGATTATTGACCTCCATTACGGGCCTTGTACACCAGACAGTGCACCAGCAGCCCCTCAATGTCGGTCATTAATCCCATACCCTAACCCTATGTATTCTATTATATTATACTATTTTATAGACTTTATATTTTATCATCAGATGAGCTAAAATTGGGCCAATTGAAACCCGACAAATGGATATTTTATAGTCAGAATTAACAAATAGCAATATGTTACAGCTTACGTCAATTTAGAAGTCTGACACAGAATTTACAATTGTGAAATGAAATGGAGTATATACAATTGTGATAGAATTTGAAGTCGTAGGAGCAGAATGTTAAATATTGATCTGATTGTTAATTCTGACAAACATGAGTACGAATGTTTTTTTTACCACTTGGCACGCCATACTCATGTGGATATTGTCCAGAAGACACACAATTAGACGGTATTTCACGGGACAGAATACGATATACGCCACATACAGAATGACGATACGCAATAAGATGAATTACACGTGTATAAATACATACAGCACCAGACACTGGTACGCTCTAGTGCACAAACTAACGCTTACCTCAAGAATCTGAACAAAATATTGTTTATATTTTAATGAAATTAAAATATTATTGTCTTTACATAGATAACGCTACAGTTGTCAGCATTTACCACAAAGCAACTCTTCCTAATTTACTCGTAATATTATGACTTGATTATATGGGACTAAATTAATCAATGAATTATTTCATATTCTGCTGATGTTATATGTTTATAGAGGAGTTTATTCATTTAATGAGATATTTTAACTTTTAACTTGGTGCTAGGTCTGTGCAGGAAAACCTGGATTAGATTCCATGAGGACATCTTATATTTTTAGATAAGATATATTATTATTATCATTATTGTTATTGTTATATTCTTCGTATATATTTACTTATTATATCTTAAAGTGCTTATATTTTGATTTTAAAGTTTGTTGGGTGCTAGCTATGTCGTGGAAGACCTGGAGTAAATTCCAGGACATCTTTTTACAAGATTTACCAAATTATGGAACAAATATACTAGTATTATCATATCATTAATCTAAGCTAAGTTAAATGTATACTTGAGCTCCTATAGTTTACCAGTTATGCAGGTTTGAATAAGGGAGAAAGTGGAAAATACATAAATGGGCCTGCTGAACAACAGCCTTGTCTAGACAGGGAACTGAACCCCAGACATTTACATTCCAATGCTCTACCTCTGAGCTATCCAGGCTGCTGCACTTTAGGCTGGTCACACCCAGATCCTACCACCCTGGACACTACACATATTTACCAGTTGTGGAGGTGTGAATAAGGGAGAAAGGGGTAAATATATTGTACACAATTCCCATGTATGAGATGTAGTGGCCGCGGGTTGCTTACCTTGGGGTGCTTAAAGCGGGAGCATTGTGCGATCTGGTCCTTGCACGAGTTCTCATGTACGTTCACCATACAGTCTAGAACACAAGGCAATACGTTAAGATAAGATAAGATAAAATACTACTTTATTTATCGAACTCACATTACATAAGGATAATAATAACATATAAAGAGACAAATTGGTATACAGTCCTCTAGATCAGATCCAGTTCTCCCAGACGTTACCATCTCGTTGGTCCGAGCAATAATTTTTAATTTTAATAATAACGTTACAGCTTACATCAAGTATTTATTTGTGCTATAAGGGGGCCTCAGCCCAATACCCAGTTATGATTGGTTAAAAGGTCATATATTGGAATGTCTGGACCTATATAGCTATAAACAGTTGATAAAAAATGTGAACAAATCAGAAATTTGGCTATGACCAACTTGTTGTAATGTATTGATTGATTGGCAGTGCTTTATATGTATGCTTTACAACAGGTTGGGGCTGGGAGCCTAAATAACATGGCTGACATGGCATACAAATTAATAAATGAATTAAATATCTGCCCTCTTATGGAAAAACAAGGTAACTTTGTAAACAGCAATAGTTGGAAGTGTGTTCTTTCCATCTAAATTAAATAAATATTTTAGTTTTGTATTTAACATATTCATACAGCCATTAGTGATAAGGATAAATAAATCCAAAGTAATAATGTTAGTTGCTTACTCTCACACTGGAGGGCGGCCTTGCTGGCCATGGACTTGTGGCACACGTCACACGACGTGGAGTTACTGAAGGACACGGAGACAAACTGGTGCGTGCTCTTGGTCTTACTGTCCTTGGCCAACTGTAACATGAGGGTTAATGTTATAATGTAGTATAATATAGGTGTAGTGATAAAGGTGTAGTGATATAGGTGTTATAATATAGGTGTTGGAGAGGGGGGAGAGGGGGAGAGGAGACAGAGAGGAGATAGAGGAGAAAGAGAGGAGAGAGAGGGAGGAGAGAGAGGGGGGAGAGGAGAGAGAGGAGAGAGAGAGGAGAGAGAGAGGAGAGAGGGGAGAGAGAGAGGGGGGAGAGAGAGGAGAGAGAGGAGAGAGAGAGGAGAGAGGGGAGAGAGAGAGGGAGGAGAGAGGAGAGAGAGGAGACAGAGAGGAGAGAGAGGAGAGAGGGGAGAGAGAGAGGGAGGAGAGAGAGGGGGAGAGGAGAGAGAGGAGAGAGAGAGGAGAGAGGGGAGAGAGAGAGGAGAGAGGGAGGAGAGAGAGGGGGAGAGGAGAGAGAGGAGACAGAGGGGAGAGAGAGAGGAGAGAAGGGAGAGAGGAGAGAGAGGGAGGAGAGAGGGAGAGAGAGGGAGAGGAGACAGAGAGAAGAGAGGGGGGAGAGAGAGGGGAGAGAGGAGACAGAGAGGAGAGAGAGGAGAGAGAGGGGAGAGAGAGGAGAGAGGGGAGAGGAGGGAGGGGAGAGAGAGAGGAGAGAGGGGAGAGGAGCGAGAGGGAGGAGAGAGAGGAGAGAGAGGAGTGAGGAGAGAGGGAGAGAGAGGGAGGGAGGGAGAGAGAGAAAGGGAGAGAGGAGGGAGAGAGAGGAGAGAGGAGAGAGGAAGAGAGAGAGGGAGGGAGGGAGAGAGAGAAAGGGAGAGAGAGAGGGAGGGAGGGAGAGAGAGGAGACAGAGAGGAGAGAGTAGAGAGGGAGAGAGAGAGAGGGAGGGAGGGAGAGAGAGAAAGGGAGAGAGGAGGGAGAGAGAGGGAGATAGGAGGGAGAGAAAGGGAGAGAGAGGGAGATAGGAGGGAGAGAAAGGGAGAGAGAGGGAGATAGGAGGCAGAGAAAGGGAGATAGGAGGGAGAGAAAGGGAGAGAGAGGGAGATAGGAGGCAGAGAAAGGGAGACAGAGGGAGATAGGAGGGAGAGAAAGGGAGAGAGAGAGGGAGAGGAAAGAAAGAGGGAGAGAGGAGAGAAGAAGAGCAAGAGAGAGGAGATAGTGGAGGGAAAGAGGGGAGAGAGAGGAGAGAAATGAGAGAGAGGGGAGAGAGGAGAGAGAGAGGAGAGAGGAGAGAGGAGGGAGAGGAGAGAGGGGGAGAGAGAGGAGAGAGAGGGAGGGTGAGGAGAGAGAGGAGAGAGAGGGAGAGAGGAGAGAGAGGAGAGAGGTGAGAGAGGTAGAGAGAAGGGAGAAAGGAGAGAGAGACTGAGGGAGAGGGAGAGAGTAGAGGGAGAGAGAGGAGAGAGGAGATGGAGAGGGGAGAAAGAGAAACAAGGGAGAGTGAGTGATGAGGAGAAAGGGGACAAGGAGACATCATAACAATTGCAGGTGAATATCTTTAGATCAATTTCATATTATAGAAAGTTATGCTTATTTTATGATTTATTTTATTATTATTTTGATCCATCTCTTTGGTATATGATAAGGAATGCATATATAACATATTTGACATCATAGAGATCCCTAATACTCTCTGCTGAATCCATAATATCAATAAACATAACAATATAATAATGTATAATTTGTCACAATTGCATACCACCTTACGTCCAGCTTACGTTCACATTACGTACCTTACGTTGTCGGTAGCTACCAAACTTGGAGAAGACGCTGGTCCTGCGTTTCTTCTCCTCCTTGTTCTCCCGCTTGGGGCGCTCTGTCTCATCCTCCTCAAAGTTGGACGGGCTGAAATCAAGCACGTCAAGACGCTCGTAAGCGGGTGTTTCTGGTAAACTAGTCTCTGGTCTCCGCCGTAATGGGCTGCCGTAAGAACAGTTAGCACAGGACAGAGAGGACATAAGCAGGCACCTATAAGTCACCCACACATTCACGTAAGATAAGTATTGACGGTCCAAGGGGCACGTAAGGCAATCCAGGAGGACGTAAGGCATGTAAAGGTTGTTACGTTCTCACGTAACAGACACACATACGTCTGTAGCCCAGATGATGACTTCACGTCCTGTATCATGAAGTACCACACTCACGTAAAGGTTGACGTAAGATCCATCCACACATTAACAAGAGTTTCCAGTGAACGTATACGTGGCACACACGTACCCAACCACTGCTTCCAGCAAGTATACGACCTGTAGTAACTCCCTCCCGTTATTCACTACACAACCTATAGTTTGTCTTAAGTCTTGACTCATGAACGTAAGGAACGTAAGGTCCACCAACCACACTATATACAGCAGTCACGTTACGGTACAGCAGAGCACGGATATGTTACATCTCGTTATCACATCCCACACTACTATTTTAGCTCACAACATTTCCAAGAAGGGAGAGAACGGTTCGAGGAAGTCATTCACAGTCAGATACTCTTACTAACTTCCTGGTCTGACTATGTGGAATATTGTTGAGTATATTCACAATTATTCATACACTATTCATTATATATGACACCCACTGTACAGTGCAGCAGCCCCACCACAGCCCAGTCACAATGGTCACCTACATGTGCTGAATGTCAACCATTCAATACTCTATATATGGACAACAACATTTCCTCAGTTTGTTTTTATTATTATTTAGTGAATAATTCTGCTGACTCTGGGATTTATCCTATTGTCAGGTCTAGTTGTAAGGAAATGTAGACTTATTTCTACTTCACCTTGTATGACTGAAATACGACTATTCTCCTGCCATGTTTATAAAGCCTCAGCTCCTGTATAGCAGGATGGGGGAGATATATTGTCAACTGTATCTCTCTATAATTATATTAATATTTTCTAAGGGGCAACTCGGAAGAACTCCAGTGGAGATCGAGCTCTGTCCTTTTCCTGATTTATATTGCTCTATGTATATGTTTCCTGAATAGAAGTTCCATAATAATAATACAGCATTAGACGGTAGTATACTACCAACACTACCAGGTAACAGCTGATATATCCAGGTGACTTCTTAGGGCTAGGGCAGGTGTTGTATGTACAGCACTAACTGAGGCGATGTAGGCTGCAGTAATATGGGGACAGTATACTTCCCTCAGGGCTAAGTCACAACTTTATCCTTGTATTCCTCTATCTCATACAGGATACTTCATCAAGTCCTCCCCTGTCTATGGGGTAGTATACTTCTCACTATTCTGAGATAGATGGTAAAAGCATCAATATCTCCTGAGAAATCTCAATGTCTCATGTGTTAAATTAGGAATGATTGCATCCCAATTCCATGCACTATATGTGCTATAGGGGGATGGAGCTATAGCAGGAAGGATACTACCCTGTATTCTGACTAACTACTGGCATGAGGAGGCCCTGTAAGAGACAATCTTAGCTCATTTCGTTATAACTTCCCAGACTAAGTGATGTACACCAGGAAGGATACTACCCTGTATTCCCATTCACACAATCAGAATCCTGAATCTTGGGGGTAAATCTCAGTCTCCTATGTTCCATAGGTGGCATATGACTACAGGCTTTATCTCAGTAGTAATGATAATGATACTGCGAGTTATAGGCAGGTACAGCTATAGCAGGAAGGATACTACCCTGTATTCCCATTCACTGAATCAGAATCCTGAATCGCCTGAAAAATCTGGCAAAATGATGGCACACCCCATGTAGGCTATATATCACAGAGTAATCATAATAATGATAATAGTGCGAGGTCACATAGAGGATGGTTAGTTATAGAAGGCAGTCTACTACTGTGTATTCTGTTAAGGCCGTGTTAGGAGACAAATAACTTCCTGATCTCTTTATCTCATATATTCCTCCCCTGTGTATGGGGCAGTTTACTACCCACTGTTCTGAAGTAGAACTGGTAGAAGCAACCAGCAGTAATCACAATGGTACTAATAATAATAGTCACAGGTCACATAGGGGATGGCCCAGCTATAGAAGGCAGTCTACTTCAGTGTATTCCTGATTGTAGTGGTTAGATCCATGAGGTGTATACCTGTGTGCCTGCTCCTGTATATGTGTGTACAAGTGTCCTGGGTGGGACACACAAGTGCAATACAGGGAAGTAAAGGTGGCTATAGCGGGAAGTATACTGCTCCTGTATCTCCTCATTAGCTCTAACTACTCCAGGGTTGTTGCTATGGCAATCAGAGAGGTACTGGAGGAGGGGTAGGGTGTGGGAGTGCTCGGTGAGGTGTGTGTGTGGGGGGGGGGGGGGGAGGGGAGGGTGTGTGTGTGGGGGGGGGGGGGGCAGGGTGTGGGAGTGATCTGTGAGGTGGGGGGGGGAGGGTGTGTGTGTATGGGGGGCGGGGGGAGGGGGAAGAGGGAGGAGGGTAGGGGTGTGTGTGATAAGAGTAAAACAATAGGCAGAAAATTGGGCGGATATCATAGTTACATGAAGACGTCCCTAGGGGTCGCAACTGTATGTCAATATCCGCCATATTGGATTATGAGGAAAAGTGGGAGGGGGCCTCTGTGTGTGTGGGGGGGGGGGGGAGAGTTTTATCAGCAAGGTATGAGAAATCAGGGACTATTCTAATTTTATTATTTTCCACTGATATGTACATGAACTGGAGTAAATTTGATTTAATAATATTCGGTATATTTGGAAATAAATGTCTGTTTCTAAACATAACATCAAGTCCAGGCGCTCTTGGAAGAATTATGTTCGCAAAGAAAGTTGAGGACCTTTTTCTATGTAATTGTATTGCAATTTGGAAAATAAAAACACTTATAAACACATCCGTAGATAACTTGAATCAACTCTGGCATATTTAACAGTAATAACACTTTATATTGCTTTGATTAGCACTGATTATAATGATAATCTCATTAATAAATTAAATCATGATTAATTCATAATAAATCAAACGATATAAAAAATAATAAATATCTATGTAGTATCCAGTGGTATAAGTTGGGAAAGGTGACCTTGAACACACATGACCTTGAATACACATGACCTGGTCACAGATTAGAATAATTAAATTGTTTCTTTTCTCAAAATATAATGTGCGTGGTTATGAGTAGTACTACTCACCCCCACTAGAGGGGGCATAAGGCGGCGTGCCAGCAGCGTGCTGTACATTACTGTTGTCATGGTAACTATGATATCTGGGTAATTATTGACGTAATCATAGAGTGGGTTAATTAACTAATCAATGTGGGGTGGGGATGGGGGCCGGGGCGGGGGGGCGGGGAGGTAGGGGGGGCAGATCTGTGTGATGTGGGATGGGTGAATTCGCCAGAAAATGTACAATTCATCCTCACCAATCCTCTTAAAGTTTAAGAAAGAATTAAGGTTCAAAATAACCGAACAGAACTTTTAATCAAGGCAACACCAACTACACTCAGATATAGCTATTATTTACCATCGTTTAGTCTAAGTTCCCAGAATGTACTTAATGTGTAGAGCTGTTAATTGTACATTGTGGGAGGGAAATAGAGAAAGGGTGGAAACATTGGTCCCGTAAACAGTAGGCGAGGATGATAGGCTGAGATGTGTATTGTCACACACACACACACACACACATGTATAGCAAGTATTCTCTAGCTCTCTTCCTCATATAATATACAGATACATGTCTTATATAGGTAAGCAATGTATACATGTATACAAACATGTATGAAATATACATACTTGTATGTATGTGTATACATACATGCAATGATTCATAATAATTTATTTAATTTATAAACACAAGTGTTTAATAGTGTACACATACCCACATGTTATGTATAAAATATACATGTAGGTATATGTATAATACATACATGTATGTAGGTATACATGGATACAATTACATATACCGTACATACATAGCTATACGTACATACATATACACACACATAAATACATACACACACCCGCGTGCGTACACGTCTGCTCCGCCATTGTTTACATTCTCCACGCCTCCACTGCACCTAATATCGCTCACTCCTCGCCACCTCTCCTGTCTCTACATCTCTCCTCTACCTGTCTCTAACCCTGTCTCTCACCTGTCCCACTCCTGTCTCACCCCCTGTCCTTACCTGTCCCTTACCTGTCTCTCACCTATGTAACACTGAATATAGTTCCACACACAAGTGTTACCCATTCATAAATAACACAAAGCATTACGACTTACGTTCACTGGTCCTTCATATCGCGACTATATATACTATAGTATAGACAATGGTATTCTAGAGTCTTCTATATCCCAGGTTGACTCAAGTCTAATCATTCTATCTTTCTTACACAGGTTGTACCATATTTCCCCCCCCCCTCCCCTCCCCCTCCCCCCGCCCCCCCCCCCCCCCCCCCCCCCCCCCCAGACACAATGAGTAAGATGACAGTTATGTCAACTTGTCGCACACCGTCATGGGACGCAGGGGGGACGCACCGTGCAAGAAACAAAAACATTCTTTCTCCTCCTCCTTCTCGTCCCTTACATTTCTCTTCTTCTCTTTCTCTCCTTCTCCTTCCTTTCTCTCTCATGTGTACACGTTTCTCTCACTCTGTGTGTAATTCATTCTTTCTCTCTCCGGTACCACACTAAGCTACACTAGGACGCAGGTCCTACACACATTTTATAGCAACTTTCAGTTTCAAGTTCTGAACTTCTAAACTTGTTCTGATTTCTCAACTCCATGTCCGACACCCTAACACACCTTACATACCCTACACACACACCCACACACCCATGTATATAATTACTAACTTACCGTTAGTGGTGGGTAGTACGATAATAAAGGTAAAGCTCCCATGCTGCCGTCTCTACTAACATTAAACACTGTACTGTGTATATACCGTGTGTGGTGGTGGTGGTGGTGGTGGTGTGGTGGTGTGGTGGTGGTGGTGGTGGTGGTGGTGGTGGTGGTGGTGGTGGTGGTCCCGAGTAGAGCAGGGTTTAGAGCAGGTGTGTACTGTACCGTACCGTACACCCACTGATAAACGCTCCTACTCTAATGAACCCAGTAAAGGGCGTATGTGGGTCAGATTTTCAGAAAATGTACAATTGGCAGCTCCACACATTTAGGAAATTCAGATAAATTAGGCTGAAAAATGATGAATACCAGGTATATCTGAGTATATTTGGTATCGCATTGATTTAAAGTATCAGTTCTGTTATGTTAAACTGCATTTTGAAGCTTATTTTTGTCTTAAATGTGGGTTATTCGAGAGGATTGGTGAAGACGAATTGTAAATTTTCTGAAAATCTGACCCATATATAATGTTTCTGTATATCACTGTGATGGGTGCTGTTGACACGGCAGAGCCTTTGTGGGGTAAACCCCCCGCCCCCCCCCCCCCACACACACAGTCATAAGCCCCCCCCCCCTCCCCCCGGGACCATGGAGACAAGAAGTGGGGCGTGAGATATGGGACGCTGAGGTAGGCATGGGCCTGTGACGTAACGAGAGGGGAGGGGTACTGGAGGAGGTATTGGAGGGGGTTCAGGGGGAGGTAAATTAGGGGTACAGGGGGGGGGGGAGTACAGGAGGAGGTACAGGAAGGGGTACAGGAGCAGGTACAGGAGGGGGTACTGGAGGAGGTACAGGAAGGGGTACAGGAGCAGGTACTGGAGTAGGTACAGGAGCAGGTACAGGAGGGGGTACTGGAGGAGGTACAGGAGGGGGTACTGGAGGAGGTACAGGAGGAGATGCAGGAGCAGGTACAGGTACAGGAGGGGGTACAGGAGCAGGTACAGGAGGGGGTACTGGAGCAGGTACAGGAGGAGGTACTGAAGGAGGTACAGGAGGGGTTACAGGAGGAGGTACTGGAGGGGGTACTGGAGGAGGTACAGGAGGGGGTACAGGAGCAGGTACAGGAGGAGGTACAGGAGCAGGTACTGGAGGAGGTACAGGAGCAGGTACAGGAGGGGGTACAGGAGCAGGTACTGGAGGGGGTACAGGAGCAGGTACAGGAGGGGGGTACTGGAGCAGGTACAGGAAGGGGTACAGGAGCAGGTACAGGAGGGGGTACTGGAGGAGGTACAGGAAGGGGTACAGGAGGAGGTACAGGAGGGGTACAGGAGGAGGTACAGGAAGGGGTACAGGAGGAGGTACAGGAGGGGTACAGGAGGAGGTACAGGAGGGGGTACTGGAGCAGGTACTGGAGTAGGTACAGGAGCAGGTACAGGAGGGGGTACTGGAGCAGGTACAGGAAGGGGTACAGGAGCAGCTACAGGAGGAGATATAGGAGCAGGTACAGGAGGAGGTACAGGAGGTACACTATAGATGGTATGGCACAAAGTCATGTGGTCTAAAGTTAGGCCACTGTATAGTTATCTAGGTCAAAAGTGGGGGCGGGATCAAGGTCAAGGTCAAACATGTTTTCATTCAGACGCTGATCTGTAAAATGCAAATTCTGGATAAAAACACAACATTTTAGATAAAAATATAATTTACATAAGAATCGGGTACTTATGTCTGATTAGACGCGATTTGATCAGATTCTGGGAGGTATTTTCTTGACTATAGACCACATTTGTATCGACGGAAGTCCCTGAAGTGTGGACTATAGAACGTCAGTGTTAAAACTCCATAGAGGGTGGCGCCACCTATAGTACCTGGCGGAGTTAAGTGGGTAAACATCCGGCGCACTTAATACCTATTTCGCAAGGCATATTTGATTAAAATGAATAATTGTACAGGTTGGTAAGCCTTCTATTTTGGTATTAATAAGTTGATCTGATCAAATCGCGTCTAAAAGCATTATTACCCTCGGTTTGGTGGTTTGTTGTGCTCTGGGTGGTCATAGACACTCTCGGGCAAGCCCTCGAGTGTCTATGACCACCCAGAGCACAACAAACCAAGCCCGAGAGTGTCTATGACCACCCAGAGCACAACAAACCACCAAACCTCGGGGTAATAATGCTATAGTAGAACCGCGTGTTGGCGTCCTCAGGGTATTATGGGATGGGGGCAACAATGCACACTCACGCCTCCAGCGGCGACTCTTGGAATTAAGGCCAGGGAAATGTTCCAGTTTCTTGGACCGCACAAAAGATTCAAAATTCAGCTTTATTTGTATAATTGTGGCAAAATTAATGTTGACATATAAAGACAATTTAAGCCTATACTTATCGCCATATTGGTATTTTACAAGAAGAAACATGACCAATTAGTGTTACATATATACCCGGAGTTTAACTTATATTCTCTGAGTGCAGTTGGAACTTTTCCTATATCGGTGTTGGTGGTGGTGGACTCAGTCTAGGCTCAGAGCTGAGAGAGTCCCTCCAAACTGAGGGAAAGCCTCTCCAGTCTAGGCTCAGAGCGGGAGAGAGTCCCTCCAAACTGAGGGAAAGCCTCTCCAGTCTATGCTCAGAGTTGAGAGAGTCCCTCCAAACTGAGGGAAAGCCTCTCCAGTCTAGGCTCAGAGCTGAGAGGGTCCCTCCAAACTGAGGGAAAGCCTCTCCAGTCTAGGCTCAGAGCTGAGAGAGTCCCTCCAAACTGAGGGAAAGCCTCCCCAGTCTAGGCTCAGAGTTGAGAGGGTCCCTCCAAACTGAGGAAAAGCCTCTCCAGTCTAGGCTCAGAGCTGAGAGAGTCCCTCCAAACTGAGGGAAAGCCTCTCCAGCCTAGACTCAGAGCTGAGAGAGTCCCTCCATACTGAGGGAAAGCCTCTCCAGTCTAGGCTCAGAGCTGAGAGAGTCACCCCCAAACTGAGGGAAAGCCTCTCCAGTCTAGGCTCAGAGCTGAGAGGGTCCCTCCAAACTGAAGGAAAGCCTCTCGCCCCAAACCACAAAATACCATCATAATCCCATTAAGATGCCTACTCCAGGCCGGGAAAGTCATTGGCGCAGTAGGCGTCCACTCACTAACATACTATTGTTATCTGTGAGCTGAGAGCCACACTCAGTAACTAGGCCTACTACACAGGCTATATTACCATGACAACCCCTGGAGCAGGCACCCTGGAGGGATGTGACCTCACTAGAGACACATGAGTTTAGCTTTAAGATTAAGTAAATGGGAACAATTCCTAAAGAGGAAAAGTGGGGAAAGGGGTGAGGAAAATACTGAATAAATGTTTCTATTTGCTGAGGTGAGCTTGGTGCGTGTGTGTGTGAGTGTGTGTGTGTGGTGTGGGGGGGGGGAGTGTGTGTGTGTGGGGGGGGGGGGGGGGAGTGTGTGTGTGGGGGGGGGGGGGGGGAGCGGGAGAGGGTGAGTGTGTGTGTGTGGGTGGGGGGCGGCTGAGACAAATGTTACGTTTACATCGAACCCCCGGATCGAACCCTACCTAACTATTAAGATAAGAAGTTTTTTCTTTGTAGTGATCAAGGGTACAGGAGTGAGTACAGTTGAAAGATTACCTGGTGCCCTGTATAGAATAGTAGCGAGTCTAGGCCCAGAGTTGAGAGAGTCCCTCAAAAAAAATGTATACAAATTAAAACAACGTTGTGCTGTAGTTGACTGCCCTGATCTATATACATATGGTTGTTTCTAACACACAAGGTTTAGTGGATAAATAAAGCTAGATCGACATAGGGACCCCCCCTCGCCCCCCCCCCCCCCCCCTGCCGCCCCCCCCCCCCCTTCTCCATCCGCCATCACCATTATCTGGTAATCTAAGCCACGTGACACCCACGCAGGCGCACTGAGCACCAATCTATTTTTAGCCCTGTTGACAACACATTGTACCACGTGACTTGTTGTTTACTAACCACCCGCTGGGAGGCGTACATGTATGGTGGAAAGAATGTCTGTTACTAAATATAGTAACATTATGGGGGTAACCGCGGTACGATTACGTCACTCTGTATGAGCTATAAATAGAACACGATCAAACGTAAACAAGTAAACACAAGTGGGTTAGATTTTCAGAAAATGTACAATTCAACTTCGACAATCTTCTCATATAGCCCCAATTTCAGACGAAAGTCTGACCCAAGTAGATGAGACCATACTGTTGAACACACAAGATTGAAACACAATTTAAACATTGTGAATGAAACCACTATAATACACATCAACACATGGTCCTCAGAGTCGTCATTACATGTATGTACACATATAGATAAATGTACAAATATAGGATAATCATTTAACAGTACGTCCCTGAGGAAGGACGCAAGCTTGTATAGTTGGACCAAACTATTTCACACATAAACCAAGAAAGAGCACATAATCGACCCCGCATTTAGTACATTTCCCCGCAAGGTTTCCACCCGCTGTACTCAACCCATGTCAACCTTCACACTCATATCCGCACAGGGTTGAAGCAGAATCGACAGTTGAATGAGTTTGAACATATTATTGTCTTATCACCCCCCCCCCCCGCCCCCCCCGCCCCATATCTGTAGTCATTATCCCCCCCCCCCCCCAGTCCCTATATACCAGTGCAGGAGGCGAATGAGCCGCACCTCAAGGTTGGTTCTCATTGGCCATCATTGGCCATCATTGGCCCAATAATCAAACGTTTTTAGATTGTCATTGGCCGTCCATTGGCCACTATTTGCCGCTCTTTGCCACAGGGGAACATTATAGCATTGTGTTACCAATAGATGTTCTATTCGCCTGTACTTGCCGTCATTGGGTGATCATCTACTGGTCACTCTATTGATAACACCATTGGCCACCACTGCCTGTAGTGGAGGCCACCTATAAGTCATCTATGTTTGGCACAGTGCCAATAATTCACCAATAATATCACTTCCAGGAAACCCGTGTATCACCACTGCACCATGTACAACCAAGCAAGGTGCAGTTAAACATGGACTGCACCATGTGAAATACCCGCACCTGAAGTTAAACATGGATTTGTCACCCAGTCTAGGCCCAAAGTTGAGAGAAATGAAGGGAAAACCTCTCGCCTCAAACCGAAAAGTGCCATTGTAATTCCATTAAGACTGCAAACTGTCATTATAATCCCATAATAATCCCATAATACCATTGTTATATGATCTGAGGGTTTGGGCCTAGACTGCATGCAGTACCCATGTGTTAACGGGTCGGTGCATGAGTTCCTTTGAGAGAAATAACTTCTGCTTTCTCTCTCAGAATAATTTTAATTCCTTCCTCTCTCCCTCCCTTCCCACCACCACAACTCCCTCCACCACCTCCCAAAACATAATCTTATTAAATAATTACAAATTTGTAATAATCTTATAAAATAACTACAAATAACTAAATTCAAACATCAGCAGCTTATACAGTGTAAAGAATTGGCATCTTTGGATCCCAGACCCGACCTATTTAGCCCTGATCATGGTCAGGGCACGCACGCCACACGTGGCCTGGCCAGGAGGGAGGGGGAGATGAGCCACTCAGGGCTCACCCCACCTCCCCCAGCCCGACCTAATTACTTATACACTGCTCTGGGGTATCAAGAGGGGGGAAGGGCTAAGAGGGAGGGGGGCCGGCGCGAGCCATGGGATCTATGAGTAAGGGGTGGGAGGGGGAAGGCCGAGGAGAGGGATCCGACCTGCATGCATTCCATATATGGTCTCTGCCTGGGGAGCAGAGGTCGGCGTGTGGGCAAGGAAGATTCTCTCTCCCTCAACCAATTAGAGGGAAGGGGAAGAGCTAGTGGAATATTTCCTGGGTTTGATTGTATGAATAATTCATGATTGTGGAGTATAAAATAAAGTGACCATTCGGACCTAGGTACTCTGTTACTCGCTGAGTCACCACCGCCTAGGCCGAATCCAGACGAACTACAACCTCGGACTTCTTGTCTCACTTCTTCATCTTACTGAACCTATGGGCTAAAAACCCTTAGTGATTCTTTACACTGGCGAACCACTTCTGGGACTTGTTGCTAAGTTGAGCAACAACCCAATCTTCTGACTGGAAGTGAGACATAGCCTAGGAGAGGCAGGATGAGCTGGAAGAGTAGGTGAGTGGAACTCTAAAAACTCTGATTGAGCTTATAAATTGTATTTATGGGATGTATGGAGGGTGGATCTGGGCCACTGTATAGGGTTGGGAGAATGATCACACTCAAACACTCATAATACAAGGAGAGTGGGTGAGCAATGTTCGGGGTAAAAACTTTGCTAGGTTCTGGGTTCTGTTGGTTATAACTCTGTACCTTGTGCCATCTAGTTTTCTTTTTTTTTCTTTACTCTCACTCTCTCAACAAAGTGTAAAACATGGCGGACATCAATTGGGATCTCAATGCCGCGGACTTGGCCATGCTTGACGAGGGTCAAAGGAGGGCCAGGTTTGCAGCTATTAAGGAGGTCAGAAGGCGCATGGAACGCCATGGCGCCATGCTAGGAGTAAATGATGGGTCCAATAAGGACACTTTGAGAGAGTGGCTAGATGGAATAAGCAGGGCAAAAGCCTACTGTGTAGCGAATGATACGCTCACTCTAGAGCTTTTGGGAACTCTTGCCAGCGGGCCTCTAGCGAGGTGCGTGGCAGGATTCCTACAGGTACCGGCCAATAGGACATGGGATCTGGCGAGGGCTGAGATTTTCCGCCTCTTCATGAATGAAGAGGAGGAACAGCAGCTGCGAGCAAGGCTCACCGATCTCTATCAGCTCCCATATGAGGATGCAAAACAATACGGACGCAAGTTCCAACTAGCGTCTCAGAGGGCTTACAGCGTGGATAACCTGGACCACGAGATAGTCCAAGAGACGTTGGTCAGGAATTTTGTGTTGGGACTCAGGGATGAGCAAATACGTCATGACGTATTTGCTGCTCGCCCTGATACCCTGGCTGAGGCAATAAGACAAGCCTCAGCTGCGGCTCACACATTCGCTCTGGCAGGACAACCTACCAGAGGGGATAGGAAGGATGAACCAATGGAAATTGGGGCTATCCTCCCTAAGAAAATGGCCCCCTCTGGGCCAAATCCCACAGATGCTTCAGATTGGAAGCTGATAGCTGATTTGGAGTCTAAGGTGAATTACCTTACGAAATTAGTAGAGAGGATGGAGACGGGGAAACCATCCAACCCCACAGTGATCGTTCCCCAATCAGGTGCAGCACCCCAGTACCCCTTTCAGACACCCATGTTGCCTATGTATCCCCCATATTTCAACACGTCCTATCCCCCACCCCCGATCGCCAGTTCTCAGGTAGTAAATCACCCAGGGAAAGGGAAGGGGAAGGGAAATGATAATCCAGGACCGGAAAAAAATAAGCAGGGAGGAGGGAAGAGGTTTAGGGGTAAAAATGTCTGTTATGAGTGTGGGGAGGAGGGACACTTCGCAAGAGAATGTTCCCACCGCTATGCACATGTACAGGCTGCAGTGGTGGCAGCCATGCAGATGGCCTCTACCACTCAAAAGCCAGCCAAATATGTTAACCAGGGGGAATAGAAACGCCGGATGAGAGGTTCTGCCTCTCCATCTCAGTGGCGGGGATGGAGATGCGTGCCCTCATTGATACCGGCGCATCAAGGAGTCTAATGCGGGAGGATGTATGGAGAGCCTTTTGCAAAACCCATCATCGGCCTCTCGTATTGACAAAGGGGGAATCTCTTAAATCACTCTCTGGTCATGATCTTAAAACTGAAGGGCAGGCGATAGTTAACTTGGGGGGTAGCTCATTTCCAGTTTATATTGTAAGAAAACTTCACCATGAACTGCTTCTGGGGGATGATGCCTTATTTATATTAGATGCCCAAATTAGCTTCAGAAAAAGAAAGGTAATTTTGGAAGGAAAAAGTTACAGAAGGCAACAAGTGGGTAGTGCAGATCAAGAATTCGCCTCTATCCACACAGAGGCAGAAGCATGGGAAGAAAAATACCCCGCTGTTTTTGGCATAGGAAAGCAGGGAAAATTAGGTACCTTTAAAGATGTGAAAATGCACATAGATACTGGAAATGCGCGCCCAATTAATCAACGCCCCTATCGTTTGCCCCTGGCCAAGAGAAAACTTGTAGATAAAGAATTAGATGAAATGCTGGAGCTGGGAGTAATAGAACCCAGCAGCTCAGCATGGGGAAGCCCGATATTGTTGGTCCCAAAGAAAGATGGGAGCAATAGACCTTGTGTCGATTTCAGAAAACTAAACTCTGTAAGCAAAAAGGATGCTCATCCACTTCCAAATATTCAAGATATTTTTGACAGTTTAGCAGGATCAACTGTCTTTTCCACCATCGACCTAAAAAGCGGCTACTGGCAAGTAGAGATGGACCCGGATAGCATGGAAAAGACAGCGTTTGTGTGTCATAGGGGCCTATTTCAATTCCGTAGGATGCCTTTTGGACTCACTAACGCACCAGCCGTCTTTCAACGGGCCATGAACAAAATGTTTTCGGAATTTATTGGCAAATTTTGCATGACTTTCATAGATGATATTGTAATCTATTCCAAATCTGAAGAGGAGCATGATCACCATTTGGCTCTGGTGTTTGATAAATTAGAAGAATACGGAATTACAGTCAAAAAGAGTAAATGTATTTTCAAACAAGAGAAGGTAGATCTCCTCGGCTACCAAGTTTCAAAAGATGGAATTAATTCCCACCCAGATAAATGTAGTGCTATCAGGGATATGCTACCTCCAGAGGATGTGAGCGGAATTCGCTCCTTCCTAGGAATGACTGGGTATTACCGGCAATGTATCCCAGATTATGCTAAGGTAGCTCATCCCTTGGTCAAACTTACCAAAAAGTATGCCAGGTTCGAATGGTTGGAAGAGCAGCAAAGCTCATTTGAAACTCTGAAGGAATTACTAACTTCAGATAGAGTAATGGCGCACCCCCAGTTGGATAAGCCTTATCGTCTCTATAGCGATGCGTGTGATTACGCAATAGGGGCCATATTGGTCCAGTCTGATAGTGAAGGCATAGAGAGGCCAGTTCAGTATATCTCTAAACAACTCTCTGGGCCACAACTCAATTGGGCTACGATTGAAAAGGAAGCTTATGCAATCGTGTATGCCTTAAACAAGCTCAGACCTTATCTACAGGGTAGCGAATTCAAAATTTACACTGACCACAAGCCTTTAAAGTCTCTGTTTGTGGGAGAAGTTAAAAACACCAAAATTCAAAGATGGGCGGTATTAATAGCAGAGTTTGGGGCTCCCATTGAATATAGGAAAGGGGCTAACAATATCCGGGCAGACATGCTTTCTCGAATAAAAACAAACCCCAGGAAGGAAGGGCCGACTCTCAGTTCTCTTGAAGTCTGTGCCTTGGAGGAGATAGATGAAATTCCTTGGGAATTTGATAAACTCGAGAAAGACAAAATACGTTTAGAACAGAGGGAGTTGGAACAATTTCAACAGGGGATGGAGGATGAGGGGGATTACACCATAATTGATGGCATGCTGTTTACTCTCACCCCTCCCCCAGGCAAGCCAGCCTACCCCCGCCTGGTCCTGCCACCCTCAGCTAGGCATAGAGTAGTGAGGCGCGCCCACACTGAAGTAGGCCACCAGGGCATGAGGAAGACCCTAGATAGGATCCAAGAGGCTTATAAATGGCCCACCATGAGAAGAGATACCTATAATGTCTTAATCCGATGCGCTAGGTGTGCTGTAAACAGAGTGGGTAGGGCGCGTGTACCTCCTACTGCGATGCCAATAGCAAAATATCCTGGTCAGATACTGGGAATGGATCTCTGTGGTCCCTTCCCAGTCTCTGATAAAGGTAATAGATACATCTTGACTGTAATAGATCACGCAACTGGCTGGGTAGAAGTCAAACCCATACCCTCCAAAGCAGCTAAAAACATTGCTGATTATCTGGCTAATGAATATGTCCCTAGGTATGGCCCCCCAGAGGTGCTCATCACCAACCGGGGACTTGAATTTATGAACCAGCAAGTGGAAGGGTACCTTAAATCCATAGGCACTGAAGTAAGGCATTCTACAGCTTTTCACCCCCAGACAAACGGTAAAATCGAAAGATTTAACAAAACTTTTAAAAATATACTAAGAAAATTCATCAATGCAAGACCAGCAGAGTGGGAGAGCCATTTAGGTCCAACCCTCTGGGCACATAGAGTCTCCACTTCTTGTGTAACTGGTTTTACACCATATTTTTTAACTTTTGGCACCAATCCAAGATATCCCTTTTCTAAAATATTCCCCACTCCAGAGGGAACAGAAGATGCCGTACTCAGTGAGCGCCTACAGGCCTTAACAGATGCGTTCAGAGAAGCTGCTGAGCGCACTGAGGCCAGTAGAGTGGCTAATTATGAGAGATTAAGGGCCAGAGCAAATGCAAAGGATCTAAAAATAGGGGATCATGTGGTGGTGCTATCAGGCACCAGCGCTCCATTAGATCCCAAGTGGGATCATGGTTATGTAATAACGGGGATAAGGGGTACCACCCTAACTATGAGGGGACCCCAGGGTGAACGCAGGCGTATAAATAGGGATAGGGTAAAAATGGTATCTGGGGAAATAGAATGGGATATACTGAGAACTAGGCAACCGAGGGCGGGTCAAGGAAAGAGAAATAAGGCTCGGAGACAAGCCCAAAAAGCTCAACAAGTTCATGTTCCACCACCTCCCCCACCCCAGCCTAGGGCAGTGCCCGACACTGTTTATTTACCCATACCAAACATGCCTCCTCCAATTCAGATAGAACAGGAAGACCAAGCGAGAGCAGAGCAACCAGAGGACGAGCACATGCATGTGGAGGACGAGGACCAAGTGCCACGCCCACCTCAACCACAACAAGTGCCACGCCCACCCCAGCAGCGACCGCCGAGGGAGAAGGTGCTAGTACTAGCTTCACCTAAGCCAGTTACATTGCGCCGACCCCTGCCACCAGCCGTTGCTGTGGAGACTGCTCCCCCGCGCACACCACCACCAGGTCCTGTTACAAGGTCAAGGGCAAAAAGAGGGAGGATAGAGACCCCAACCAAGTGCCCTAAACCCAAGGCTTTGACCACCACCTCTGAATGCACTGAAAAGAGGATCAAAGTGTTCCACCCTCTAGGCTCTACTAAGAGGGAAAGGCCTGACTCCTCACCAAACCCAGCCACGCCCACTTCGCCTGTGCAGAGGCCGAGGAAGCTGCCCTGTATACCCCCACCATCGCCACCACCATCACCACCACCTACACCCCCACCCCCACCGTCACCCCCACCACAGCCCCAACCATGGGAGTTCGACCCAGGGGCACCACCAGTGACGGACTTCTCTCAACCTACACCTTCCAGTCCCTCCTCATAATCACCCTGGCTATGATGGCTAATGGCGATTTGTTTGAGGAGGAAGGGGTGTTGGTGTATGAGGAAGGGGAGGTCAGAGCCCTGACCGCGACTTGGACAACAGTGATCGTTCTACACCCCCCCACGCCCCCTCCTGTCAGTGCTTGGGTCTCCGTCCTAAGGAGGCGAATTGGAGAACTCAGACAGGCGGAGGTTGTGGGAGACGGAGATGTCAGTGCCTGGGAGGAGCACATGGGTTTCCTCCAGGCAGAGATTCCAACACCAGTCCAACAAGACACCCGAAGGAAGAGAGGCCTATTCAATTTTGTGGGCTCGCTAAGCCGTGCCTTGTTTGGCACCGCTACTGTAGGACAGGTGAACGAATTAAGGTCTGCAGTACAAGAAGCTCAGGCTAGCGAGAGCGCATTGGCCCATTGTCAGGAAGAAATGGTGTCGGTGTTGAATCAGACAAGGCTCTACATGACAGAGAACCGCTTGGACATCGCGCAGCTCCAAGCTGCAGCAAGTAACATCTCCCGCCAAGTGACAGACATTCTAACACAGTTAAATGGTTTCAGTAAAGATATTCATAGAATTCATATGAAAAGGGAAGTGGATATTCTATTGCAGCGAGTGAGTAGGGCGGTGGAAAATTACCACCGTCAAAACGAATTATTTTATCGCCAGCGCATGCAGCTGGAAAGGGGATTCTTAACAGACCAGATTTTACCACTGGCCTACTTATCAGAAATATTGTCTAAATTACAAGAAGGGAAACATTACACCCCACAAGATAACCGCTGGTATTATAGACACCTGAACGTTCGACTATTATTAGACGGCGAACAGGAGCTAATATACCAGACAGTAATTCCGGCAGTTTCAGGCACTCAATTTTTACACTATAGATTAAAGTATTTTCCGGTCCCATATGGTGCTGACCACCTGAGAAAGTTGGTAGGAGAAGAGGAGGTGGCCCTAGATAGCATATCCAGCGCGTCATTTCTTCCTCAGCATTGTATCGGGTTTGAACCCCAGATTTGCTCAGCTGCAATAGAGCATCTAACCCCGACCTGCGAAACAAATATTATTTTAGGTAAAAAGCCAGACCTTTGTAAGGCGCAGATTGTAAAAAGAAATAACTTAACAAACCAAGTGTTTAGAGAGGGAGAGTCCATTTCTTCTGTAATTCTGGCTATTTATGAACCTCTGGAAACAATCTTGAGGTGCCCTGGGCAAAAACCAGTGATACAAACGTATCATCGGCATGCCAGGGTGATTTTAGAAGGCGGTTGTCTCCTGGTCGGAAAGGATTGGCGTGTGAGTAGCATCCAACGCCATGAGTCCCATATCACCCTCCCCATCCCCAAGATTATGCCCCTCCCCGGGTTTAATCTGACTTATGGCAAATTATCCCTTTACCCCCATTTAGATCAGCAATTGACTTTCCTGCCAAGAGCTGAAATACCCTTACTAGCCCTGACAGATTTTCCTAAACCCATTTCCCCCCTGATTTCCTCCACCCCTTGGTCCGAAAGTTCTATCTGGGGTATAGCCACTCTCATCCCCACTCTCCTAGGAGTCATGACCCTGGGAATAATCTACCTCCGCCGAAAGGGGCTCGCCCCAAGAGGCAAAGTCAACCTTTTGTGTTGTCTGAGAAACCTTAAGCCCCGAGAGAATATCCCAATAGGACCCCCAACCCACCACCCTGTAGCCCTAGCCCTCCAAGACCTAGATCGAGAGGAGGGAGAGGCCACTCCAGGCGCTAGGACTGGCTCTCGCTCCCTCGAGCATATCCCTGCCCCCTCCCCCGCCTCACCATATTACGCTGCCAATTTCGGACTGACCAGGATGAAATAATTAGTCTACCAATGTTTATTGGGTTTCTCTGGGGTAACAAACACTTTTTGAACTTGTCTGTAACTTACTCTTGTTTAATATTTACTATTAATTTTTGTTCTGTCCTCTTCTCGGGTGCGAGGGAGATCACAGAACACAGAGTAGTATACCTGGGTGAAATCCATTTTCTCTCTCGGGAGGAAATGGTGGAATCCGTGAACAAGGATCCAGCCCAAATAGGTATTTTTATTTCAACTCTCATTGTGAGAAGTTGTTTTTACACAAACAGAATCGGTCGAGACAGAGGAGCCTGAGAGGAAGCACCATGGAATCGAAGCCCTCACCTTGTCTCCGACCATTCTGCTTTGAAGAGGTATTTTTCCAAATAATAAGAGTTTATACGTGATGCTACAGTAAAGTCGACATGTGTTCTGTAGCGTTTGAGGTTAAAAATGGAAATATTGTAGTGTTGACTACCCAACCGCTCTCACTCTCCATGGCCAAAGGAGGAGAGAGAAAGAGACGGGCGTCCTGTCGGTCAGCGACGAGGTCCAGCGGGGGCCTCGGCTGACCGGCCGGGCAGAGGAGACGGCGGTTACGACCGTATTGGAGAACTTTGTGAGTACTAGCTCAGTACAAAGGAAGACATTTAACAGTGTTCAGGAGCACACTTAAAAACACAGAGACTTCTCTTACATAATATTCGACTAAAAGACTTTTTAGTGCAGGGTGATGGCCTCTGATATAAATGAACACTCCTTTTAATAGAGCCACTCCCTTTGGAAACTTTCTATCTTGACCCGTTAGGTCTACAGATATAATAATTTATAATACTTTTTACTTTACCCTTTTCTATGATTTTGTGTGTGTAAATTATGTAACCTTATTTCTATTTCTCTTGTCTGGTTGGACTGGGTTGATCAGTGGCTAAATATTTTGTTCGAAAGAAAGCTTTCAACAAAAATAAAATATGGGACGAATGTAAAGAATTGGCATCTTTGGATCCCAGACCCGACCTATTTAGCCCTGATCATGGTCAGGGCACGCACGCCACACGTGGCCTGGCCAGGAGGGAGGGGGAGATGAGCCACTCAGGGCTCACCCCACCTCCCCCAGCCCGACCTAATTACTTATACACTGCTCTGGGGTATCAAGAGGGGGGAAGGGCTAAGAGGGAGGGGGGCCGGCGCGAGCCATGGGATCTATGAGTAAGGGGTGGGAGGGGGAAGGCCGAGGAGAGGGATCCGACCTGCATGCATTCCATATATGGTCTCTGCCTGGGGAGCAGAGGTCGGCGTGTGGGCAAGGAAGATTCTCTCTCCCTCAACCAATTAGAGGGAAGGGGAAGAGCTAGTGGAATATTTCCTGGGTTTGATTGTATGAATAATTCATGATTGTGGAGTATAAAATAAAGTGACCATTCGGACCTAGGTACTCTGTTACTCGCTGAGTCACCACCGCCTAGGCCGAATCCAGACGAACTACAACCTCGGACTTCTTGTCTCACTTCTTCATCTTACTGAACCTATGGGCTAAAAACCCTTAGTGATTCTTTACAACAGTCTTCCACCTCAACATTAGAGTAGTTCCCCTGCCCGCCGCTAGGTGCTGGTAACCATGACAACCTGATCACATGACCTCACACGTCGCTTCCATACTCTCCGCCAGGGGACAAACATGACGTGTTCCCATAGCAACCGAGTTATTGGCAGCAAGCCAAGATCTTCATTAACTTGAAAAGATTTTAAAGCCTACTAAAATTTAATCAGGAAATAATTGCTGAGTAGACATTAATTAAAGATTTGATGAAAGGAATCCAGGCCACTAGACAAATATTGAAATGTCAACATTTAAATGTTAGAATTAGGGGTCGTTCATGCCACCCGGATATGTTATAAGGTTGTCATGGTAACGTGTAAACACTATAGAAACTATGGTTACATACTAGTAAACATGAGCTGTGTTTCAATGTTTATTTCTAATTAATTCTTGTCTAATTACTTGTGTTATCTGTGAACTACAACCATTGAAACACACGGCCATGTAACAATAGGGGAGTTGCATATATATATGACTCATAATGATGCAATGCATATCCCCTATTGTAGTTATAGTATCGACCACTAGAGGGGGTTACAGGAGTAAATAAAGAGGGCAGCACTGCATAACCAGGTGTTTCATGTACTGCATGGTGGATGTATGCACTCTGCCACCACTGAGGCAATGTGCATATATTGGTAACCACAATATATTGGTGGCCACAATATATTTGTAACCACAATATATTTGTAACCACAATATATTTGTAACCACATTATATTTGTAACCACAATATATTTGTAACCACAATATATTGGTAACCACAATATATTGGTAACCACAATATATTTGTAACCACAATATATTTGTAACCACAATATATTTGTAACCACAATATATTGGTAACCACAATATATTGGTAACCACAATATATTGGTAACCACATTATATTTGTAACCACAATATATTTGTAACCACAATATATTTGTAACCACAATATATTGGTAACCACAATATATTGGTAACCACAATATATTTGTAACCACAATATATTGCCCTACACTGTGCCCACAGTGCAGGTACAGAGGCTGCCCCCTGTCTCCCGCCCGCCACCATGTCAGTAAGAGACGCTGGTTATGCAGTGCCGTGGGTTGAACAAAAAGAGGAAAACTCCTACTCGTTGAGGAACTCGATCATGGACATTCGCGCCCGACTTTTCCGCTCCTGCTTGAGGAAGCTGTTGAGGATCTCGTCCTCGTCCTCGTCTTCATCGTCCAGGCGTGAGAGTTGGGCGCTAGAATAGAGGGGAACACACTAAGCTATGGTGGTCTATTTTACATATATAGGGGTGGGGGGTGAGGGTGAGGGGGTGGGGGGTGAGGGTGAGGGTGGGGGGTGAGGGGTGAGGGGGGTGGGGGGGGGGGGGGGTGAGGGTGAGGGGGGGGGGGGGGGCGGTGAGGGTGGGGGGGGGGGGGGGGGGTGAGGGAGTGAGGGGTGAGGGGGTGAGAGTTGGGCGCTAGAATAGAGGGGAACACACTAAGCTATGGTGGTCTAATGTACATATATAGGGGTGGGGGGTGAGGGTGAGGGAGGGGGTGAAGGCTAGAATAGAGGGGAACACACTGAGCTATGGTGGTCTAATGTACATAAATAGGGGTGAGGGTGGGGGGTGGGGGTGGGGTGAGGGGTGGAGGGTGAGGGGTGAGGAGTGGGGGTGAGGGTTGGAGGTAGGGGGTGAGTTGTAGACTACAGGTGGAGAAGGGTTTAGGGATCACAGGGTGAGGGCAGTGGGGCAGATTTGTTTATTTATAAATCATTTCTATTGGAAATAATCAATTATTTATTAAGGCTATCGGAAATAATTGGAATTTTGTTGTGTTTTTCGTTTTACATTTCCTGGCACAATAATCAAAACATCAGCCAAAGCAAAGGCACATTTCATTACAAAAATAAACCATCAGTAGAATTTTGTTTGAGGTTGAATATCTGTTTCCATGGATACTTGATATATGCTTGGCTGAAAACTACAAAATACAAAATGAACGATTCATGAATTTTGAACAATTCTGAACAAAAAAGTAATATATTCCTGAAATAAGGAAACGAGTAGAAGGGGTGAGTGACTCAATGGAAGGTAGGAGCAGTAGATGCTGGTGGGTTGGAGGGACTCATGGAGGAAGGTTTGGGTGGAACTGGGCCCACATCACCAGCAGTACACCCAGGTTCTGCAAACATCTATACATAGTATCTACTGACGTCACGGCACTGGCCGCGGCGCGCCATACTGTGTGTCAACCCCTGTAAACATTAGCTGGATTAGCTTGTGTGATCCAAGCCTTGAAAATTGCTGTTTTCCGGCCGTTTCCACCTCCAACGGTTTTAGTGAATGTAATATAAAGTATGCTCATAGGTTAGATGGTCATTTTTTAGTGTGCCATGATGGAATAATGAGCATAATCGCCATTTTCAAACATTCAAAACAGGAAAGCCCGTTGATCTGGTGCTTCCCGCTCTCTGCGTAGACACACAGTATGGCTGCCAGTGCGTCATGTCAATACTACATATATACCACTTATTGTGCAAGTAAAATTTATAGCAAATATATTAGCGTTAGGATGACAAGTGGGAGCAACATCTGTAAATTTGGACTTTTGGAAGTTTGAAGGTGGACAAGGTGACAATGCTAGTGGTACATGTGGGTGGGTACATAGGGGGAGGCCTAGGGGGAGTGGGGGGAGGAACATTGAGACACATCTTATATGTAATATATACATCTTATGTATGGTAACAGTGGTGCACACACTATGCGACACACATGTAATATTAATGCACACATAGAGAGGGGCAGGACTTCAGAAAATGTACAATCAGCACCACATTGAATAAACTCTGCTAAAATTAAATGTAGATTATTTGAGAGGATTGTTGAAGGTTAATTGTACATTTTCTGTCGGTCTGTCCCGTATCAGCGCAATATTGGTCTCTCCGGGAGCGGCATGTGTCTCACTGGGGAGACTTTATTAATCTAATTATGTTGGTCTGAATCAGAGTGCAGGTCTTCATAAAGATCTTATTTACATTTAGCCCAATGTGAAATCAGAAAATAATGGCGTAATGTCAGAATTATGATAATGGGTCTGTTTCTTACCACTAAATTCTGCATAATATTTTTCATAATTTGTTATATAAATCCATTTAACAAGTTTTGAATGAACAAACATATATCAGGACATTATATAAAGGAGACATATTATTATAACATTGGTGAAGGCCAGGAACATGTAACATCTATTGGTGGGAGATAATTTACTACTGTCCCCCACATCCCTATTTTTGTTGTTAAAAATATCAATTGCGTTACCCCACATTGTCATTACTTAAGACCTGGAATTCCTGAATTATAATAAATGAGGGACCAATTTTTTATTTTGAAATAAAGAAATTGACTTTTGCTCCTTGTAGACCAATACATGGCTGTTAACAGGTAAATACAGGTGCATCTATAGATGAACACAGCATGCTGCATCAGGCCACATTCTCCACTACTGACAAATCGGGGCTTGCATCTATAGAATGTACTTAACTGTACAGAGGAGAAAATACTTAATAAAAACTTAAATAAAAACTTAACAATTGTAGCTGATTCTGACTACTCATGCAGCACCAAGTGTGGGAGCTTATCATGCACCTTTTCCTATCATACAAATCATTATTATTTATTTCCACAGGGATAAATCTAGTAAAATAAAATTCTTAAAAAAACAAAAATACTAATCTAAAGATATGAAAGCAAGGATCTTCAGGACAATAGAATGACAATCTCAACATAGATTGTAATGCTTCAATCGTAAACATGGATTTTACGATTGTCAGAGCACGTGTTTATACCCAGCATGCAGAGCGACCTTGAGGCGGCCATTGTTGTACAAGTTTCCTACACGCCCAGAACAACCGCAGTCTCCCACAGACAGGAAGTCACACACCCCGCAGTGAATATTCCCCTGCAAGACATTGGCTGTTTTACTGGCAGCAGGATTTACTTCCGGGGTAAAAGTTTCCCTTTAACTTTGTGGAAATCCCCAGATTTGTGAACAATTGCTGTGCAGCCAAACTTTGACAGTCTCGCAGTGAATATTTCACAACAGCTCACAAGACAGTACAGCAGCAAATATTTCTCAGCGCTAAACAGGCTCGCTGTGAATTTTTACTGCAGTGGCCCGCAGTGAATATTTAATGATGATCAGTCCCGCAGCAAAAATCACAGGAAGAGACAGAGAAAAGACATGCACTGCCACGCCCCCAGTGGTCCTTCCCAGAACTAATAGTTTGCACATGCACAATCTGATTGGAGGAAAAGAACGAGGAAATGAACGAGAATCTGTGAGAATCTGAAATGGAGGCAATTATCTGCTACATCAAGATGGCGGATGTAGCACATTGTGTATGGGTACTTGCACCTATTATCACTCATGTGCTGAGTCATTGTATGATTTATATTCTGTTGTTAGCAGACATGCGCAGAGGAAGTAGTGTACCTAGTTATATACATGGGGGTGTTCTAGCCTGTATATATGTAAGAAATATAATTATTTTATCATTTTATGTAATTTGTTTAATCATGGAGAGAGGATAGAGCAGCAGAATGATTCTGATTGGTGGACAGAACAAGAGGATTGTCTGACTAAGGTTATTTAGTTGCGTTAGACTATGTGTGCATTCCCTTGTACAGTCTACACATGCGTGCTGCTTAGAGATGTCACATGACAGCACAAAGTGATCTGATTGGTAGACAATCTGTGTCAGAGGACAGTACTAGGACGAGGCATTGACCCACAAGTGATGACTGTCTGCACTCCCCTTTTCCCTTTCTTGTAAAAAGAAATAATTTAGAAATGAAAATATTTTTGTTTAAATAAAAAATATTAATTTCTTTGAGTTTCAACCAGTTTCAGCACTAAATACAACTTTTTAATTAAACAATTAAAACTTTTTAAATTACCATTTTTAGAAAAAAACATCAAAGGCCAAATATTCCTTGAGATTATGTTTGTGAAAACAATTTTCATAATAACCCGATAATAATTTTCATTTGATGTTGAGACTAAGTTGATGTGGATCTGGGAACAGCATATAAACAATAATATTTGCAGGGAATGTACATAAAGGGGAGAAGAGGCAGACAGACATGAGGAATAGAGAACAAGAGACAAGTGGAGAACGTCAGACGTAACGTCATGGATAACGTCAGACGTAAGGTCAGAACTAACACGTAAGGTCAGACGTATTGTGATTGAGACCGAGCACCAGACGTAACATGAGGTCAGACATAATGCAAGGCCTAACGTAAGACATAACGTAAGACGTAACGTTACGACGTAACGCAGTACGTAACGTCGAGAGGGACGACTCACTCATGTTCCTGGACAAGTTTTTGTATGAGCAGATGACTCGGGTGTGGGGGAGAATCGCTGCAACATAAATAACATAATCTCCTAAATAATAAATAAACTCCTAAATAATGAATAATCTCCTAAATAATGAATAATCTCCTAAATAATGAATAATCTCCTAAATAATGAATAAACTCCTAAAAAATGAATAAACTCCTAAATAATAATAACATAAATCCTAAATAATGAATAAATAATTTCCTAAATAATGAATAAAATAATCTTCTAGATAAATATTTTACAAATGAACAAAAAAAATATCTGTATTTAAATTTTCTGATTCAAAACAGAATAATGTGCCGTGCAAATCTAAGAAATAGATATTTTAAAATATATTTTACTCTTTGGAATATTTCTCTAGAACTTTCCTTTCCATATTCTGATCTCAGTTGGTGAATTTTGTAACAGAGAAGCAGTCATCAAAGAGACGAGAACAAAAAGTGTCGAGAATAAATTAATAAAACACATAATCTACCCTTTTTAAATTAAATAACAGAAATAAAAGGTTTAACGCATTGGGCTGAGTGCTAATTTTGGCACAATATATACCCAGCTACGAGGAAGCCACCCACAACAAAAGCTTTGTAAACTTAAAACTTGTCTTGTTGTCATTGAAAACATTTTGTCTAAACTCTACCTTTTTCATGATGTTTCTGCGATTGGCTTGCAACTGCTTTGCGATGCCCTTGCAACTGCCTTGAGATTTGCTAAACTGATCTTACACAATTGATTCTGTTTCAAAACCCTGCGATATTCTTACAATTGTTCTGCGTATGTTTCGCAACTGTTGCCCGCTTGACGTGTACCTGGCAGTCATTTCTCTTGCAACTTATCTGCGATTACCTTACAACAGTTCTGCAATTATGTTGCAACTTTTCTGCGATTGTCTTACAACTATGAAGATTGCGATTACTACCTTACCACCCTTACATGCACCACTGACATTGTTACCCCTAGGGCTTATACCCCACATCAACCTAGTGATACCACAGCTCTGTAAAAATCGCAATAAAATCGCAGGAAAGTCGCA
This sequence comes from Sthenelais limicola, assembly GCA_942159475.1. NCBI lineage: Eukaryota > Metazoa > Annelida > Polychaeta > Phyllodocida > Sigalionidae > Sthenelais > Sthenelais limicola. The sequence goes on from OW804096.1 coordinate 148,854,816, forward strand.
ACAAATTGTGAACAACTCACAAGACTCCACCTCCACTCCACCCAAGCGCCACCAGCGGGGACAAGCTGAAACATGCAACATCGCCACCAGGTGGCACCCCAGATGTAAAAACAAGATGGCGGAAATTGGCTATTTTGCTGAAAAAGAGAGTAAATTGGTTGAGTTTGGCAACTGACCTGGTGGACTCGTGGGCAAGCTCTGATATGATCCCTGAGCGGAGCTCATCCCCTGCAACAGCAAGCAGTTTATACATGAGTGGGGGTTTACACATATGTGTATTGATATAGTATAGGATATTGTATTTACACATATGTGTATTAATATAGTATATGATATAGTATTTACACATGTGTGTATTAATATAGTATATGATATAGTATTTACACATATGTGTTATTGATATAGTATATGATATTGTATTTACATATATGTGTTATTGATATAGTATAGGATATTGTATTAGATGTATAAGGACAAGAGAAGGCTAAGAGAGAGAGAGGGAGTGGGAAAGAAGTGAGGGAGAGAGAGGAGAGAGAGAGGAGAGAGGGAGAGAGGAGAGAGAGGGACAGAGAGAGGAGAGAGAGGGATGAGAGAGGAGAGGAGAGAGAGGGAGAGAGAGGAAGAGAGGAGAGAGGAGAGAGAGGGAGAGAGAGGAAGAGAGAGGAAGAGAGAGAGGAGAGGGAGAGAGAGGGAGAGGGGGAGAGGGAGAGAGAGAGGGAGGGAGAGAGAGAGACAGGGAGAGGGAGAGAGGGGGAGAGGGAGAGAGAGGGAGAGGGAGAGAGGGAGAGAGGGAGAGAGAGGGAGAGGAGAGGGAGAGAGGGAGGGAGAGAGAGGGAGGGAGAGAGAGGGAGAGGGGAGAGAGGAGAGAGAGGAGAGAGAGAGAGGGAGGGAGAGAGAGGGAGGGAGAGAGAGGGAGAGGGAGAGAGGAGAGGTGAGGGAGGGAGAGAGAGGGAGGGAGAGAGAGAGAGGAGAGAGAGAGGGAGAGGGAGAGGAGAGAGAGGAGAGAGAGGAGAGAGAGGGAGAGGGAGAGAGGAGAGAGAGGGAGGGAGAGAGAGGGAGGGAGAGAGAGGGAGAGGGAGAGAGAGGGAGAGGGAGAGAGAGGGAGAGGGAGAGGAAGAGAGGATGAGAGAGTAAGAGGAGAAATTATCATGAAGAGGGAAGAAAAGGCGCCTAATTAAATGGTTGTGACTTAGGCGCCACCGAGAGACAAAGAGGAGAACAAAGTTAATAAGTCCTGAAACAGAACCGAAAAAAAAATGAAAATCAAGAAAATCTTTGGATAACAGATTCATTTTCTGAGTATCTGGATGAAAAAAGAATACGAAACAAATCTCAGAACCAGACAAACAACAAGTACTGATAATATATATATAACAAGAGCAACAGAAAATGTGAAAATGTATTTTTAAGTCTGCAAATAAAATAAAGGAAGAGGAGATGACAAGTCTGGCGTCAGTAAAACGTCCCACTTATTAACCTCTACCAGAGGTCATACAGAGACGCCGAGGCTGCGTCTGACAGCTGTGATGACGTCACAGCATTCCTCTGGTATGGTTTGTTAATTAGATAATAATTAGTTTATTAATTACTTCATTTAGTTTTACTCCTGTTTCCAGACAGAGGGAGGGTGGGGGACGGGCAATACCAGCTCTTCCGTCGGTGAGGTGTAGGGGGGAGGGGGAGTGTAGGGAGGGAGGGAGGGAGGGAGGGGGGGTGTAACATTTCCATAATGGTTCACATGGAATTATAGAAGCCTGGTACAGAATATGGTAGCAATCTAGGCTCACAACCTCTAAGATCTGAGTAGTATGGTATGTCATTGATTGGACGCCTACTGCGCTAATGCATTTCCTGCCCCTGGAGTAGGTGTCGTAATGGTATTCGATTGTGGTTGGAGGCTTTCCCTCAGTTTGAAGGGACTCCCTCAACACAGAGTCTAAGCTATGAGAGTATTTCCCTCAGTTTGGAGGGACTCTCTCATCTCTGAGCCTAGGCTCGAGAGGCTTTCCCTCTGTTTGGAGGGACTCTCTCAGCTCTGAGCCTAGGCTCGAGAGGCTTTCCCTCTGTTTGGAGGGACTCACTCAGCTCTGAGCCTAGACTGGAGAGGCTTTCCCTCTGTTTGGAGGGACTCACTCAGCTCTGAGCCTAGACTGGAGAGGCTTTCCCTCTGTTTGGAGGGACTCACACAGCTCTGAGCCTAGACTGGAGAGGCTTTCCCTCTGTTTGGAGGGACTCACTCAGCTCTGAGCCTAGACTGGAGAGGCTTTCCCTCAGTTTGGAGGGACTCACTCAGCTCTGAGCCTAGGCTGGAGAGGCTTTCCCTCTGTTTGGAGGGACTCACTCAGCTCTGAGCCTAGATTGGTAGCACAAGTTCTCATGTTCCCCATCATGGGTTATTTATACAAGCTATGGTATACTGCCGGAGATGTTACAAATATCTGTTGTTCAGATTTGAACAAAAGCCTTCCCAGCATGCCCTGTAACGGACATGTGGCAGATGTAAATTCACTATTGCATGACGGGAAGTGTTAAGACATCCCATGATGCTTTGCGGAAGGAAATGTACATATCGCAGCCATTAATTACCCAGCATTCCCTGGACAGGAAGCCTCATTAGAATAGTACTTCCGCCTGGCATTGGCTTCAACATACCGGAAATACAGCGGAACAAGGGTCAAGGTCAACGACCAAGGTCAAAGTCAAGGTCAGGAGAAGAGCAACAGTGCCATGTTGTGGGCAATGGAAGAACAATTAATATGAGGTCGAGCTAGGTCGGTCAGAGGAGGCAAAATTATAATAAATTGTTGTAGCGCTGCAGAAGAGCAGAAGACCCTGGTGCACCCTGGTGGCCGCCGGGAGAGATGACAGGTCTTAGTACCAATCACTCCTGCAGGGTGGCGCTTCTACATAGACTCTAGTAGTGACCACTAGAGGTCAGCCTAGTGCAGCTGGTGTGATATTTCATGTATCTCTGTATCATGTCTAGTGTGTATAATGTAGACACCAACATAACCACATGTATGACATCACCACCTGGACAACAGTTGTTGTTAGAATACATTTCTATTCAACATGATCTTTTCAATTACAGATTTATTTTCTAAAATTGTTTTTAGAGATTTGTTTCTAGACAACTACATGGCTGATATGCGTATCTTAATATGATGTTAGAATGATTGGCCTTAGATGAAATAAAATAAAACAGTTGTTCTAAAGAAGATAAAGAGCAATTATGATGTGTCATGGGAAAATGAGGCTTGAGTCACGATAAATACCAGATTACGATGTATAGATTGTAGAACAAAGTGCAAGGAGGTGAAAATGTACAATAATTATCAAAAGATCGATGTATGTTACGATCTGTTACTGTATTGTTAAAAGGAAAAGTCAATGGATTTTTATATTATAATGAATTTTTGGTGTTTTATGCCATGACAAATTATTTTTGTAACCTCTTTTTAAATAAGTTGTTAGATAGAAAACAGAAAATCGAAAAAAAATAAAAGAAAAGGTTAGCGTAGGATGTGCCTTAGTCATGTAAAAGCCCAGATGGCAGGTATGTTTGAATAAAACCTTTAAAAACAAAAACAAATAAATAGCAGATTACACCTTGCCGAAAGTTAGGAAATCTAAATAGGAAATCTAAATAGGAAATCTAAATAGGAAATGTAAGAATGTAAAAAGGCTTACCTTTCCTCCTAGCTTCATCCTTGATGGAGGGCAGGGAGGGTGAGGAGATAGACTTGAGGAGCGGGGAGCTGGGCACGTTGAGTGAGGTGGCGCGCGGGCTCACCCCGCCCCCGTCAGTACCCCCCGTACATGCCACCCCCGGCCCCCATCAGGCCCCTGCAATACAACAAA
>OW804096.1:148858876-148918114 GCA_942159475.1 Sthenelais limicola
CGGTAGGAGCTCTCCGTGCTGGCCCTTCCATGGGTTAAGGCGCTCAGCATGCACCAAAAGCCCTCAGGTATACATTAAGGCCCTTATCTTGTAACAGGGTAAATAACGCCCTTCTTTCCTTTGAAGGGCATAGCTCCTCAGGTATCACTAGAAGCCTCAGGTACAAATAAAGGCCCTCAGGCAGCAAAAGGGCCTTGTATCCACTGATATAAAAAAGGCCCTCAGCCCCTGGAGAAGCTTACTCTGCACACCATCACATGTATATCAAGGCCCTTCCTCCACAAGGCCCTCAGGTACCAAAGGCCCTTTTATCCACTTCACCGCCTCCCGCCATTTACTCCAGTGTTATACAGCGACCCCTAGTGGAGGAAATGTAAGGTCACGTGACCACTTGACCACTGCATGGCAGAGAGCGATATAAGTACAAGATAACCACTGGTCACTCAGCGGTCAGTTAACTACTACACACTGACCACTGCATTAGCCAGCTCATGTATCAAACCCAAGTAAGGCCCTTTCCTCTGGCAGACCTGAGGGCATATAGACCCTCGGATACACTGAAAAGCCCTTCAAGTAAAAGCCCTCAGGTAGAAGCCCTTTAGGTAGCAGATGGTCCTCCAGTAAGTTCCTCCTGATCTCTTAAACAAATGCAACTAAGGCCCTTACGTCCGTCAGTCCCTGAGGGCATAGGGCCTTAGAGGTAGATATACAAGCCCTCAGGTAAGGCCCTCAGGTAATAGAAGCCCTTAGGTAGTATAAGGGCCTTAATGAGTATCCGCGGGTATAATCCCTGAGTCTCCTACCTGCACATGTATGTAGGTGGTACAAGATACAGCTGACCACTGGTCAGTTCCTGGTCAGTGAGCTACTCCTTTGTACACTGACCACTCCTCCACCTACTCCTCCAGTACTCTACATGGCTGCGGGTTACCAAGGCAACAGAGACCGTGGAGGAGGTGCATCATGTAGATGGTATAGACTCAGTGCATGTTATTACACGTCATCACCAGATCACTCTCTCCTCCACTCTCTCTTAATGTCTCTCTCTTTCTCTTAATGTCTCTCTCTTTCTCTTAATGTCTCTCTTTCTCTTCTTGCCTTTCTTTTCTCTTAATGTTTCTCTCTTTCTTTAAATGTCTCACTTTCTCTTATTGTCTCTTTCTCTTAATATCTCTGTCTTTCTCTTAATGTCTCTCTTTCTCTTCTTGTCTTTCTCTTTCTTTTAATGGTTCCCTGCGTGTGTCTCTCTCTGTCACATAACTATCACATACATACACCTCCCAGCATGCCTTGTGAATTAAAATGGCGGCGGGTTAACTGCCCTATTATCGGCGATACATCGTGAGAGAGAGAGTAATATCCGGGCAGTCAATATAAGCACTATACAGAGACTGAGATATCTCCACTCTTCCTCCTTCTCTTCTCTCTTCTCTCAATCCATACTCTCAGTGAACTATTAGTTCCACAGAGACTGAGACTTACTCCTGTGGTGGGTGGGTGGCACTCAGGTGTAGATGTTGTCCGCTATACAGTGGTAGTGTATAGTGGTGTATAGTGGTGTATAGTGGTGTATAGTGGTGTATAGTGGTGGGACATCATCGTGTGGGGAGTGCTTCCCTTCCCTTCCTCCTCCTGCTCTTTACTGCCCTTCCCACAGTGAAGTTACCCTGTCCTTCTCCTCCTCTTCTCCTCCTCTTCTCCTCCTGTTCCAGTGCAGGAGTGTGTCTATAGAGCTAGAGAGAGGGAAGGAGCTATAGAAGGTACAGTCCTGGTACAGTAGATCTACCAACTGCTCCATTCACTAGTCACTGACTCACTGAGTGGCTGTGAGTCGCTCCCTCCGTCTCCTCCCCCAGTAGTCGGCCCGTATACTACATGGAGTACAGTGCACTCCACACCACGCGATCTGTAGATGGGTCTTTCAGAAAATGTACAATTCAACTTCGCCAATCCTCTCAAATAACCCAAATTTTAGACGAAAATTAAGTTCAAAATACAGTTCAATCTAACCAAACAGATTGCTAGAATCAATGCAATGCCGAATATACCCGTATTTACCTAATATTGACCAAATCTGATCTGAGAATTAGCGAAGTTGAATTGTACATTTTCTGAAAATCTGACGCAGATATTAGATGTAACCATGAGAAGAACAACAAGAAAGGCCTGGTCTGGAAAACCTATTTTTGAGATGACTACAACCTTTTGGTCTGAGCCAACTTATGACGAATAAAAAAAATTCTTATCTTATGTCTTTCCTTGGTTAGACCAAGAACCACATTGGAATTACCCCTAACCCTACCCACCCACAATATACCATCAAACAATATCAACAGTGCCTTCGTCTCCCTGCCCCCAATGTCAGTCATTAGAAGATATTTTATATCCGAACTTATTGAGAATAGCAGCGACACATGTATAATGTTTGTCTATAAGTAATTCAACTTTATTCAATCAATTAATCCGAGTGATGTCCACTACACTACACCCTGTACCAAGCTGTATGGAGCGGGCTGTAGCTTGGGGTGGGGTGGGGGTATAGGGTACACCCCGGGGGTAGACTATATAGAGGGGTAAACTCCTCCAGGGTAGTCCTCCAGGGTGCCCCAACCTATACCCCATAGTAACCAAACCACCCTTCTTTCCTTCTCTCCATTCTTCCAGCTGGTCCCCTCCCTGCCCCCCCCCCCAACACCCTCTAGCTCCCTCTCCTGTACCTGCTCCTGTACCTCCTTCTCCCCGTCCTTCTCCTGTACCTCCTCCGGTACCCCTTCCTGTACCCCCTCCTCTTGTACCCCTTCCTATACCTCTTGTACCCCTTCCTATACCTCCTCCTCCTGTACCTCCTCCTATACCCCTTCCTGTACCCCCTCCTCTTGTACCCCTTCCTATACCTCTTGTACCCCTTCCTATACCTCCTGTACCTCCTCTTGTACCCCTTCCTATACCTCTTGTACTCCTTCCTATACCTCCTGTACCTCCTCCTGTACCTCCTCCTGTACCTCCTCCTGTACCCCTTCCTATACCTCTTGTACTCCTTCCTATACCTCTTGTACCTCCTCCTGTACCCCCTCCTCTTGTACCCCTTCCTGTACCTCTTGTACCCCTTCTTATACCTCCTGTACCTCCTCCTATACCTCTTGTACCTCCTCCTGTACCTCCTCCTGTACCCCTCCTATACCTTCTGTACCTCCTCCTATACCTCCTGTACCTCCTCCTGTACCCCTCCTATACCTCTTGTACCCCTCCTATACCTCTTGTACCCCTCCTATACCTCTTGTACCCCTCCTATACCTCTTGTACCCCTCCTATACCTCTTGTACCCCTCCTATACCTCTTGTACCCCTCCTATACCTCCTGTACCCCTTCCTATACCTCTTGTACCCCTCCTATACCTCTTCCTGTACCCCATCCTCTTGTACCCCTTCCTATACCTCTTGTACCCCTCCTATACCTCCTGTACCTCCTCCTGTACCCCTTCCTATACCTCCTTCTCCTGTACCCCTTCCTATACCTCCTGTACCCTTCCTATACCTCCTGTATCCCTTCCTATACCTCCTGTACCCTTCCTATACCTCCTGTACCCTTCCTATACCTCCTGTATCCCTTCCTATACCTCCTGTACCCTTCCTATACCTCCTGTACCCTTCCTATACCTCCTGTACCCTTCCTATACCTCCTGTACCCTTCCTATACCTCCTGTACCCTTCCTATACCTCCTGTACCCTTCCTATACCTCCTGTACCCTTCCTATACCTCCTGTACCCTTCCTATACCTCCTGTACCCTTCCTATACCTCCTGTACCCTTCCTATACCTCCTGTACCCTTCCTATACCTCCTGTACCCTTCCTATACCTCCTGTACCCTTCCTATACCTCCTGTACCCTTCCTATACCTCCTGTACCCTTCCTATACCTCCTGTACCCCTCCTATACCTCCTGTACCTCCTCCTATACCTCCTGAACCTCCTCCTGTACCCCTTCCTGTATCCCCTCCTCTTATACCCCTTCCTATACCTCTTGTACCCCTTCCTATACCTCCTCCTCCTGTAACTCCTCCTGTACCCCTTCCTGTACCCCTCCTCTTGTACCCCTTCCTATACCTCTTGTACCCTTCCTGTACCCCCTCCTCTTGTACCCCTTCCTATACCTCTTGTACCCTTCCTGTACCTCCTGTACCTCCTCCTGTACCCTCGGGTGCCTAGACTAGAGAGTGTAGAGGTGTAGAGGTGTAGAGGTGTAGAGCGTGGAGGGAGTGACTTGTTGCTGGGTGAGTGAGTCAGTGCGGGGCGGGAGTAACTCAGCTGGTGGAGGAGCACGTGGAGGAGCAGCTCTAGGGAGTGGAAGGGGGGCGGGGTGGGGGGGGGAGGGGTGCTTGAGTTGCCTCCATCAACATTAGATCCATATCATGGCTTCTCAATGGCCTCCTCCTCCTCCTTATCTACTCTTATATTCTGCTCCCTCCTCCCTCTCTCCTCTCTCCTCTCCCTCTCTCTATCTCCTCTCCCTCCTCTCTCTCCTCCCTCTCCTCCCCCTCTCCTCTCTCTCTCCTCTCCCTCTCCTTCCCCTCTCCTCTCTCTCCCCCCTCTCTCTCCTCTCCTCTCTCCCTCCTCTCTCTCCTCCCTCTCCTCTCTCTCTCCTCTCCCTCTCTCTCTCTCTCCCTCTCTCTCCTCCCTCTCCTCTCCCTCTCCTCCCTCTCTCTCTCCCTTCTCTTCTCCTCCCTCTCCTCCCCCTCTCCTCTCTCTCTCCTCTCCCTCTCCTCCCCCTCTCCTCTCTCTCCCTCCTCTCTCTCCTCTCCTCTCTCCCTCCTCTCTCTCCTCCCTCTCCTCTCCCTCTCCTCTCTCTCTCCTCTCCCTCTCCTTCCCCTCTCCTCTCTCTCCCCCCCTCTCTCTCCTCTCCTCTCTCCCTCCTCTCTCTCCTCCCTCTCCTCTCTCTCTCCTCTCCCTCTCTCTCTCTCTCCCTCTCTCTCCTCCCTCTCCTCTCCCTCTCCTCCCTCTCTCTCTCCCTTCTCTTCTCTTCTCTCTCCTCTCCCTCTCTCTCTCCTCTCCCCTCTCCCTCTCCTCTCTCTCTCCTCTCCCTCTCTCCTCTCCCTCTCCACTCCCTCTCTCTCACTCTCCCTCTCTCTCCTCTCTACACTTCCCCCACCTCTCCCTCTCGGTTTCACATGCCCCTTCCCCCTTTTATTCACTTCTTCTCTCACTTTCTCCTCTTCCTCCCCCTCCCCCCTCAACAATACCCTTCCCCACCTCCCCTCTCCCATTCCCCCTCCCCCCCCTCCCCTCCCCTCCCCCCCCTCCCCTCCCCCATCAGCCCTATCACAGTCTATACTTTTTGTCAGAAATGTCTGGAATTTCTTCATCATTTGAGCGGATATTTCCTGGAGTAAAATAAAGGTCCTTATCATGCTCACCCCATTCCTGCCGTCTACCCACACCTCCCACACACCCCTAGTACACATAATGGACTGGCCCACACCTCCCACACACCCCTAGTACAGATAATGGACTGGCCCACACCTCCCACACACCCCTAGTACACATAATGGACTGGCCCACACCTCCCACTCACCCCTAGTACACATAATGGACTGGCCCACACCTCCCACTCACCCCTAGTACAGATAATGGACTCGCCCTATCACCGCCTGGACAGGTGAGGCCACGGAAGGTTCTATTTCTGCCGCCTAATTTCCGGCATATTTTACATAAGAACTTAAAGCCTATAACTAGATATCAACATCTGCCGAGGTTAGAAAGTAGCAACTTGCAAGAACACAACACATTAAATAAAACAAACACAAAAAAAACACATTAAATTACTTGTGGTCGCTATAGAGACTTAAATAGCATCATTATGTCTAATAAGACTTTCTATTTCCCATTCTTGCTTCAGAAGTTTCAAACAAGAGTTATTTTTATCCTGAGATCCGATCCAATGAACAATAAAATGTACTTTAGCCTGACAGAATAGCATAAATACAGATATAATCTTTCAGGAGAATTCACCATTAATTATAATTAAAATGAAATCCAACCAAGAGGCACGTTAGAGGCTGGCAGTTGTGCAAGTTACAGGAATAGAAACTGAATATAATGTGTTTCAGGAAAATGAGTCACAAAGCGCAAAATTGATATTTTTTAAAGTGTTTTTTCACAAAATCTCTTTATTGAAATGTTCTGATTTTGATTGGATTTAGCACATAGGCATATGAATCCATGTAACAAATTTCGGGACATTGTATTAAATATATCCTTGCGTTTTGAAGGCCTTTGTATGGAGTATATTTAGTTACTTTACTAGTAATTGGCCACCCAGAAACATTGCAAACTTTTCTTTTTAAAAAAATAAATACATTAAACTTAAAATATAGAAATCCTTTTTAGGTGTCCTAATGTTTACTATCATTGGAATCAGCTTGATCTCCTCTTTTCAAATATAGCGATATCTCAAAATCCATATTTTGCGACTTATGACTGATTTTCCTAAAACGGATCACATTATTGCTATTTTTCGAAGTGATTTATTTACAAGATGTATATTTGTGGGAGTGTTTTCATCTTTAGTGAGTTTATCGCTGCTAGTAGCAGACATACATGTACACAATCTGAAGACAATTTATTAAATATATCCACGCATTTCTAAGGCCATATTATAGAGTACATTTAGCTGCTTTAGTAGTAAATGTCTGCCCAAAATAGGCTAATTGCAAACTATTTTTTTGAAATCTGAAAATATCAAACGTAAAATATAGAAATACTGATGTAACGATGTAATGTCCTATTGTTTACCATTGTTAGAATCGGCCAGATTTCATCTTTCCAAATATGCTGATATCTCAAAATCTATTTTTTCCGACTTGTGACTCATTTTCCTGTAACACATCACAATATGAGGCGCAAGACAAAGACTTTTTATTGTACATTTTCCGTTGATGAATCAGGCATATATCATGATGGTTATTTCATCCTGGAATTCTGAGCTTTGATTACTAATTCATATGAATCTTTTAATACTTAGCTGATTAGTAGTAATTATATTACTTATATAACAGTTATAAATTAATGATTATCCAGTCTAGGGCTCCCTGCTGCCTCTCAGTACAGATAAGAATGGTATGTCCGTGATTGGGTCCCATACATGGGTCAGATTTTCAGAAAATGTACAGTTGGCAGCTGTACATATTTAGTAATTTTTTTCAAAATTAGGCGGCAATTTAGTCAATACTAGGTAAATTCGAGTATATTCGGCATTGCATTGATTCTAGCAATCGGTTTGGTCAGGTTGAACTGTATTTTGAACTTTATTTTCGTCTGAAATGTGGGTTATTTGAGAAGATTGGCGAATTTAAATTGTACATTTTCTGAAAATCTGACCCACATAGCAATTAAGGCATACAACCATAAGTAACTAGCAATTGCAGATTCCAGACCCCATACACAGAATTCACTCGAGTCATATGGGGGTTAGTAGTCCATATTTTATCAATTATATATAAGCATATATGAAAAGAATGTGGAATATTTGGCAAAATTGATTTAGAGGAAATGAGATCACACTTCACCAGGTGATTACAAACTAGACATTTTAAATTAGAAATTAAACATGTGAAGCAAAATTGTATTATTTGCCAGAGAGTGTAAAAGTTGCCCCTGGGTATGTGCATCAGCTGTATCTACTGTATAGATACAACCCTGCGGCTGGGGTAGCCTCGTTTCCATCCACCTGGTGTGAAATGTTGTAACTAGCGCCCCGCCCCCTGGTGACTCAATCATGAACTTGTGAGTGTTGCATGAAAAAATCTCCGCTGTAAAGTTCTCAGGTAATGGTGGGGGGGGGGGGGGGGGGTACTATACAGATATGTGCAATTAAAGGGTCTATATAGATGAAATTAAACATTTATAATCATTAGAAATAATTATTTAGAATGGTAATTATTTGACCTTGGACCACGTTCTCAGCTGAACTTGGTGACCTGTTTATAGGGGATTTGCAAGTGCCACTGCGCATGTCTGTTACAATTCCTCCTGGGATGGATTCTGATGAAATCTGATATACACATATTTAGCAACACTCCAAAAATAAAAATATACAACGAAAGAGATCTTGTAAATAAAACAATTGCAAGATTTGCCTGGAAGACCTGCATGTTATTTGACTTGCAGATGGTATGTTCTTTTCTGATTGTAATGTATTGTCTGTTCAGAATAAAAATCCTATATATAAAACACTTTGAAAAATATCAATTTTCCGACTTGTGACTCATTTTCCTTGAATACATCCCATTGATTGGACTTGCAATAAATGTCCAATAATTTAAAATTGCGTGCGCAACGTCACACTTCCTCACCTCTGCATCTAGCTGCAGTTCCCCCCGCCACCACCAGAGGGCCGCAGATAGCGTCCGGTTACTATGGTGACACAGGAGATGCAGATAGTGTAATCTGATTGGTCCCCAAGGTCCTGCCCAACGGTGTATAGAGTGACGTCTAGTGAGAAGTTACTTTCTCCTCTCTCTCTCCCCTCTCTCTCTCTCCCTCTCTCTCTCCCTCTCTCTCTTTCCTCTCTCTCTCTCCTCCTCTCCCTCTCTCTCCCTCTCTCTCCTCTCTCTCTCCCTCTCTCCTCTCTCTCTCCCTCTCTCCTCTCTCTCCCTCTCTCTCCTCTCTCTCTCTCTCTCCCTCCTCTCTCTCCCTCTCTCTCTCCTCTCTCTCCCTCCCCTCTCTCTCCTCTCTCTCTCCTCTCTCTCTCTCCTCTCTCTCTCCCTCTCTCTCCCTCCTCTCTCTCCCTCTCTCTCTCCCTCTCTCTCTTTCCTCTCTCTCTCCTCCTCTCCCTCTCTCTCCTCTCTCTCTCCCTCTCTCCTCTCTCTCTCCCTCTCTCCTCTCTCTCCCTCTCTCTCCTCTCTCTCTCTCTCCTCTCTCTCTCTCCCTCCTCTCTCTCCCTCTCTCTCTCCTCTCTCTCCTCTCTCTCCCTCCCCTCTCTCTCCTCTCTCTCTCCTCTCTCCTCTCTCTCTCTCCTCTCTCTCTCCCTCTCTCTCCCTCCTCTCTCTCCCTCTCTCTCTCCTCTCTCTTCCTCTCTCCTCTCTCTCCCTCCCCTCTCTCTCCTCTCTCTCTCCTCTCTCTCCTCTCCCCCTCTCTCTCCCTCTCTCTCTCCTCTCTCCCTCTCTCTCCTCTCTCTCTCCCTCTCTCCTCTCTCTCCCTCTCTCCTCTCTCTCCCTCCCCTCTCTCTCCTCTCTCTCTCCTCTCTCTCCCTCTATCCTCTCTCTCTCCCTCCTCTCTCTCCTCTTCTCCTTCTCTCTCTTCCCCCTCTCTCTCCTCTCTCTCCCTCCTCTCCCCCTCTCTTTCTCCTCTCTCTCTCTCCTCTCTCTCCCTCTCTCTTTCCTCTCTCTCTCCTCTCTCTCCCTCTATCCTCTCTTTCCCCTCTCTCTCCTCTTCTCCTTCTCTCTCTTCCCCCTCTCTCTCCCTCCTCTCCCCCTCTCTTTCTCCTCTCTCTCCCTCCCTCCTCTCTTTCTCCTCTCTCTCTCCTCTCTCTCCCTCTCTCTCTCTCCTCCCCCTCTCTCCCTCTCTCTCCCTCCTCTCTCCCTCTCTCTCCCCTCTCTCTCCCTCCTCTCCTTCTCCTCTCTCCCCTCTCTCTCCCTCCCTCCTCTCTTTCTCCTCTCTCTCTCCTCTCACTCCCTCTCTCTCTCCTCTCTCTCTACTCTCCCTCTCTCTCTCCCTCCTCTCCCCCTCTCTTTCTCCTCTCTCCCCTCTCTCTCCCTCCCTCCTCTCTTTCTCCTCTCTCTCACTCCTCTCTCTCTCCCTCCCTCCCCCTCTCTCTCTCCTCTCCTCTCTCCCGCTCTCCCTCTCTTTCTCCCTCTCTGCTCTCACCCTCTCTCTCTCTCCTCTCTCCCGCTCTCCTCTCTCTCCCTCTCCTGTCTTTCTCCCGCTCTCTGTGCTCTCTCTCTCTCCTCTCCCTCTCTCCCTCCATCTTTCACCTCTCCCTCACTCACTGCCTCTCCTCTATCCACTGCACTATGAACTTCCACCTCTCCATCTTTCCCTCTCAGCTATAAAAAGTTGCATCTCAGCGGGAATTAAAGACTTGAGGGAATGTAAAAATGGAAGTAAGCTTATTATAAACTGCTGACTCATGCTCTACAATATGGCGGCCATTAAGCACCTCATTAGATAGGGGGCACCACTAGTAGCGGCCCGTCCATGCTATAGGCTAAGTACAGGTAGGCACTGTATGCTATAGGCTAAGTACAGGTATTGTATGATATAGGCTAAGTACAGGTACTGTATGCTATAGGCTAAGTACAGGTAGGCACTGTATGCTATAGGCTAAGTACAGGTACTGTATGCTATAGGCTAAGTACAGGTAGGCACTGTATGCTATAGGCTAAGTACAGGTACTGTATGCTATAGGCTAAGTACAGGTAGGTACTGTATGCTATAGGCTAAGTACAGGTAGGTATTGTATGCTATAGGCTAAGTACAGGTAGGCACTGTATGCTATAGGCTAAGTACAGGCACTGTATGCTATAGGCTAAGTACAGGTAGGTACTGTATGCTATAGGCTAAGTACAGGTAGGTATTGTATGCTATAGGCTAAGTACAGGTAGGTACTGTATGCTATAGGCTAAGTACAGGTAGGTATTGTATGCTATAGGCTAAGTACAGGTAGGCACTGTATGCTATAGGCTAAGTACAGGTACTGTATGCTATAGGCTAAGTACAGGTAGGTATTGTATGCTATAGGCTAAGTACAGGTAGGTACTGTATGCTATAGGCTAAGTACAGGTAGGCACTGTATGCTATAGGCTAAGTACAGGTAGGTACTGTATGCTATAGGCTAAGTACAGGTAGGTACTGTATGCTATAGGCTAAGTACAGGTACTGTATGCTATAGGCTAAGTACAGGTACTGTATGCTATAGGCTAAGTACAGGTAGGTACTGTATGCTATAGGCTAAGTACAGGTAGGTACTGTATGCTATAGGCTAAGTACAGGTACTGTATGCTATAGGCTAAGTACAGGTACTGTATGCTATAGGCTAAGTACAGGTACTGTATGCTATAGGCTAAGTACAGGTACTGTATGCTATAGGCTAAGTACAGGTACTGTATGCTATAGGCTAAGTACAGGTACTGTATGCTATAGGCTAAGTACAGGTATTGTATGCTATAGGCTAAGTACAGGTAGGTACTGTATGCTATAGGCTAAGTACAGGTAGGCACTGTATGCTATAGGCTAAGTACAGGTAGGTACTGTATGCTATAGGCTAAGTACAGGTAGGTACTGTATGCTATAAGCTATGTACAGGTTTGCACTGTATGCTATAGGCTAAGTACAGGTACTGTATGCTATAGGCTAAGTACAGGTACTGTATGCTATAGGCTAAGTACAGGTAGGTACTGTATGCTATAGGCTAAGTACAGGCACTGTATGCTATAGGCTAAGTACAGGTACTGTATGCTATAGGCTAAGTACAGGTAGGCACTGTATGCTATAGGCTAAGTACAGGTACTGTATGCTATAGGCTAAGTACAGGTAGGTACTGTATGCTATAGGCTAAGTACAGGTAGGCACTGTATGCTATAGGCTAAGTACAGGTACTGTATGCTATAGGCTAAGTACAGGCACTGTATGCTATAGGCTAAGTACAGGTAGGTACTGTATGCTATAGGCTAAGTACAGGTATTGTATGCTATAGGCTAAGTACAGGTAGGTACTGTATGCTATAGGCTAAGTACAGGCACTGTATGCTATAGGCTAAGTACAGGTAGGTACTGTATGCTATAGGCTAAGTACAGGTAGGTACTGTATGCTATAGGCTAAGTACAGGTACTGTATGCTATAGGCTAAGTACAGGTAGGTACTGTATGCTATAGGCTAAGTACAGGTAGGCACTGTATGCTATAGGCTAAGTACAGGTAGGTATTGTATGCTATAGGCTAAGTACAGGTAGGCACTGTATGCTATAGGCTAAGTACAGGCACTGTATGCTATAGGCTAAGTACAGGTAGGTACTGTATGCTATAGGCTAAGTACAGGTAGGTACTGTATGCTATAGGCTAAGTACAGGTACTGTATGCTATAGGCTAAGTACAGGTAGGCACTGTATGCTATAGGCTAAGTACAGGCACTGTATGCTATAGGCTAAGTACAGGTAGGTACTGTATGCTATAGGCTAAGTACAGGTAGGCACTGTATGCTATAGGCTAAGTACAGGTAGGTACTGTATGCTATAGGCTAAGTACAGGTACTGTATGCTATAGGCTAAGTACAGGTACTGTATGCTATAGGCTAAGTACAGGTAGGTACTGTATGCTATAGGCTAAGTACAGGTAGGTACTGTATGCTATAGGCTAAGTACAGGTACTGTATGCTATAGGCTAAGTACAGGTAGGCACTGTATGCTATAGGCTAAGTACAGGTAGGCACTGTATGCTATAGGCTAAGTACAGGTAGGTACTGTATGCTATAGGCTAAGTACAGGTAGGCACTGTATGCTATAGGCTAAGTACAGGTAGGTACTGTATGCTATAGGCTAAGTACATGTACTGTATGCTATAGGCTAAGTACAGGTAGGTACTGTATGCTATAGGCTAAGTACAGGTACTGTATGCTATAGGCTAAGTACAGGTACTGTATGCTATAGGCTAAGTACAGGTACTGTATGCTATAGGCTAAGTACAGGTAGGCACTGTATGCTATAGGCTAAGTACAGGTAGGTACTGTATGCTATAGGCTAAGTACAGGTACTGTATGCTATAGGCTAAGTACAGGTAGGTATTGTATGCTATAGGCTAAGTACAGGTACTGTATGCTATAGGCTAAGTACAGGTAGGTATTGTATGCTATAGGCTAAGTACAGGTAGGCACTGTATGCTATAGGCTAAGTACAGGTAGGTACTGTATGCTATAGGCTAAGTACAGGTATTGTATGCTATAGGCTAAGTACAGGTACTGTATGCTATAGGCTAAGTACAGGTAGGCACTGTATGCTATAGGCTAAGTACAGGTAGGTATTGTATGCTATAGGCTAAGTACAGGTACTGTATGCTATAGGCTAAGTACAGGTACTGTATGCTATAGGCTAAGTACAGGCACTGTATGCTATAGGCTAAGTACAGGTACTGTATGCTATAGGCTAAGTACAGGTAGGTACTGTATGCTATAGGCTAAGTACAGGTAGGTATTGTATGCTATAGGCTAAGTACAGGTAGGCACTGTATGCTATAGGCTAAGTACAGGTACTGTATGCTATAGGCTAAGTACAGGTAGGCACTGTATGCTATAGGCTAAGTACAGGTAGGTACTGTATGCTATAAGCTATGTACAGGTTTGCACTGTATGCTATAGGCTAAGTACAGGTACTGTATGCTATAGGCTAAGTACAGGTACTGTATGCTATAGGCTAAGTACAGGTAGGTACTGTATGCTATAGGCTAAGTACAGGCACTGTATGCTATAGGCTAAGTACAGGTACTGTATGCTATAGGCTAAGTACAGGTAGGCACTGTATGCTATAGGCTAAGTACAGGTACTGTATGCTATAGGCTAAGTACAGGTAGGTACTGTATGCTATAGGCTAAGTACAGGTAGGCACTGTATGCTATAGGCTAAGTACAGGTACTGTATGCTATAGGCTAAGTACAGGCACTGTATGCTATAGGCTAAGTACAGGTAGGTACTGTATGCTATAGGCTAAGTACAGGTATTGTATGCTATAGGCTAAGTACAGGTAGGTACTGTATGCTATAGGCTAAGTACAGGCACTGTATGCTATAGGCTAAGTACAGGTAGGTACTGTATGCTATAGGCTAAGTACAGGTAGGTACTGTATGCTATAGGCTAAGTACAGGTACTGTATGCTATAGGCTAAGTACAGGTAGGTACTGTATGCTATAGGCTAAGTACAGGTAGGCACTGTATGCTATAGGCTAAGTACAGGTAGGTATTGTATGCTATAGGCTAAGTACAGGTAGGCACTGTATGCTATAGGCTAAGTACAGGCACTGTATGCTATAGGCTAAGTACAGGTAGGTACTGTATGCTATAGGCTAAGTACAGGTAGGTACTGTATGCTATAGGCTAAGTACAGGTACTGTATGCTATAGGCTAAGTACAGGTAGGCACTGTATGCTATAGGCTAAGTACAGGCACTGTATGCTATAGGCTAAGTACAGGTAGGTACTGTATGCTATAGGCTAAGTACAGGTAGGCACTGTATGCTATAGGCTAAGTACAGGTAGGTACTGTATGCTATAGGCTAAGTACAGGTACTGTATGCTATAGGCTAAGTACAGGTACTGTATGCTATAGGCTAAGTACAGGTAGGTACTGTATGCTATAGGCTAAGTACAGGTAGGTACTGTATGCTATAGGCTAAGTACAGGTACTGTATGCTATAGGCTAAGTACAGGTAGGCACTGTATGCTATAGGCTAAGTACAGGTAGGCACTGTATGCTATAGGCTAAGTACAGGTAGGTACTGTATGCTATAGGCTAAGTACAGGTAGGCACTGTATGCTATAGGCTAAGTACAGGTAGGTACTGTATGCTATAGGCTAAGTACATGTACTGTATGCTATAGGCTAAGTACAGGTAGGTACTGTATGCTATAGGCTAAGTACAGGTACTGTATGCTATAGGCTAAGTACAGGTACTGTATGCTATAGGCTAAGTACAGGTACTGTATGCTATAGGCTAAGTACAGGTAGGCACTGTATGCTATAGGCTAAGTACAGGTAGGTACTGTATGCTATAGGCTAAGTACAGGTACTGTATGCTATAGGCTAAGTACAGGTAGGTATTGTATGCTATAGGCTAAGTACAGGTACTGTATGCTATAGGCTAAGTACAGGTAGGTATTGTATGCTATAGGCTAAGTACAGGTAGGCACTGTATGCTATAGGCTAAGTACAGGTAGGTACTGTATGCTATAGGCTAAGTACAGGTATTGTATGCTATAGGCTAAGTACAGGTACTGTATGCTATAGGCTAAGTACAGGTAGGCACTGTATGCTATAGGCTAAGTACAGGTAGGTATTGTATGCTATAGGCTAAGTACAGGTACTGTATGCTATAGGCTAAGTACAGGTACTGTATGCTATAGGCTAAGTACAGGCACTGTATGCTATAGGCTAAGTACAGGTACTGTATGCTATAGGCTAAGTACAGGTAGGTACTGTATGCTATAGGCTAAGTACAGGTAGGTATACTCATAGTACTGTATCTGTAAACATGAAGCAAACGATAACTTGGGTACTTTAGATAATAGTTATAGGCCCTCAAACATTGCATGTGTGATTTGAGAATGTGTCAAATCACACATGTCCGGAACCCTCGTCACGCTCGGAACTGTTGCCATGCTACACCGGTTCCCAGGTCTGACTTAACATGAATCTCCGCAGTAGAATCTTAGAATGACAAATTCTTTTTTAAAAAGCGCCCCCTCGCTGCTATATGCTGAACCCCCCAGGAAGACAATGGCGGGAGATGTCGCTGTTGCCATGGCAACATGACAGCCTGCTCTAGCTGACAGTTGACGCATGAGCCGTGAGGCACCTGGAATTAGCCTCGCTCTGGTATTAACTTCATCCGGGAGAAAAAGCAATCAGGAAAATAGAAAAGAAATATTATGTGAAAATGAGAAAATGTAATCCATCATATGGAGGGCTGGAGACGGATACACTGATGTAGGGTTATATTTACTCGCTTAATTACAGCTTATGGAGGCATTAGACATGTAGCGTCTGGTAGTAGGGGGAGGCACTCTTCTTATAGAGTCAATGTCCCTCTATCTCTCCTCTCTCTCTCCTGTTTCTCTCCCTCTCTCTCCTCTCTCTCCTCTCTCCCTCTCTCTTCCCTCTCTCTCTCCTCTCTCTCTCCTCTCTCTCTCCCTCCTCTCTCTCTCCTCTCTCTCTCCCTCTCTCTCTCCCCTCTCTCTCCCTCTCTCTCCCTCTCTCTCCCTCTCTCTCCCTCTCTCTCCTCTCTCTCCTCTCTCTCTCCCCCTCTCCTCTCTCCCTCTCCCTCTCTCTCTCCTCTCTCTCTCCCTCCTCTCTCTCTCTCCCTCTCTCTCCCTCTCTCTCTCTCTCCTCTCTCTCCTCTCTCTCTCCCTCTCTCTCCCTCTCCCTCTCTCTCCTCTCTCTCCCTCTCTCTCCCCCTCTCTCTCTCTCTCCCTTCCCTCTTTCTCTCTCTCCCTCTCTCTCCTCTCTCCCTCTCTCTCCCTTCCCTCTTTCTCTCCTCTCTCTCTCTCCTCTCTCTTTCTTTCACCTCTCTCTCCTCTCAACTCCCCTCTTCCCTCTCTCCTTACCCTCCCCTGTCCTCTTTCTCTCCTCTCCACCTCTCTCTCCCATTCTCCCTCTCATCCCCCTCCTCCTCTCCCTCTCATCTCCCCTCTTTCCTCTCCCACCTCTGTTCTCTCGCACTCCTCTCTCTGGTGGCTCCATACACCATGTACCATACACCATACACCATACACCATGTACCATACACCATACACCAGCCTGGTTGATGCACCTTTGTCCTATACTACTACTACTACTACTACTACTACTACTGCTGCTAATATTGCTAATAGCAGGTGTGGGGTTAAGTACAGGGACATGAAAGCACGGCGGTCCATAGGGAAGTGAGTATATCACTGATAACCAACAAGTATCATTCCTCATGTGGCGGTCCATAGGGAAGTGAGTATATCACTGATAACCAACAAGTTTCATTCCTCATATGTCCATAGGGAAGTCAGTATATCACTGATAACCAACAAGTATCATTCCTCATATGTCCATAGGGAAGTCAGTATATCACTGATAACCAACAACTCTCATTCCTCATATGTCCATAGGGAAGTCAGTATATCACTGATAACCAACAAGTTTCATTGCTCATGTGTCGGCTCATATTGAGTCTCATCCAATGCACGGCAGGGCACAGGGCAAAGCAGGCTGCAGTCTAGGCTCAACGCCTGTCAGATCTGATTACAATGACATGTCAGTGATTGGACGCCTACTGCGCTAATGGGTTTTCTGTTCCAGGAATGGGCGACCACAACTCCTGCCTGTGAGGTGGTGACCCAGCAATGCTTTTAGCTCAATCGCACACACAACAATTGTTTTAGAAAAACATTTAACCAAATATTTAACTCTTCTCCTGAATGACTACACTTATTATAGATTGATTTTTTTTTTTTATTTTTGCACAACGGTTTTATTTCCATTACACATGGTACATATCATAATATCGTGATGATCAATAGATTTGTGATTGAATATTTATTTATACAAATAAATATGAAGAATAATCTTTATTTTCCTTAGGTTTTTTTTAAAAAAAACTTCTATAGAATTGTTGGTAGATGACTGTTGAATCAGACTTTACCAAAAATAATCCAACAAATGAAAAATTTACACAAAATAAAATATTTTTTATTTTAATTACTTTTTTTTAGCCAATCAGCATCGTCCATTCCTGTGCCTGCGGCCCCGGCAGTCCGGCAGTAAATTGCTGCTGTTCTCATTACCTCCCCTGGCTCCGCACCGTGGGAAAAAAGCTGAAGATTTTCCCATTAAGCTTTTAACAAGGGACGCCGTGAGAACGCTGGTAGAGACGCGGGGAAGACGCCAGCCATCTGGGCCTGCTTCCGGTCTCCTTGCATGATGGGAAATTGTGGTTTTATACCTGGTCGCCATAGCAACTCTACTCATGGGATTTCTAGTATTGGATTATCAATTTTATTGCAAAATTTAAATCTTGATCAATTTGATTTGTTGCGGAAATAAATCTTGATTCAAACTGTTTAGTTTTGTTTAGGGGGCGTGGCTTATATAGAGGAGGGGGCGTGTCTTATAGAGAGGTGGGGAGGATGGAGGGAAGGGGGAAGAGCGGGGAGGGGTGGAGGGAGGGGGGAAGAGCGGGGAGGGGTGGAGGGAGGGGGAAGAGCGGGGAGGGGTGGAGGGAGGGGGGAAGAGCGAGGAGGGGTGGAGGGAGGGGGAAGAGCGGGGAGGGGTGGAGGGAGGGGGGAAGAGCAGAGGTTATGAGCAGTGAAGAGGGGAGGACATATCGTAGTCACGTGTTTATAAGCTTCTATTTCTTTCAATCCCCTTACGGGCCACTACGCCCACTACGGGCCACTACGCCCACTACGGGCCACTACGCCCACTACGGGCCACTACGCCCACTACGGTAGGGGCTCATAGTGGCCTCGCTCTACCTGAGCCTCCACGAGGCTGAGTGGGACAAGTTATATACATGTTTATATAATGAGTGCATGAATACCTGTTAGTGGTTGATATGTGACAATGTGTAGGATACTCACGGTACATGCGGTAGTCTCTATACAAGGCTTTATGCGCAGTATTCCGCTAAACTTTACACTAAAAGTGAAAGACATTCTCTAAAATACGTCTGCTCCATTAAGCCAATGTCAAGGCCACCGGTGACCAAGACTACCGCAGCGCCCTCTACCTCACAAAGGCTTAATTACGCAGGATTTACAGGAAGCTGTAGAGTACAATGCATCCTGGGTAATGGACAAGTGCAACATAAATCCGCTAGGGGGCATCTGCATGGAGACGGTTACTAAAAATAGCTATATGTTGCTATTTATAGTAAGTTATATGGGCAGTATCAGGGCGGGCATAGAGGCAGTGTCACCATATCCGGTTGAGTAGTTAGTTTTATTTCCGCCAGGGGACGTGTAAAGCGGAAAGGCGGGTAGAGTAAAGAAGGAATATGTCCCCGATTAGAGATATCAAATTTTATCTCATCTCCTTCCATTATTAGAGAAGGTGAATGGAAGCTAAATGGTCCGCCATTTTATAAAGCAGTTCATTTGTGATGTGTTTCAGGAAAATGAGTCATAAGTCGCAAAAAATGGATTTTGAGATATCTTTAGATTTGAAAAGATGAGATCAAGGCGATTCCAATGATAGTAAACAGTCTTATAATCTTATAAGTATTTCTAGATTTTAAGTTTGATATTTTCGTTTTTTAAAAAAATGTTTTCAATATTTCTTGGGGTCGATAAACAGTAAAGTAACTGAATATAGTCCATATAAGGACCTTTAAAACGAAAGGATATATTACATAGATTGTCCTGATATTTGATACATCGATTGATATAGCTATAAGTGATGAACTGCCTAAAAATCAGAACATTCCAATGATGTGATCTTGTAAAATAAACACTTTGAAAAATATCAATTTTGCGACTTATGACTCATTTTCTTAAAACCCATCACATTTATGTTCCGCCATTTTATAAAGCAGTTCATTTATATCTAGCTTTGCAGTTTAGCTGGTGACGGGATCTTGCGCACGCATTTTTGAGGATGGGATTAAATCCTTGACCGCTAGGGGGCACACACCATTGCATGTGATACATAACACTGCTCTCAACTTCCATTCCTCTAAAAATTAATTTAATTTATATAATGTTGGCCTGCCCCTGGAGTGGGTTTCTCACTAACTCTTGTTGACTTCCCCTTCTGTCATCCCCTGGTCTCCTCATGCGCAGCCACCCCGGCCTCTCCTTTTCTGTTCTTAGCCGTTTTTACACATTTTCTCCTCTCCTTCTCCTTCCCACCTCCTGCCCCACTACTTCCCCATCCCCTACCTTCTCATCCTTATCCTCCCTCACCACCTCCTCCACCACCTCCTCCACCACCTCCACCCTTTATCCCCCCCATCTCCCCTTCTACCTCCCCCCCCCCTCCTGCCCCCCCCCCCCCCCCACCACCTCCTCCACCTCCACACTTTATCCCCCCCATCTTCCCCTTCTACCTCCTCCCCCACCTCCAGCCCCCCCCAACTCCTCCACCTCCTACCTGCTCCACCACCTCCTCCCCTTCCTCCTCCTCCATCACCAACTCCATCTCCCCTCCAGCTCCTGTTCCTCCTCCTACTCTCACTCCTCCTCCTCCTCCTCCTCCACCACCTTCTACCACCTCCTCCTCCTCTTTCTTCTCAAACTCTTCTACTCAGGAGAGAGAAAACAGGTCCAGGTTCACTAGTTCCGGTCTGTAGGGACCAGGGTAATATTGCATGATGGGAGGCTTGTGCAAGGTAATAGCACTTCCGCTCACATGACGGATCAAAATGACGTCACTAGCGCCAAATATTAGATCTTGGGTCTTGGTTACCATGACATTGCTAAGGCTTCTCACAATCAGTGGTTGCCTAGCAACAAGCACCATTAACAGGAAACCTACAAAGGTTTTATTTTCACGTCTCAGAACGATTTGATAGGCTATAATAATAACCCAGTATTCTTTCCCAGAATACACTGTGGTGGTCACATGACTGCATTATGCCCCCCTGGTGAGGAACTCAGGGACTATGTGCATCCATTACATGAACCAGTTACAATAGCAGGTGAGTGATATTAGAGAGGTTTCCCAGCATACAACAGGGATATATTGTTGTGAGTGATATTAGGGGATATTCCCATAGACTGCAGCATACAACCGTGGTCGGACGCCTGATCCCCGGGACCCGTGATCCCCGACGCGCGATCCCCGGCCTCAGACCCCTGAGTCCAAGCCTCGGACGCCTGAGTCCAAGCCTCGGACGCCTGAGTCCAGACTCCTGAGTCCAAGCATCGGACGCGTGATCCCCGTCCACACAATAAAAAATTGCGAATATTATGTGAGTCTCAAGTGGACTTAGAGTATTTTCTGTGTCGGACGCACCTTCACTATGTGAGTCTGGAGTGGACTTGATAGAGTTTCTGTGTCGCGTGAGCGATAATAGAGGTGTGTTTACATTTGGGACGCCTGTGCTTGGCTGGATGCGGTGTCACGGTATGGATAGTATGGAAAGGCATTTGTATGGAGTATGGAAAGGTCCAAATGGTAGTCATTTATGTGGGAAATGGACTATCCTCCCCTATCCTAGCCCACGTTGCTGGCCTTGATTCCCCAATGCTCTGCTTTTGGGGGCAAGGGGACGGATACTTTGTCTACCCCTATCCCTGCCATTTGTCTTTGTCTATCCCTTTCTATCCCCGCTCTCTTGTCACACTATAAACCCGCTGTTATGATACTTTTGATACAATTTGATACTTGGTTGTATATCTCTGGATATTAACTGAGCTGTAGGCAATGGATCAAGTGAAGGCCAATGTACATATACCGTGCGTATGCTATATGGTTTATTCAAGATCTTTCCAATTTTACTAAATAGGCCTATGTCTATCTGGTTTTGTGGCTTTATGACCAGAAATGAGGAAGTTATAGGCAAAAAACTAGTGTTTTTTTAACTAATATTCATATATTTAAATGAAATTATTACTTCAAGCTGTAATGATGATAAATAGTAATAATTTTTCCATTCGTCCATTCTATGAATATTGAGGTTAATTGGCAATTGATTCTGGTCATTTTTATGGTTATAAATTTAATATTTCTCTCTTAGCTAGAGGAGAATCCTATGGGGTAGCTTTTGGCCATACAGGTTTTGGGCCATAGCGACCCGGCCGTTTTGGGCCATACAGGTTTTTGTCCATTCAGTCCCGGAGGTATTTCCATCCAGGATCTGTCGTTTTTGGTTATTCAGAGAGTTTGTATTGCTGTACTCAAAGACGGTCTAATTTAACATCTTTGCTGTACTGTAGAAAGTTGATCAAGCATTTTCTAAATTATTATTTAGGTATTAGGATTAGGATTTCAGTACATGTATTTCAATCTGATTTTTCAAGGCTTTGGAAGTCATATCTGATCTGACCGGGGGCAGCTAGTATAGAATTATTTCAATTGTGTGGATACTTAGTCCTATCATGGCCATAATAAAATAGGTATAAAAGATAATTCTGTTTCAATTATTTTGCCTGGCATATCAAGTAAGAGGTGAAAATGTCATGATACGCGACGGTCACGATACGCGACGGAATTTTCGGAAATGTTACGCATCGCGTTAAGGCTCACAGAGGAAAGGCATTTTAAGGTACAGGCTGATCGTGTACATAGAAAGAACCGCAAAACTGTCAGTATCACATAGACCTTTGAATGATTCAGATCCATAAAGATCTCGCAATACTACGGCCGTTTTACTAAAACTGTTTATTGTTAATTGCTAATTTGCAAACGTTATTCCCAGGTAGAAAGCCCGGGACTCAGGCGTCCGATGCCGGGACTCAGGCGTCCGATCCCGCGGGGATCACGCGTCCGATGCTCGGACTCAGGCGTCCGAGGCTCGGGATCACGCGTCCGACTTGGGGATCACGGGTCCCGGGGATCACGGGTCCCGGGGATCAGGAGTCCAACCTTCCATACAACAGGGATATATTGTAGTGAGTGATATTAGGGGATGTTCTCATAGACTGTAGCATACAACAGGGATATATTGTAGTGAGTGATATTAGGGGTATTTCCCATAGACTGTAGCATACAACAGGGATATATTGTTGTGAGTGATATTAGGGGATGTTCCCATAGACTGTAGAATACAACAGGGATATATTATTGTGAGTGATATTAGGGGTATTTCCCATAGACTGTAGCACACAACAGGGATATATTGTTGTGAGTGATATTAGGGGATGTTCCCATAGACTGTAGCATACAACAGGGATATATTATTGTGAGTGATATTAGGGGTATTTCCCATAGACTGTAGCATACAACAGGGATATACTGTAGTGAGTGATATTAGGGGTATTTCCCATAGACTGTAGCATACAACAGGGATATATTGTAGTGAGTGATATTAGGGGTATTTCCCATAGACTGTAGCATACAACAGGGATATACTGTAGTGAGTGATATTAGGGGATGTTCCCATAGACTGTAGCACACAACAGGGATATATTGTAGTGAGTGATATTAAGGGCATTTCTTTGTTTTCAAAAAAAGAAATACAGATGTGAATAAAACACATTAAAAATATTAATTCTGGGACTTGTGACAGTTATTTTTGTGTAAGAAATAATAAATATGTTGAGGAGCTTCCACTGTGACTTGACTCTGTACCGTGGCGCCCCCAGGTGGCCGGCCACTGCTACAACTGATTATGATGGATGAACTCATACTCTGTCAACTTCTGGATAAAAAATGTAGCACTGTTTAGGGCTGTTGCAGTGCATGCTGGGATGGATTCAGCTCCAATCTGACATACGGGTATTCATCAGAATACCGCCACCAATATCATGTACTTCTATGCCTCTAACCACTCAGTATCAACTGTATAGACTGCAGACATCATAGATGTAGAATAAAAATATCGTTATCCCATCCCCTTTTCCGGTGGAATGCGCATATAATAATGATGAATATTACACGCTGACTAGGAACAACTTACAGTATTCTGACATAAATAACATACCTGCATGATTCAAGATTCAAGATACCATGCATGCAAGACATATTATTTCCCTGATTATTTAATGAGAGTGGAAGGCAGGACAAGGCCGACCGCCTAAGTCTGCAGCATATAGAATATCACTGCATCACGGCGATTCACCAAAACATCCCTTGAGAGATATGCGGTTACTTTCTAATAATATATTCAACTATTGCATTGGCCTTGAATGAAATAAAAAGAGTTTGATGTGATACAACTCACCGCCACTGCATCACCTGCTCCATATAGAGTGGGTAGAAATACACATACCTGCAAGAACAAGAAATAAACATTGTTA
This sequence comes from Sthenelais limicola, assembly GCA_942159475.1. Lineage (NCBI taxonomy): Eukaryota > Metazoa > Annelida > Polychaeta > Phyllodocida > Sigalionidae > Sthenelais > Sthenelais limicola. The sequence continues at coordinate 148,882,496 of OW804096.1, forward strand.
GATATATTGTGATTAGCATATGGTACAGAGGTAGTGAGACAAGGTGGAGCTGGTAGCACCAGACATGTAATAGGGAGGTAGTGAGACAAGGTGGAGCTGGTAGCACCAGACATGTAATAGGGAGGTAGTGAGACAAGGTGGAGCTGGTAGCACCAGACATGTAATAGGGAGGTAGTGAGACAAGGTGGAGCTGGTAGCACCAGACATGTAATAGGGAGGTAGTGAGACAAGGTGGAGCTGGTAGCACCAGACATGTAATAGGGAGGTAGTGAGACAAGGTGGAGCTGGTAGCACCAGACATGTAATAGGGAGGTAGTGAGACAAGGTGGAGCTGGTAGCACCAGACATGTAATAGGGAGGTAGTGAGACAAGGTGGAGCTGGTAGCACCAGACATGTAATAGGGAGGTAGTGAGACAAGGTGGAGCTGGTAGCACCAGACATATAATAGGGAGGTAGTGAGACAAGGTGGAGCTGGTAGCACCAGACATGTAATAGGGAGGTAGTGAGACAAGGTGGAGCTGGTAGCACCAGACATGTAATAGGGAGGTAGTGAGACAGAGGTAGTGAGACAAGGCAGTCCTGGTAGCACCAGACATGTAATAGGGGGGTTGTGGTACAAGGCAGTCCTGGTAGCACCAGACATGTAATAGGGAGGTTGTGGTACAAGGCAGCCCTGGTAGCACCAGACATATAATAGGGAGGTAGTGAGACAAGGCAGTCCTGGTAGCACCAGACATGTAATAGGGAGGTTGTGGTACAAGGCAGCCCTGGTAGCACCAGACATATAATAGGGAGGTAGTGAGACAAGGCAGTCCTGGTAGCACCAGACATGTAATAGGGAGGTTGTGGTACAAGGCAGTCCTGGTAGAGCACCAGACATGTAATAGGGAGGTTGTGGTACAAGGCAGCCCTGGTAGCACCAGACATGTAATAGGGAGGTAGTGAGACAAGGCAGTCCTGGTAGCACCAGACATGTAATAGGGAGGTAGTGAGACAAGGCAGGCCTGGTAGCACCAGACATGTAATAGGGAGGTTGTGGTACAGAGGTAGTGAGACAAGGCAGTCCTGGTAGCTCAGCTGGTAGAGCACCAGACATGTAATAGGGGGGTTGTGGTACAAGGCAGCCCTGGTAGCTCAGATGGTAGAGCACCAGACATGTAATAGGGAGGTTGTGGTACAAGGCAGTCCTGGTAGCTCAGCTGGTAGAGCACCAGACATGTAATAGGGAGGTTGTGGTGCAAGGCAGTCCTGGTAGCTCAGATGGTAGAGCACCAGACATATAATAGGGGGGTTGTGGTACAAGGCAGCCCTGGTAGCTCAGCTGGTAGAGCACCAGACATGTAATAGGGAGGTTGTGGTACAGAGGTATTGAGATAAAGTAGTTTTTTCTTTTCCTTTTTTAAAAAAGACTTTATTTCGATGTTGAACATGAGAAGTATCTTAAATAGTAAACCAAGGTTTTTGACTTGCTGCTGAGGTGAGTACTATAACCAGGGTCGTGCAATAACTTAAGACTATCTTTAAAGGGTAAATAACGACTAATACTAAATGAGATGACAAGTACAATTATATACAGAGACAAGCAATCATGATAACCGTGATGATGGTTGAATTAATTGTGCCATTACAATGTGGCATGATAGATGATTAGCTGTGTGTAATGTTTTCAATATATGGAGAGAATGGAATGAGCCGGCAATAATCGGAAATTTATTGGACGAGATTCGTCTACATTACCACTCTGCCTACGACATCGTGCTTATATGTAGACGAATCAAGTCCAATAGATTTTCGATGATTGCACACGAGTTCCATTCTATATTTATTATATGGGCATAAAACTTGATGTGTAAAATCTAAAAAAAGTAGCCGACTTGGTGACGAAGTAGTTCATATAGTATGCGTACTATACAAATATTTTTATGGCACCCCACTTATAGTACCTGTCATATGGAATGCACAAAATTATTGTAGTATGGTCCAATAATAAGAGTATTTAGCAGGTTAAGTTGATTCTGCTAGGTTGGGGTATAGAGTTGCAATGTAAGATGGCGGGGGGGGGGGGGGGGGTGCTGGGAGTGGAGAGTTATGTCGCAGCCAACTCCCGGTTTAGGACCTCACGGTGGATGGAGGCAGAGAAGATGGATCTTGTTGTTAAGGGACGCCGTATCCACGCCCATGTCATACGTCATACTTAGCACAACCAGCCGCTGGTCCAGCGTCTCATTCTACATTTTTCATACTTGAACATTTTTACATTTAAATGCCTGAGTACAAGATGGACCCTGCTTGTTCAGGCTACAAACATGTCTCTTATATAGGTCAGATTTTCAGAAAATGTACAATTATTCAACTTCGCCAATCTTTTCAAATAACCCAAATTTCAGACGAAAATAAATTTCAAAATACAGTTCAACCTAACCAAACAGATTGCTAGAATCAATACAATGCCGAATATACTCGAATTTACCTAGTATTGACCAAATTGCAGCTTAATTTAGCAGAATTTACTAAATGTGTACAGCTGCCAATTGTACATTTTCTGAAAATCTGACCCATATGAGTATATATGTAATGGTTTATTTCATCCTGTGTTTGTCATGGTTTTTTTACAATACCATGTGAAGCTTTGTTATTTACACTCATTATTTTCTTATTGTTTTAGTGGTGATACACAAATAGAAAGAATGGAATGAGCCGGCAATACTCGAAATTTTATTCCTGGCAAGTTCCATTCTATATTTATTATATGGGCATAACACTTGATGTGTAATCACAAATGTATCATGTGTAAATCTGAAAAAAAAGTAGCTGACTTGGTGATGAAGTAGTACATATAGTACATATACTGTATGAATATTTTTATAGCACCCCACTTATAGCACTTCTCATATGGAATGCGCATATGATAATCTATATGTATTTTGCTTGTCTAATGCTTTTTGTCATTTTACAACACCTTCATGTTGTTGATTGTTGAGCTGCGTGGAATAATGTATCATTACTAACAGGACATGTTCAGATAAGATAAGAAACTACTTTATTCCTCCAGCTCACATTGTACAAAATAAAGAGATACAAAGATAAAGGGATAGTATACTATAGCCCATACTAATTACATCGCGGCGAATATGTCTTTGATAGCGATGTGTGGAAGAAGGAATGCCATTACTCCTGATTAATATGCCACCTCTTGATAAAAACAACACCTAGATCATCACATTCACTCCTTCCCTAGACCCCAAGTTTGGTGAGGTTTGGTGAGGTTTGGTTACAATACCACTTATATTATCATTAAACTTCTCCCATAGGTGGTCGGGCATGCCACGGGGACGTGGGGGTGGCGTCAAACCATACCAGGACCATGGGGTTAATTACCAAAAGAACAGGCTTTCTCTCCTGCTCCCACCTAAGTTGATTTAGGTTATACTATAGTTACACATCTGTGACGTTTACAGCAAAGTCACAAGTCGTCAAAATCTTTTTATTGAAAGTGTGTTATTGACATGGTCTCTTTCTAGGAATGTTATGATTCTCGGGGTGTCAGGTGCAACATGTGCAACAAGTGCAACAAGTGCAACAAGTGGTATGTGTCCACTGCAACAAGTGTATGAAAACATGCGGCGAATGTCATTATACTGTATGAAATATGTGATCCGCTTTAGGAAAATAGGTCACAAATCGCAAAATATGGATTTTGAGATATCACCATATTTGAAAAGATGAGACCAACCCGATTCCAATGAATGTAAGCATTACTGAAATCTAATAAGTACTTTTATCTTTTTAGTTAGATATTTTTATTTTTGAAAAAAACGTTTGTAGTATTTCTGGGTCCATAATTACCAGTAAAGTAGCTAAATATACTCCTTGGGAAGATCTAAGAAACGCACTGATATAATTAATAAATACTTGAAATTTGGTAGGTGTATTCATACAACCACAAGGACTAGACACTCCAAAAATGAAAATATTCCAACAAAGAGATTTTGTAAGTAAACGACTTTGAAAACCTTTTTCCTGAAACACATCACATATCCTTGCGCTTCACAGGTCAACCTACAACACTGGCCAGCTGGTATTTTAAAACAAAAAACTAATCATGTTTAAAATATAGAAATAAATTTTAGATTTCCTAAATGTGAACATTGTGGAAATCCACTTAATCTTAAATATTTAGCCTTATATAATGTTTTGAAATTTGGAACATATATTATTCATAAAAGTTTTAATATTTATCTCATCTCATGATCTTATCAGTCTCCATATTTTGTGAGCTTTGACCCTTGTGATGCATCAAAATGTAAAAGTTTGAAATAAACCTGAACTGGTCGAGATCTCACATCAAAGAATTGTACTTACATCAAAGAATTGTAAGATCTCGACAAGTTCAGGTCAATTTCAAACTTTTACATTACAAAACATGTGCTGATTCTATTCTACAAAATATAGGTCCAACCCTATCAATTATCCTTATGAGATAATATATATGAACAATTTAGGTCTTCACTCAAATTGGACGAGAGTCCCTGATCCTAGTCACTGTGAGTGGGGGTGAAAACCTAGGCTTCAATCATCTCACATTATCCAACAGACTTTACATGGGTCAGATTTTCAAAAAATGTACAATTGGCAGCTGTACACATTTAGTAAATTCTGCTAAATTAAGCTGCAATTTGGCCAATACTAGGTAAATTTGAGTACATTCGGCATTGCATTGATTCTAGCAATCTGTTTGGTTAGGTTGAACTGTATTTTGAACTTTATTTTCGTCTGAAATTTGGGTTATTTCAGTGAATTGGCGATGATGAATTGTACTTTCTATGGCGATTTCACCCACATAGTGTTATCACTATGTGGACAAATGAATTTCTAATAATTTAAGAAACATGGATATCATACGAATGACAATGAACCGCTTATGACTTACTAAATGTTTTCTTTAATAGGGCTATTCTGGAAGACCTGTTTTCAGAGGTCTAGTTTCCTATTCATGTTTTATCATTAATATATGTGAATAAAAGTCTTTATATAAAATGAAGAGTACTCCAGCCATTAATGTCCGTGTTTAGACTGTGATGAAGTATAAGACTGTATACGTATAGGGAGGCAGATGACTAATGGTTGACTAATTGGGTTTTAATGACTTTATGAGGTCAGGCGTAATTAGGCTGGTTTATAATTACTGTAGACTGGATACACTAACACATGTGGGACGCCATTACCCTACATGTAGTACTCGGGGTATTATTAGCCTCCCCCTGTCTCCCCCTGTCTCTCCCTCTCTCCCCTCTGTCTCTCTCCCACTGTCTCTCTCTCCCTCTGTCTCCCTCTCCCACTGTCTCTCTCTCCCACTGTCTCTCTCTCCCTCTCCCACTGTCTCTCTCCCTCTCCCACTGTCTCTCTCTCCCTCTCCCTCTGTCTCTCTCTCCCTCTCCCACTGTCTCTCTCTCCCTCTCCCACTGTCTCTCTCTCCCTCTCCCACTGTCTCTCTCTCCCTCTCCCTCTGTCTCTCTCTCCCTCTCCCACTGTCTCTCTCTCCCTCTCCCACTGTCCCTCTCCCACTGTCTCTCTCTCTCTCACTGTCTCTCTCTCCCTCTCCCACTGTCTGTCTCTCCTCTCCCTCTGTCTCTCTCTCCCTCTGTCTCTCTCTCCCTCTCCCACTGTCTCTCTCTTCCTCTCCAACTGTCTCTGTCTCCCTCTGTCTCTCTCTCCCTCTCCCACTGTCTCTCTCTTCCTCTCCCACTGTCTCTGTCTCCCACTGTCTCTCTCTCCCTCTCCCACTGTCTCTCTCTCTCCCACTGTCTCTCTCTCCCTCTCCCTCTGTCTCTCTCTCCCCTCTCCCACTGTCTCTCTCTCCCTCTCCCTCTGTCTCTCTCTCCCCTCTCCCACTGTCTCTCTCTCCCTCTCCCACTGTATCTCTCTCCCTCTCCCACTGTCTCTCTCTCCCTCTCCCCCTGTCTCTCTCTCCTCTCCCACTGTCTCTTTCTCCTCTCCCCCCTCTCCCTCCCTCTCCCACTGTCTCTCTCTCTCCCACTGTCTCTCCCTCTCCCACTGTCTCTCTCTCCCACTGTCTCTCCCTCTCTCACTGTCTCTCCCTCTCCCACTGTCTCTCCCTCTCCCACTGTCTCTCTCTCTCCCATTGTCTCTCTCTCCTCTCCCTCTGTCTCTCTCTCCTCTCCCACTGTCTCTCTCTCCTCTCCCCCCTCTCCCTCCCTCTCCCACTGTCTCTCTCTCCTCTCCCCCCTCTCCCTCCCTCTCCCACTGTCTCTCTCTCTCCCACTGTCTCTCCCTCTCCCACTGTCTCTCTCTCCCACTGTCTCTCCCTCTCTCACTGTCTCTCTCTCTCCCACTGTCTCTCTCTCTCCCACTGTCTCTCTCCCACTGTCTCTCTCCCTCTGTCTCTCTCTCCCTCTCCCACTGTCTCTCTCTCCCTCTCCCACTGTCTCTCTCTCCCTCTCCCACTGTCTCTCTCTCCCTCTCCCACTGTCTCTCTCTCCCTCTCCCACTGTCTCTCTCTCCCTCTCCCACTGTCTTTCTCTCTCTCCCCCACTGTCTCTCTCTCTCTCCCACCGTCTCTCTCTCCCCCACTGTCTCTCTCCCCCACTGTCTCTCTCTCCCACTGTCTCTCTCCCTCTCCCACTGTCTCTCTCTCCCTCTCCCACTGTCTCTCTCTCCCTCTCCCACTGTCTCTCTCTCCCTCTCCCACTGTCTCTCACTCCCTCTCCCACTGTCTCTCTCTCCCTCTCCCACTGTCTCTCACTCCCTCTCCCACTGTCTCTCTCTCCTCTCCCACTGTCTCTCTCTCCCTCTCCCTCTGTCTCTCTCTCCCTCTCCCACTGTCTCTCTCTCCCTCTCCCACTGTCCCTCTCCCACTGTCTCTCTCTCTCACTGTCTCTCTCTCCCTCTCCCACTGTCTGTCTCTCCTCTCCCACTGTCTCTCTCTCCCTCTGTCTCCCTCTCCCACTGTCTCTCTCTCCCACTGTCTCTCTCTCCCTCTCCCACTGTCTCTCTCCCTCTCCCACTGTCTCTCTCTCCCTCTCCCTCTGTCTCTCTCTCCCTCTCCCACTGTCTCTCTCTCCCTCTCCCACTGTCTCTCTCTCTCTCCCACTGTCTCTCTCTCCCTCTCCCTCTGTCTCTCTCTCCCTCTCCCACTGTCTCTCTCTCCCTCTCCCACTGTCCCTCTCCCACTGTCTCTCTCTCTCTCACTGTCTCTCTCTCCCTCTCCCACTGTCTGTCTCTCCTCTCCCTCTGTCTCTCTCTCCCTCTGTCTCTCTCTCCCTCTCCCACTGTCTCTCTCTTCCTCTCCCACTGTCTCTGTCTCCCTCTGTCTCTCTCTCCCTCTCCCACTGTCTCTCTCTTCCTCTCCCACTGTCTCTGTCTCCCACTGTCTCTCTCTCTCTCTCCCACTGTCTCTCTCTCCCTCTCCCTCTGTCTCTCTCTCCCCTCTCCCACTGTCTCTCTCTCCCTCTCCCTCTGTCTCTCTCTCCCCTCTCCCACTGTCTCTCTCTCCCTCTCCCACTGTATCTCTCTCCCTCTCCCACTGTCTCTCTCTCCCTCTCCCCCTGTCTCTCTCTCCCTCTCCCACTGTCTCTTTCTCCTCTCCCCCCTCTCCCTCCCTCTCCCACTGTCTCTCTCTCTCCCACTGTCTCTCCCTCTCCCACTGTCTCTCTCTCCCACTGTCTCTCCCTCTCTCACTGTCTCTCTCTCTCCCACTGTCTCTCCCTCTCCCACTGTCTCTCTCTCTCCCATTGTCTCTCTCTCCTCTCCCTCTGTCTCTCTCTCCTCTCCCACTGTCTCTCTCTCCTCTCCCCCCTCTCCCTCCCTCTCCCACTGTCTCTCTCTCCTCTCCCCCCTCTCCCTCCCTCTCCCACTGTCTCTCTCTCTCCCACTGTCTCTCCCTCTCCCACTGTCTCTCTCTCCCACTGTCTCTCCCTCTCTCACTGTCTCTCTCTCTCCCACTGTCTCTCTCTCTCCCACTGTCTCTCTCCCACTGTCTCTCTCCCTCTGTCTCTCTCTCCCTCTCCCACTGTCTCTCTCTCCCTCTCCCACTGTCTCTCTCTCCCTCTCCCACTGTCTCTCTCTCCCTCTCCCACTGTCTCTCTCTCCCTCTCCCACTGTCTCTCTCTCCCTCTCCCACTGTCTTTCTCTCTCTCCCCCACTGTCTCTCTCTCTCTCCCACCGTCTCTCTCTCCCCCACTGTCTCTCTCCCCCACTGTCTCTCTCTCCCACTGTCTCTCTCCCTCTCCCACTGTCTCTCTCTCCCTCTCCCACTGTCTCTCACTCCCTCTCCCACTGTCTCTCTCTCCCTCTCCCACTGTCTCTCACTCCCTCTCCCACTGTCTCTCTCTCCCTCTCCCACTGTCTCTCACTCCCTCTCCCACTGTCTCTCTCTCCTCTCCCACTGTCTCTCTCTCCTCTCCCCCTGTCTCTCTCTCCCACTATCTCTCTCTCCCTCTCCCACTGTCTCTCTCTCCCTCTCCCACTGTCTCTCTCTCCCACTGTCTCTCTCTCCCTCTCCCACTGTCTCTCTCTCCCTCTCCCACTGTCTCTCTCTCCCACTGTCTCTCTCTCCCACTGTCTCTCTCTCCTCTCCCTCTGTCTCTCTCTCTCCCACTGTCTCTCTCTCCTCTCCCTCTCCCACTGTCTCTCTCTCCTCTCCCTCTCCCACTGTCTCTCTCTCCTCTCCCTCTCCCACTGTCTCTCTCCCCTCTCCCACTGTCTCTCTCTCCTCTCTGCCTCTCCCACTGTCTGTCTCTCCTCTCTCCCTCTCCCACTGTCTCTCTCCCTCTCCCAGTGTCTCTCTCCCCTCTCCCACTGTCTCTCTCTCCTCTCTCTCTCTCTTCCTCTCTCTACTATATCTCCCTCCCTGTCTCCTCTCTCTCTCCCCCACTCTCTCTCTCTCCCCTCTCTCTGTCTCTCCTCTCCCTCTCTTTCCTCTCTCTCTCCTCTCCCTCTCTTTCCTCTCTCTCCCCTCTTCCTCTCTTTCCTCTCCCTCTCTTTCCTCTCCCTCTCTCCTCTCTCTCCCCTCTCTCTCTCTCCTCCCTCTCTCCTCTCCTCTCTCTCTCTCACCTACCTCTCTCCTCCTCTCTCTCTCCTCCCTCTCTCTCTCTCTCCTCCCTCTCTCTCTCTCTCCTCCCTCTCTCTCTCCGCCCTCTCTCTCTCCTCTCCTCTCTCCCTCTCCCTCTCCCCCTCTCTGTATTGCTATATTACAATATGTATCTTGTCAATACAAGTTTCTCTATAACATGGAAGCCATGAAGTACCATGTCCTTGGAGTGTAATTATGACTCCACGATATGTGCCACTAATTGTAGCCAGCATGCAGAGACCGCTCATTGTGTTGACATGAGGAGAGGGAGCCTTCATTACACTCTATAGCGCAGACACAACTTCTTTGATAGAACAAACCAATAGAGATTATACTATGTTATGTTGCTTATCCTCATGTAAAGTGACACAAGTAGTGTCATATTAACACAGTCTAGGCTCAGAGTTGAGGGAGTCCCTCCAAACTGAGGGAAAGCCTCTCCAGTATAGGCTCAGAGTTGAGAGAATCCCTCCAAACTGAGGGAAAGCCTCTCCAGTCTATGCTCAGGGTTGAGGAAGTCCCTCCAAACTGAGGGAAAGCCTCTTCAGTATAGGCTCAGAGTTGAGAGAATCCCTCCAAACTGAGGGAAAGCCTCTCCAGTCTATGCTCAGGGTTGAGGGAGTCCCTCCAAACTGAGGGAAAGCCCCTCCAGTCTAGGCTCAGAGTTGAGAGAGTTCCTCCAAACTGAGGGAACGCCTCTCCAGTCTAGGCTCAGAGTTGAGAGAGTTCCTCCAAACTGAGGGAAAGCCTCTCCAGTCTAGGCTCAGGGTTGAGGGAGTCCCTCCAAACTGAGGGAAAGCCCCTCCAGTCTAGGCTCAGAGTTGAGGGAGTCCCTCCAAACTGAGGGAAAACCTCTCAAGTCTAGGCTCAGAGTTGAGAGAATCACTCCAAACTGAGGGAAAGCTTCTCCAGTCTAGGCTCAGGGTTGAGGAAGTCCCTCCAAACAGAGGGAAAGCTTTTCACTCTAGACCATGATCTGAGAGGCTGTGAGCCTGGACTGTAGACCCTCGTCCCAGGGATCTTTTAGACCTATATCTAATAAAAATAAATTATAATTTAAGCAATGAATCAATATTGACAGAGCACAGATTCACTTGTTTGAGTAAACAACTTAATTAATTACATGATTGATAAGCAGCCATCAATAACCAATCAGGAGGCTCCCTAATTGATCAATCATCCAATCAGATACCACCTTCAGCTGCACCTGAGCGATAAAAGAGTGTTTTGACATTATTGCTGAGTCATGTTCACTCCACATACTTCACATACTTGACATTCAACTATTGCTCGCCAGGTGTCGCCATGGCAGCAGGAGACGCACACATATAGAGGGAGGGGGCGTGGGGGGAGGGGGGGGGGGGGTAGGTGGTGGTTGTTGTTCTATATTGTACACCTGTATACTATACTATCATTTATTAGATTATGTTGACTAGTTTTACTCCTTTGTTGATTCCTTGTTAATATTGAGTAGATATTGAGGGCAGAAGACACGGTCCATTATTACTGATTCACTTACTGTAAGCTCATATCACATTATGTCAATATCCTCAATTGTATTATTTGTATGAGTTATAGCACTAGTATTATAACTATATGAGTTATAGTACTAGTGTGATATTATAATATATGCCACCCAAGAGTTATAGCACTAGTGTGATATTATAATGTATGAGTTATTGTGATATTATAATATATGAGTTATAGCACTAGTGTGATATTATAATGTATGAGTTATAGCACTAGTGTGATATTATAATGTATGAGTTATAGCACTAGTGTGATATTATAATATATGAGTTATAGCACTAGTGTGATATTATAATATATGAGTTATAACACTAGTGTGATATTATAATATATGAGTTATAACACTAGTGTGATATTATAATATATGAGTTATAACACTAGTGTGATATTATAATGTATGAGTTATAGCACTAGTCTGATATTATAATATATGAGTTATAGCACTAGTGTGATATGATATATGCCTCACTATGAGTTATAGCACTAGTGTGATATAACAGGTGACCAGATATAATTAGCTGCCCCTGCTGGTCTCTAATTAGTCTTCATTACCACGGCCTGCTCCAGACCTGGCTACATCACATGCTGGTATATTCATGGAGGAGGGGTTTTCATCCAAGCCGCTAAATCATCTATCCACAGGCAGAGACTCTTCTAGGAAACAATATTTGTGACAATAATTCCATACCCGAGCCCAAGTTACTCATGTTAAACTAAGGTACGATATGTACATGATCCATAGTAATATATGTTATTTTGTGTTTTATTCTATTTTATTTTGACTACATGAAATGTATGAATAAGAAATAACTAGAAATTGTTAGTGTCTTCTGTTTTTGGCCACGGTAACGGCTGGGAGATCTGGATCTAATCTAGAAGTGTGTCTATCTATTCTATATGTAGTTTCTGTATTATTATATGGGACAGATTTTCATAAAGTGTACAATTCGCCTTCACCAATCCTCTCAAATAACCCACATTTAAGACAAACATGAGCATCAAAATACAGTTTAACATTACAGAACTGATACTTTAAATCACTGCGATACCAAATATACTCAGATATACCCGGTATTCATCATTTTCCAGCCTAATTTGGGAGAATTTCTTAAATGTGTAAAGCTGCCTATTTTACATTTTCTGAAAATCTGACCCATATGTACATTGTATGTATTCTACCAGTTGGATGAATAAAGTAGTTTCTTATCTTATCCTATTTGGTCTTTCATTCAGTTTTAACTTTATTATCATATTTAGTTCACAACATATATATTCCAACAGTAAACGATTACAAGTTATACCATTTGTATCGGCTTTGAGGTTTGAAAAGCCCAAATGTTTAATGCAACATAGATAAAGAAAATATGTTTCTGAAGTAAGAACTGTTCCTGTGTACAACGATATCAATAGGGGGATTTGCATAGCCGCCATTTTGAATCCTGATTCTCAAGGACTCAAACTGGGGTGGTTGTGCGGGGGGGGGGGGGGGGGGGGGGAGGTGAAATGACCCTTTTTTTATATAGTTCTTAACTGGACAAGCTCGAAGCTGAGGGGAGGGAGGACCACTTCTTTTGGTAATGAGGCCCGCCATACTGATACACCTCACCGCATCTGGTACTGTCTGGTGTTGTGCTTCACCGCCATCCTGGGCTGTTAGGGAGAGGGGTGATGATAATACAAGGGGAGCTGTCCCCCACACCTGAGTTCCTCCATCCTAACCCAGATGTTGTTTTAATGAGGAGGTGACAGATTTCGAGAGGTTTAATGGAATTCCGTCTTCCACCCATCCCTATCAAAGAAATATCACCGCTCCGAGGTTACCAGGTTACCAACTATAGTACGGCGCGGGAAACCTGTGGGGTTAGGGTGCAAGGCCTTGACCACTGCAACCCCGATGTGTGGAGAGATTGATGAGTGAGTGAGATTAGAGGGAAATGAGTGGTGGAGTATAAGTAGTGGTAAACATGCCCCGCTCATTAGGTACCTGGGGCTGGGGCTGGGGCTGGGGCTGGGGCTGGGCCTGCTGCTACATCAGCCCCTGTCAACACGGGGCAGGTAACATAGCATAGGTGACGGGCTACAGAGAAAAGAGATATTTTTATTAATGATCTCCCATAGGAACCCTTTCTCAGAATCTTGTCATTTTTGGGTTGTGTTGCGCTGTCAGTAGCATGACTACATGTACTATGTTTTACGACTGCGTGTTGAATATATCTATGCATATCTGAGGTTATTAAATGTACCCCATAGGATCATCTTCTAAACGCAGTGATATAGTCAATGTACTGTCTTGTAATTGGGTAAATGTGGTGATATGACTGAAAGTGCTAGACTCTCCAAAGATCAGAACATTCGTACAAAGACAACATGTAAATAAATCAGTTTTGAAATATCATTTATGCGACTTGTGACTTCAAATATTATTCAAATATAAAGAAATATAGAGGTACTTTATTTGATACCTTAATGTTTACCACCATTAGAATCGGCTTGATCTCATCTTTACAAATATGATCATACCTCAAAATCCATTTTTGGCGACTTGTGACTTATTTTCTTTCATAAGACATCACATGTGGAATCTCCTCCCGTATCTTATCTTATCTTATGCTCTCCTGTTCTAAGGCACATTCCAGCTTACATCATCTAACGCTTGAGGGTGAAGTCGCCAGAAAATGTACAATTCACCAATTCTCTCAAATAACGCATATTTCAGACAAAATTAAAGTTCACAATACAGTTCAACCTAACCAAACAGATCGCTAGAATCAATGCAATGCCAAATATACTCGAATTTACCTAGTATTGGCCTAATAACAGCCTAATTTAGCAGAATTTCCTAAATGTGTAGAGCTGCCAATTGTACATTTTCTGAAAATCTGACCCTTGACATGTTTTACTTATTGTTTCATTCACGGGAATGAAGTCTGCATCATATGGGTCAGATTTTCAGAAAATGTACAATTAGCAGCTCTACACATTTAGGAAATTCTCCTAAATTAGGCTGAAAAATTAAGAATACCGGGTATATCTGAGTATATTTCGTATCGCATTGATTTAAAGTATCAGTTCTATTATGTTAGACTGCATTTTGAAGCTCATTTTAGTCTTAAATGTGGGTTTTTTGAGAGGATTGGTGAAGGTGAATTGTACATTTTCTGAAAATCTGACCCATATAGAATGTTGCATGTGGACATTATATGTAGAGTGGGAACCTATTTACATCTGATAACCAATAAATACTCTAAATGATAAGGGCGGTCTAGAGCTCCCTGACCCCGCATACCTTCACCTTGTGTTCCACACTGACACGGCTGAGGAGGTCGTCATTGTGAGAAACAGAATAAGAAAAGATAAGAGAGAAATGTTGAGTGGAGTGGTTGTGTACCTAAGCAACATGTATGGTGCGGGCTATCTAGCAGCCAGATAACACTGATAACATGTATATCTCACCTCCCGCATATGGGTCAGATTTTCAGAAAATGTACAATTGGCAGCTCAACACATTTAGTAAATTCTGCTAAATTACGCTGAAAAATGAAGAATAGCGGGTATATCTGAGTATATTTGGTATCGTATTGGTTTATAGTATCAGTTCTGATATGTTAAACTGCATTTTGAAGCTCATTTTTGTCTTAAATGTGGGTTAATTGAGAGGATTGGTGAAGGCGAATTGTACATTTTCTGAAAATCTGACCCATGTATATCTCACCTCCCGCATAGGCCCTGCTTGCTTGAAGATCTTGTATCAAAGAATACTGATCTATTGTTATTTATTATATACGCATTGCTCTGAGAACAGCGTATCTGGAGTGAGTTATACACAGGGCATATTTCACTAGTGAGTTACGGCTGGTAGTCATGGCAAGCAATGTGTTTTTTATTACCAAAATTTATGAATAAAACATAATTTTGTATTCATATTATTAAAAGTAACGCGTTGATTTCAGTCACTCACAACATTCAATATTCATGCTCCTTCAACCACCTTGTTACACAGGGGCATTCACACTATTTCTACAGTGGAATTCATTAAATGTGCTTCATGTATGCCATGGTTATGTGAACATGGTTTAATGACATGATGATGACATGTTACATTGGGTATAAGCATGTACTAGTGCTCGGGGCCTGCCCCCCCCCCCCCGCCCCCCGCCCTGTGGTGCCGGTCTAGTGGTGTCATGTTTATATTTATAATAAAACATAGATAAACCCTCTACCATGAGCACACAACACTATAGTTAGTGTACCGTGGTGAATGGCCCGGCCATGGCCAATATTCCACCACTGTATCTGGGTCAGATTTTCAGAAAATGTACAATTCACCTTCACCAATTCTCTCAAATAACCCATTTTTAAGACAGAAATAAGCTTTAAAATGCAGTTTAACATAACAGAACTGATACTTTAAATCAATGCGATACCAAATATACTCAGATATACCTGGTATTCATCATTATTCAGCCTAATTTAGGAGAATTTCCTAAATGTGTAGAGCTGCCAATTGTACATTTTCTGAAAATATGACCCATCTATTACTTACTCAGGCTTAATTATGCGATGGCAAGTGTTGGGTTCCAGTACTACATACACTACCATACGGCTGTATGGCTGTGGGAAGGTCATGTTTATATTTTGTAATTAAACATGGATGAAGTCATCCTGGGTTGTGATACGGCCGCCATTACACAATCTGTTTTTATTTGTTATGACTCAAGAATTAAGTTAGGATCAAAAGTGTTTCATTTGATAATCAATTTCTGACTTAACCAACTTTCTTTAATATCATAGATATTTTACTCATTGTTCTATTTCATAATGTATGTATCCAGTCCAGGCTCAAACCTACATATAATAATGGTATGTCAGTGATTAGACGCCTACTTCGCTAATCGGTTTCCTGAGCTAGGATTAGCCGTCCTAATGGGATTATGGTGACATTTTGTGGTTTTGATGGGATTACAATGGCACTTTGCGGTTTGAGGCGAGAGGCTTTCCCTCCATTTGAAGGGACTCTCTAATCTTTGGGCCTAGACTGTACCTAGCTACCAATGTTAGGACTAATGATTATGGTAAACTTTTGTACTGTATTCTGTATATAATCTACACAGAATCACTGCCCGTGAGCCCATAATCGTGTCATACTAATGAACCTCTTTGGTTCTTATAGCCAATGTACACTGTACCAGTCTACCTACGTTTCAACTGTCTTTTGCAAAGATCTTTGCTGTATAAAAATTCTAGATAACAAAAATATCTTCTTTTCTCTAATGTCTTTACAACCCGGGTATGGGACGTGATTTAGACCAGTAGTGGGCATATAAAGCATATAAAGAACATTATGAACAAATAGCATGGAAGACGTTTAGTCCAGTGAGCTTTGTAAATCCGTCTAACATTTTTTTTTTTTTTTTTTTAAATTTGTATTGGTCAAAGTTTCATACCATGATAATTCTCATTTGCCAATTGAAAACAATATTCCTAACAATCTCTACTTATGTCAACATAAACTGGCTGCAGTAATATGTTAAATATAAAATATTACTAACGACTTTTAAAGTAAAGTCTGTGAACAAATCAATATTCCTTATATTCACTGGTAGGTTATTCCATTCAGAAAAGAAGTTATACACAAGAGACATTCAGAATCTAGCAGACGTAAGTTAACTAAGGGGCGCCTCAGTGTGAACTAGACGTACACCACCTACATATAGACTAGATAAGTGTATCGACCACTCCCCACGCTATCAGGGCTACAGGCATCCAAAGTGTTCATTCACATTATAGACATAGTACAATCTGCAGCTCTACACATTTAGTCAACTCTGCTGAATCATTGCTTCTATACTGGTTCTTATAGCAATAGAGGGTTTGAACTGAGCAAGAAACATAGGGAAAATGGATGAACCCGACACACCTCACACACACACACCTCACACACACACCTCACACACACACCTCACACACACACATACCTACACACACACCTCACACACACACACCTCACACAGTATTAATGTGCACCCTCTTTCCTCTCGCTCTCCTCTCCCTCCTCTATCCTCTCCCTCCTCTCTTTCTCTCTCCCTCTCTCCTCTCTCTCTCCCTCCCTCTCTCTCGCCTCTCTCTCCCTCCCTCTCCCTCTCTCCTCTCTCTCACTCTCCCTCTCTCTCGCCTCTCTCTCCTCTCTCTCCCTCTCTCCTCTCTCTCACTCTCTCCCTCTCCCTCCCTCTCTCTCTCCTCTCCCTCTCTCTCTCCCTCTCTCCTCTGTCTCCTCTCCTCTCTCTGTCTCCTCTCCCTCTCTCTCCTCTCCCTCTCCTCTCTCTTCTCTCTCTCCCTCCTCTCTCTCTCCTCTCTCTCTCCTCTCTCTCCTCTCCCTCCTCTCTCTCCTCCCTCTCTCTCCCCTCTCTCTGTCTCCTCTCCCTCTTCACTTCCATCTCTCCTCTCCCTACCCTTTCTCCTCTCTCTCCTCTCTCCTCTCTATCAACTTTCTCTACTCTCTCTCCCCTCTCTCACTGTTTCCTAAACAGCATTTATATGAGAAACTATTTCCATGTGCACACAATAAGCACCATGATGTCACACTGGCGGGTCATTGTCCTCTCCACACGACCGGACTAATCTGATACACATAACACAATACAACACTTAAAACATCAACAACAATTATTTGCAAGAATTTAATTCTAATTTCTTTCCTGAAGTTAATCTGAGACGCACAGACAGTAATTCAGATCGTTAAACTTAAATCCGTCTCACCAACTTGTAATCGTGACTAAATCCGTCTCACCAACTTGTAATCGTGACTAAATCAGGGAAAACATAATAATCGGGAATCACTGGATGAATTACTTCAAAGTTATTATATTTCAGATTTTATTAACAGCTTTATTTCATAATGTCTGGTCTCAATCTGGTATCAATTTTCATATTTTCATAATTGCCACGATCAGCGCAGTCAGCGCTTTTCCCCTGACCTTTTAACAAGATGCATCGACTTAATCACACTAATGACATTATATACACATGTCAAACTCTCAAATCAAAGTAAATTGTTTTTACAATTTACTTTGAAATCAAAGTAAACCGTTTTTACAATTTTTACCAGGACTGGTTGACCATACGGTGGTCTTCCACTAGTATCTGGGTGGGGGGGGGGGAACTGTAGTCGCATCCAGGTTTGAACCCACAACATGCTAGCCATGCCAGTGAGCCCACCTAATATGTGATGAGTTTCGGGAAAATGAGTCACAAATCGCAAAATTGGTGTTTTTCAATGTCATTTACTAATAAGATCTCTTTGTTGGAATATTTTTGGGGTGTCTAGTCCTTGTGGTTGAAGGAATACATGTACCAAAATTCAAGGTTGTTTATTAATTATATCAGTGCGTTACTTAGATCATCCTATTGAGTATATTTGGCTACTTTACTGGTAATTATCCACCTAGAAACATTGTAAACGTGTTTTTTTCAAAAATAAAAATATCTGACTAAAAGATGAAAGTACTTATAAGATGTCCTTAATATTTACATTCATTGGAATCGGCTTGGTCTCATTTTTTCAAATATGATGATAACTCAAAATCTAATTTTGGCGACTTATGACTCATTTTCCTAAAACATATCACATATAATGTTTAGACCACTCACCCTACATTCACTGACCCAGTGCTTTAGACCCCCCCCCCCCCCACACCCCACATTCCCTGACCCAAAGCTTTCAACCACTCCCCAATACCACATCCCCATTGATTCAAATTCAACTACACTTAAAGAACTCCAACAGTCAATCTAGAACTATTTAGAACCCAATTATTGTATGTGACCGTCTCTCTAGAACTATTTAGAACCAAATTATTGTATGTGACCATCTCTCTAGAACTATTTAGAACCCAATTATTGTATGTGACCGTCTCTCTAGAACTATTTAGAACCAAATTATTGTATGTGACCGTCTCTCTAGAACTATTTAGAACCCAATTATTGTATGTGACCATCTCTCTAGAACTATTTAGAACCCAATTATTGTATGTGACCATCTCTCTAGAACTATTTAGAACCAAATGTTCATGAATATAATTACAAGACCAGATCCACCACTTAGCGGCCGACAAGATCCGGAGCTAAATTTTACAAACTTTTCATCTTCTTCCAACATTTGACTTTAACTGCGGCTTCTCAGGTTCACTACTAGACTTGCCTCAGTCTTTAACACCTCCAGCATCTTTACAAACATTCAAATATAGGCTCAGAGTTGAGAGAGCCCCTCCAAACTGAGGGAACGTCTCTCTAGTCTAGGCTCAGAGTGGAGAGAGTCCCTCCAAACTGAGGGAACGTCTCTCTAGTCTAGGCTCAGAGTGGAGAGAGTCCCTCCAAACTGAGGGAAAGCCTCTCCAGTCTAGGTTCAGAGTTGAGAGAGTCCCTCCAAACTGAGGGAACGTCTCTCTAGTCTAGGCTCAGAGTTGAGAGAGCCCTCCAAACTGAGGCAAAGCATCTCGTTCTAAACCCAAACTGAGGCCTATAGTAGCCCTATGCACGTCTAGTTCTAATTTAGCGCAAGTAGTGGGAGAGAATACAAAATTAATTATAGACTGTCGGTGACCTTTGGTCGTGTTCATATCAGAATAAACCAAATCGATTCAGACTCATTTGCCTGTCATTCGGTATCAAATGAATTCTTAGAAACCCAGATTATATTGGTAAAAAGAACCAAAAGTAAACCGTGTCTGATTGCAAATGTATACAGACCCCCAGGGTCCCCTGTAGACAAGGGTTTAAAACAACTTGAAACACTGTTAATGAATCTTGACTACTCAAATGAAGTCATAATTACAGGTGACCTAAATATTGACCTAAGTGAAGTAAAATCGACTGGCAATAAGGTGTTAGAGCTGCAGTCGATTTTCGAAAAACATGGCCTAACTCAATATATTTCCCAACCAACCAGGAAAACATTATCATCCTCTTCACTTTTGGACCATATCTATTCTAATTCAAAAATTGTCTGCTCAGCGGGAACTGTTGAAAACTCCTCATCAGATCACTACCCTACTTATATTACCCTTAAGAAGAGTAGAAATAAATATAAGACTGGTACATTCGATGCAAGAAACACTAGACATCATGACCAGAAGATCTTAAACGAAATTTTATTGGATCAAGACTGGGTGAACTTTTTCGGTAGCCAAGATCCTAACACCTGTTGGAAAATAATGTTGGGCTATATTTTAAAATTTGTTGATAGAATGTGCCCAATGCAGAGATTTCACAGGGTAAGGAGAAAACAGAAATGGATGACCCCTGATATTACAACCCTAATGAATAATAGAGACAAAACCTTCGCAAAAGCCATTCGAACCAATGACAAAGACCTACTCATTGAGGCAAAAGTATTACGAAACAAAGTCAGCTATCTCTGTAAAAAGAAAAAAGCGGCCTATCTGAAAGAAAGACTTCATATCGATAGAGCTAACCCAAGAGCTGTTTGGAAAACCATTAGGTCTGTAATAAACCCGGAAAAAACAAAATCAAATGAGACAATTCAGATAGTCAACACAGATAACATAAATGCAGATAAATCGGAAATTCCAAATTTATTCAATGAATTCTTTTTAGATGTAGGCCCTTCGTTGGCATCAAAAATTCCTGAGCCTGTAATAAAGGATCCACAGGACACACAAGGTGACAAAACTTACACAGACTTTAGCTTTAAGCCTGTCACACCTAAAGACGTCATGAAAATTATCTTAAAAATAGACCCCCACAAGAGTTCAGGAGTTGAGAATATTCCTGGAAACATACTGAAAGGTTGCTTCCAAGCTCTTATCCTCCAAACAACTTTTCTCCTTAACCTATCATTATCAACCAGCATCGTGCCGGATGCTTTCAAGGCTGCTGTGGTGACCCCCCTCCATAAAAACGGACCAAAAAATAATACCAATAATTATAGGCCAATATCAGGCATCACAATGCCGGCAAAACTCCTTGAGAAAGTGGTACAAATTCAACTTTCAACATTTATGGAAGAAAACAAAATTTATTATGGAAAACAATACGGTTTTCGACAAGGGCATTCTGTGGACCAAGCCCATATAGACTTGCTTACTCCAATTTATGAAAATATTAATGAGGGGAGGGCCACCACAGCGGTCTTTCTGGATTTCAAAAAAGCTTTTGATACGGTAAAACATGACATTCTCCTTCAAAAACTGCAAAAAATTGGAATTCGTGATCACGAAAATTCTTGGTTTAAAGACTATTTGACAAATAGGACACAAAGTGTAAAAGTCAATGGCTCACAATCTACTCAGGGCAAGATTACTTTCGGTGTACCTCAGGGAACAATTTTAGGACCGATCCTATTCACAATATACATAAATGATATGCACCAAGTTGTCCGAAATTCTACAATCCAGCATTATGCCGATGACACGGTAATATTTGCTAGTGACAAAGATGAAAGAAAAATCTCTCAACATTTACAAGAAGATCTTAACTTGATAGACACTTGGTGCAGATCAAACAAAATCTCTATGAACATCTCGAAAACTAAATATATTAAATTCAATAATAAAAGAAAAAAATCAGTAATTAAAACTGACCATCAAAATCTTGTCCTGGGTAATGAAGCCATACTAGAAACCGATGAATACAACTATCTGGGTCTAATAATCGACCAGAAATTATCATTTAAAAGTCAAATAATGAAAACAGTCAACAATGTCAAATGGAAGGTAAAACTCCTGGGTAATGCCAGACAGATGTTGACAAAAAAGGTAAAAATTGACATCATTAAAACTCTTATAATCCCACTCATAGACAGGGGAGACATATTCTATTCGAGTTCGAACAAATATCAGATAGATAGACTGCAGTCCTTATTAAATGCAGCTGTACGTGCAGCCCTCAACCTCAGAAAGAGGGAGAATGTAGAAGCAGAACTATTTAAATTGGGTATTTTTCCAAACATACTGAGAAGGGAGATCCATGTTTTAGAATGTGCACATCATCTCGCCTCAAACAAAGTAAACCTAGATCTTAGAAAACTTCAAACCAGAAGCCATGCTGAAAAACGGAAAAATTTAATAATAAAACATCCGAATTCAGCCCTTTATCAAAACAGCTTCCTTTACAAAGCAAGAAAAGCATGGAATGAACTAAAAACAAACATGCAGAACCTGGATGTTCGAAAGGAATTCAGAAAGGAACTCCAATCAGCAATCAGAGCTCGTGTGCAGGTTGACTAAAAACATGGATCTCAAAAGATGAATAATAATGTCATTAAGTATTACTAACCGTGGGTGATGTCACTCGATAAATTCCCAACCTCTTGTATTTTGTATTTTGTATTTTATTGACTTACATGCTCTGGTTTGGGCAATAATGTCAAGCATTAATTATTATCTGTGGGTGACGTCACTATCCCCATCAACTGCTATACTTCTACTTGTAAGAAATTTATCTGTTGATAAATTCAAAACCTCCTGTTTTTTTGTATTTTATTGACTTACATGCTCTAGTTTGGGCGATAATGTACTATATCATAAACCTGTAATTTCCACATTAATTTAACACTGTTCTGTGTACCACTCGATATATGTTAAAGCCCTCGGTCCCACCCACTATCATTGGAAATAGGGTGTAATTGGACGAAACAAATGTAAAAATCCATACTGTACTGAATGGATTTATAACTACTCATAAGCCAAGTGTCACTTATACCATGTGAACTTCATGCTGTATTGTATGACAGTGCTATTGAATTAATACTCATTTAACTAAGTCACTTATAACCTCATGTAGTTTATCTAGACAATGTCACGTAGCTCCTCCTCTAGCTTTATTCTAAATTCATGGTAACTGCCGGAAGAATATGAACTCTTGCAGTTCATAAATGGTATGTCGACCAATTTGTCTCTCTCATAAAAAACCCACAACTACTACTGTACTTGTACTCATTTTAAGACAAATAAAAAACCACTTATCTTATCTTATCTTATCTTTAATGTACAAGTACTGCCCTCACAGACACCTTATATAGGTCCCATGTGGTGGTCATATAAACCCTTTAATGTACAAGTACTGCCCTCACAGACACCTTATATAGGTCCCATGTGGTGGTCATATAAACCCTTTAATGTACAATACTGCCCTCACAGACAACTTATATAGGTCCCATATGGTGGTCATATAAACCCTTTAATGTACAAGTAGTTCCCACACAGACACCATATATAGGTCCCATGTAGTGGTCATATAAACCCTTTAATGTACAAGTACTGCCCACACAGACACCTTATATAGGTCCCATGTGGTGGTCATATAAACCCTTTAATGTACAAGTACTGCCCTCACAGACACCTTATATAGGTCCCATATGGTGGTCATATAAACCCTTTAATGTACAAGTACTGCCCTCACAGACACCTTATATAGGTCCCATGTGGTGGTCATATAAACCCTTTAATGTACAATACTGCCCTCACAGACAACTTATATAGGTCCCATATGGTGGTCATATAAACCCTTTAATGTACAAGTACTGCCCTCACAGACACCTTATATAGGTCCCATATGGTGGTCATATAAACCCTTTAATGTACAATACTGCCCTCACAGACACCTTATATAGGTCCCATATGGTGGTCATATAAACCCTTTAATGTACAAGTACTGCCCTGACCGACACCTTATATAGGTCCCATGTGGTGGTCATATAAACCCTTTAATGTACAATACTGCCCTCACAGACAACTTATATAGGTCCCATGTGGTGGTCATATAAACCCTTTAATGTACAAGTAGTTCCCTCATAGACAAGTTATATAGGTCCCATGTGGGAACGAATGGTTTAAGGAAGATTAAGCCCCAGCTAACGTTAAATGATTGAGGCACATATGGTAGAACATACATAGTAAATGACAAATGAGATTAAGCAGAATAGCCTGCATTGTGTGTCCTTTCTGAATGTATTATATCAAGTAGCAGCTCCCCCTCAGTAGAGGTTACAGCACATGTGGGGTGCCATACATAATGACACACATTGGGTCGTATACAACTCTACTCTAAGGGTAAGGTATACAGTAGTACCACACATTGGGCCCTGGTTGGACCTATACAACTCTACACTAAGGGTAATGTATAGGATACATTGGGCCCAAGTTGGACTTATACAACTCTACTGTAAGGGTAATGTATACAGTAGTACCACTCATTGGACCCAGGTTAGACCTATTGGACCCAGGTTGGACCTATTGGGCCCAGGTTGGACCTATACAACTCTACTGTAAGGGTAATGTATAGGATACATTAGACCCAGGTTGGACCTATACAACTCTACTGTAAGGGCACGTGTAAGGAATGAGATGCGAGTAATTTGTGAATCCATAAGACAAGAATATTATCAAGCTGACCTTTCATTCACTTCCTCTTCCTCCCCCCCCCCTTCCCTCCCCCCCCTTCCCTCCCCCTCCCCCCACCGCCCTCTGTCCATAAGGGACAGTTCATTTTTAACCACTAGGGGGAGGGGAGAACTTTCAGGGGGGCACCGTTTTTTGTGCAGACCGTGAAGGGGGCGGGGGGCATCTTTTTTGCACAGACTCAAAACTACAATGATGTGTGTGTGTGTGTGGGGGGGGGGGCATGAAATCATGCACAAGAAATTCTCGCCAATTCTCCCCCCCCCCCCCACCAGTGGTTAATTATGACCCGTCCCTAACCACTTGTTGCTATAGAGACAAAGCGTCGACTCATCACCACTCCACCACCAGCAGGTAGTGCAGCTGTAGCACGGCAGGTGGCAGGGCAGCAGGTGTGCTATATATAGCTCTACCTGTGGAGTGATGGATCCATACTACAATACAACAATACAACATGGGGCAGGGGCAGGGGGCAGGGGCAGGCACAGCTGCACCGAGACTCATGCACCTCAGCCTTGGTTTGTTTGTTTGTTTACCTGAGTTTATTATTATTCGCTATCACTAGTGAGTTAGTAACCGTCCTGGGTAAGACCATAAAGTGCCTTTCTCTCTCTTTGTCTCTCTCTCCCTTCTTCTCTATCTCTATTTCCTGGGTATGACCATAAAGTGCCTTTCTGTCTCTTTTCTCTATCTCTCTCTCTCCCTTCTTCTCTGTCTCTGTTTCCTGGGTATGACCATAAAGTGCCTTTCTGTCTCTTTTCTCTATCTCTCTCTCTCCCTTCTCTATCTCTATTTCCTGGGTAAGACCATAAACTGCCTCCCTCTCAGCTCCCCCGCCCTTGATATAACACTCTTAAATGTGTTGATAAGGGCGTAAAGCAACCAATCTCACTCACTCACTAGTGAGTTAGTAAGATAACAGGCCAGGCCCAAACCCTCAGATCAGATAAAAATGCTTAATCGGGTCGGAAATCCAATCCAAGAGAATGCAATTCATTACAGCCTACTTGGTAATCGGTTTCCTGGCCTAGGACTTGTTTTAATAATTTTATTCAGCCAAGACATGGTGTAACACATACATTATAGCTCAGTCCAAGCTGATCGAAATAAATAATATTATTATAATTTCAGACAAAATTATTACTCAAAATAAACAAAATATAACATTAAGCACTGCACCTCAATGTGGACATGTCGTCGTATAAGGAGACAAAAGTACCAAAAAATAATAAAAACATAGAGCAATAATTTATTATTATTCGTTTTAGCTTCGTTATTACTAGTGAGTTTGTCAGATAACAGTCCAGGCCCAATCCCCTCAGATCAGATAAGAATGGTATGCCAGTGATTGGATGCCTACTGCTCTAATCGGTTTCCTGACCTAGGACTAGGCGTTCTAATGGGATTATAGTTACATGTTGCGGTCTTAATGGAATTATAAAGGCACTTTGCGTTTTGATGCAAGAGACCTTCCCTCCGTTTGAAGGGACTCTCTCATGTTTGGGCCTAGATTGATAAGATCATGTAGGAGAAGACCAGACCAGGGGTGGATCCATAGAAAGGTTACGCATTGCGTAAACCCTATCCTACTATAGAGTAGGATAGGGTTTACGCAATGCGTAACCTTTCTATGGATACTGAAGCCAGGTGGCGACACTATATATATTCATTTTTGTACAAAATGTATTATGTAAACCATGTAAGATCCTTGATCGTAAATCAATTGTCTCTCAACTATATTGTTTTATTAAATGTTATAAAATGTTTAGATTTGTAAGGCCTAGATGGCAGGATACGTTGAATAAAGAACCTTTCTATGGATCCACCCCTGTAGTGTCACAGATGTACATTTTACCCAGTAAAGGAAATTAGGAGTTTTCTGAGGCATTATTTATGTTAATTAGGCGGTGAAGAAAAGATTCCCTGGTCACCTCCTGCCAGTTTAGTGTTATTGGTCAGTTAGTAAGATAAGATCAAGCATTTATGTACCAAAAAAAACTATATATAATGTCCAACCGATCTGATATGAACTGTAATGGACTTAGTCATATATTGTGTATTCATATTTTATATCCTGCCAATACCCTGTATTTAAACTCATGTGTAGTTCTCTATTAGTCTTCTTATTTTTTCCTCCCCAAAAAGGTAACAGCGGGAAAACATGGGATCTTTCATTCCATAAGCTAGTCGACCTTTTTGTCACTCTTTGTTTCTGTACTTGTATAACTCAGTGATGAATAAACAATTTTCTAATCTAATCTAATTTACTGCAGTCATGGTTGCAGCACCTCCTTCTCCTCCTCCTCCTGGCTTGGGTTGTTTGTTTGTTTGTTTATTTTCCTCGAGCATCTTTACTCGTTATTAGTGGTGAGTTTGTCAGATAACAGTCCAGGCCCAAACCCTCAGATCAGATAAGAATGGTATGCCAGTGATCGGATGCTTACTTAGTTAATCGGTTTCCTGGCCTAGGACTAGGCGTTCTAATGGGATTATCTTGATAAGATCAAGCTGGGCATTTACTGGAAGACCTGTAGTGTTACAGATCACTGTTATTTTATTGTATAACTGATCTTTATCCGTGCCACTATTAATCTTGTTGCTGTGCAACACCCTATTGTATTACTATATAAAAAAGAAAAGCCTTGATGTTGATCTGTATTGGTCAAGACCTCATAGTACACTGAGGGCTTAGTTACTTATATTTTTTCTACTACATGCTTGTACACTCATGCTAGTACTAGCATGACTTCAATTCAATTCAAGAATTTTTTATTGCGTTTGTTCTTAATTACAATATGGTAGTTCGACAATCTTGATAGACAAGAGTCTAAGAAGTTCTTCCGCCGAGTGCCAGAAACTTGACTTTTTCTCCAAGAGTGACCACTTTTATAACACTCACTGTACCGATTAAGTAGTGTACCCTACTATTCGAAACATGTCCTAGTCGATAGATAACATACTTATATTTAGATTACTAGAAACATAACCTATTCCAACCAGGGTAGCGGCTGGAAGAGATGTGTTGCCTCATAGTGACACATAAGCATGTCGACCCATTTGTCATTTCTCCTGTAAACTGCCATAAGACAAATAAAAGATATTCTATTTTATTCTATTTTATTCTATTCTATCTAATAACCCAGTGTAAGTCCCAATAATAATGTATAACCCATAGTAATCAAAATGTTGACACAAGAAACATAAATGATTATAAGGTCTTCACAGCCTTAACCAAGGCTGAATGTATGTTACCCATATTCTCCTATATCTCCGTAAATATCCTCCTATCTCTCACCCCTCATCCTATCATTGTAGTTCTCTCCTAGTTTCTTCTCTTAGCGAGTCTCTTTCTATTTGTGTTGTTACATGCATAAACAAGTCACAGTTTATCGAACCAAACGGTAATAGCCACTCAACCAGATTTAACCATTCAAATGGTTAAAACTGAGGCTCATTTCCTACCAATTATACACATGTCACTGTACTCTGCAAGAATAGCTTGTATATTGTTATATTATTTTGTGTATCGATTAATAAACGTTTCTAAAAAAAATCAAAAAAATCAGGGAAGACACAATAGTTGGTTTAATGTCATTAAAAATGTACCAGACATATTGCTATCATAAACTCCATACCACCAAGAAAAGAGCAGTTTAAAAGGAGCATATCAGGAATATTCCAAATGTAATGGCATTCAAAAAAATGCAAAAATCACTACTGAAAACGCTACGAAATCGATATTTATAAATAATTGAAAATATTATTAGTAGGCGGGAATGTATTTGAACCACTGGTATCCCTTATGTTATGATTTGTACCCAATTACATGTTCATTTCCATCCCGTCATGTATATGTGGGTCAGATTGTCAGAAAATGTACAATTGGCAGCTGTACAGATTTAGTAAAATCTGCTACATTCTGCTGCCATTTGGCCAATACTAGATAAATTCGATTACATTCAGCATTGCATTGATTCTAGCAATCTGTTTGGTTAGGTTGAACTGTATTTCGAACTTTATTTTTGTCTTAAATGTGGGTTATTTGAGAGGATTGGTGAAGGTGAATTGTACATTTTCTGAAAGTCTGACCCATATGTTCCCCCAATACAAACATTGTTTGCCAACAACCGGTTGCAATCCACTCCAGGTCCAAACCCTCACATCATATAAGAATGGTATATCCGTGATTAGACGCCTACTTCGCTGATCCGTTTTCTCGTTTTAATGGGAATATAATGACATTTTGCCGTCTTAATGGAATTAGAATGACACTTTGCGGTTTGAGGCGAGAGGCTTTCCCTTCGTTTGAAGGGACTCTCCTTTGGGCCTGGACTGAATCTATTCAAACGGAAAATAGGTGAAATCCTAGTGTCAACACAATACCTTTGTAAAAAAATAAGAATTCCCGTAAAATCTCGGCCTAATCGTGGTTTAGAAGAGTGTAAATGACAACGACAAAATGAGGAACTGATGGGATGCCTAAAGGTGAAGGTAGCTCAAGGTCACGGCTCAATAGCAGGGGATGACTTCTGTCCACTGCCGCCTGTCAGTCTTCATTACATGCCTGGCATTCCTGGACAATTCCTGGACACTTCCTGGCATTCTTTAAATAAATTTATTGAGATCAATTTTTCACATGAGGCAAAAAAAAATAATAGGTGTGTTTCCGATTTATCTGGCTGAAAACTAGGTAGGGGGGGTGGTAACTTTTTTTTTTGTTATTTTTTTTTGTTTGGAAACCTCCTCCCAGGAACTGAAAAAAATGTCTTTTTCATAACAATAGTTGTTTTGAACATGGGAATGTGCCTTTGACAGTTCCAGGGTAGGAAAACCCATTTTCCTGCTTTGATAAGGTTTTTCTTGTCAAAAAATCCAAAAAAAGTAAGATATGATGGGGAAAAAAATCATATGATGGGAAAAAAAATCAGGTATGGTAAATTTTTTTTAGGTAGGGTAAGGTTTTTCTAGGTAGGGGGGGGGGGGGGGGGGGAAATCGGTCCTGACATGAGTTTCCCATGTTAACTAGCTGAGCTGTACCTTCACGCTGCCAATAGATTTACCAAACAAATAATTTCTAAATTGATTTCATTTAATTTTGTTTCTGATCTTGACCTTTGGACTTTTTTCAGTAGAGTTAGGTCGAGATAGACACAGCAGTGACCGGTTATTCTGTATTGAATTATCATCAAGGGGAAGAGGGAAGAGGGAAGGGGGGGAAACCATATATTTTGGTTATCTAAGTGTCATTCAACGTCGGCTACCCGATCTCTTAATTGTATGCGGTAACAACATACGAACTGTGCATAGTATTATTGCTATGAGGATTAAAGAAAAGTATAATTACACTAGGTATTATACAGATCGATGAACATTCTAAATACGAACATTTACGCATTCGGACACTTATAAGTTCTAAACGTTTCATTTAATAGGACTACCCAGGAAGACCTGTTCTCAGAGGATTAGTTTCCTATTCATGTAAACATACCGAGGATTGAAGCTAAAACAGGGGGAACGTTCCCCCAGGTCGAGGGAGGCAAGCCGACCCCACGGCCCAGCTGTTTTTTATGAGGATGTTAACTGATTAACAGGAACTAATGGTATTCCTTCTTCCACACATCGAGATCAAAGAGAAATCACCGATGTTTAATTATCCTGCCATAAACTATAGTAATAAAGTAATATAAGGATGTGCACCTGATAAATGTATGGCCGGTAAGTCTCCTCCTCCTCCTCCTCCTGCCTCTCTCCTCCTCCAGTATCCTCCTCATCCTCCTCCTCCTCCTCGTCAGGCAATAGAACACAATCCTCCGACACCGACCTCCTGAAGGCCGGCAGCAGGGGCTGCAATATGACGGGAGACGCAGGCTGTGACTCCCGCCTACCAGACCCTCTTCCACCGGTCTCTCCCTCCCCTACCTCAACCACATGCCTCCAGGGGCTGGCATCAAGGTCAAGGTTAGCGTAGCTCCTCCAGTGTGTCAGGTACACGCCGCCATTGTTGCCATGACAACTGTCCTGCGTCTCTGTGATGTCATCAAGGCGGGAGAGGGACTTGTTGAAGAAACGCATGGCGACCCTGGAGAGACTGGACGAACGCGCCCGCGTCAGGTGCTCCAGGGGGGCGGGGGTCATGGGGTTCATCCTGGGGGTCAATATGTAACCAATAGCAACAACTACCCCTCCTCCAGGGCGTTCACTCTTATACTGTATCCAGGGCTACTCCCCCTGCCCATGTCTCCAGGGTGTATTACATGTAATTCCAATCATTATTCCATGATAATTAATAAATAATTCACAGTATCATCAATCACATAAGTAATATCCGGCTGTCACCATGGTAACTAATGCCATATCAACTTGTTTCCTGAACATTAATGTTTCCTGGTTCCGTGTGGGTAGAATAAATAACTTTATATTGTAATTATATTGTATTTTCTCTAATATATATATTGTATTACTCCAGTCTCAGTAAGCTTATCCCATTAAGAGTCTTCTCCAGGGTTGGTCATGTCATGGTGGCCCAGGTGAGGGACGCTGTGTTACCTGTGTAAGGGAGAGAAGCTATAGCCTGGTATCTATATCAACATGGCGGGCTCACCTATGGCTCACCTGTGGCTCACCTGTGGCTCACCTGTTCACAAAAATACCAATAAATAGTACCCTATACCACCCCACAGCCCCCCTCCCCCCTCACACACACCCTAAGTCTTCCCCCTCCATCTTCCAATCAATTTCAATTAGGCACCAACAAATTTATTTATGAACATTTCAGACTGCCAAAATCGTATAGATAGCACTTAGAATATTATTATTAATTAATATTATAATTATTAATTAATATTATAATTATTAATTAATATTAATATTATTGTTATCAATTGTAAGACAACATATGCTGAGCAGCTCATGGCCTGAGGCATGGCGGCCTACTCACATCAGAACTAATAACAGAATTAGTATATTTATAGCTCTAATAGCGAGTGCCCCCCCGCCCCCCCTGCCCCCCCCCCCTGCCCCCCGCCCCCTGGCGGCTGGATGACATATAAGTACAGCCCACATGTGTGGCGGCAGTCACTAATTAATCTGACCTAATTACTGACTCATTACACTGGCCTCCCTGCCCGTCACTGCGGGACCTATTCACTGCGGGATGACTTCCTATTAATTAGTGAAATATTAAACATGATATTTGTGATTCTAAAAGATAAATCATGCTTCAAAAAGCCTCCTATTTCTGACAGTTAAATGTACTGTGGTTTTAACTATTGATAAATCAATTAAATAACATTTAGTTTATTAATATTTATTAATCTCAAAATGATGTCTAAAGTTTGAAATTTTAGTCCAACACTTTCCCACCTTCTTCTATACATATATTCCCTTATCACTTCAGCCTATTCCAATTTCAATTTTAATAGAATTCTAACAAGTTGGTCATGACGACAGTGTTGCCATGGTAACATAACACCTAATGGTGGAGACGGGCCGGATATGAGGCCGGCGCATGCGTGGGCGGAAGTGTAAGTAGTATAAGCCAATCAGAGGATAGCAACACATATCTTATGTAGATAATGGTATTAAGCCAACAGTACAAGACTTATCAACATAACGATATTACAGCGGCGATTAGTCCACAGACACTTCCGCTTCCGCTTAATTACCACTTCCGGTTCATTGTATAACTAGTTCCGGTAGAGGATGGTGTTATATGGAGTAGTTTTGATGTATGAAATCAACACTATTAGTTAACCCCGGCCTCCACCTCTGACCTCGCTCTCTCACTCTCACTTCTCTTACTCCATTATTCCTGTATCATTATCCTTTCATACTTTTTCTGCCGCCTGTCCTGGCTTAATTCTTTCTCTTTAACTCTCCCCCTATTCTCTCTAACCCCCCCCCCTCCTCCCTCTCTCCCCCCCCCCCCCCCTCTTCTCTGTCCCCCACGCTCCCTCCCTCTCTCTCTTTCGTCTCTTGCCCTCTCTCTTCTCCCACCTGCCACTCTCTCCACTTCTAATCTGCTGATAAGTCTCTCTCCTCCCCTGCCCCCCCCCCTATACCCCCCATCTCCAATCTCTCTACTCTACCTGTCTACACACTTCTGTTGTCTCTAAACCTTGAACTATAATTTCATTTGTTTTCTCCAACATGAATTCCTGACCTTTGTACATCCTACATATCATACTCTCTAATGTACACTCCGACATTAGAGTTTAATATCCAGGAGTGTAGAGTATTATCATTCCCCCCCCCCCCCTCGCCCCCCGCCCCCTCCCCCCCGCCCCCGCCCCCCTCCCCCGGCCCAGTGGTACAACACGGGCCCCAGTACACACCAGGTGTGTTCCTCCTGTAACACTGACACACCTGACACACCTTGATTCACCTTTGCTTGAAACTTTGTGTAGGAATATATTCACACCTTAACTACACACACATCCGTTTGCTGACGTTGTCTGACGTACATCTCCATGGTAACGGTCTAACATGACGTCCTTGCAATGATTCACCTTAATATCACGTAAAATCCCGTTAAATCTCGGTCTAATCGTGGTTTAGAAGAGAGTAAGTGATTTCCCAGTTGCTCACCTCACAACTCGCACACACTTTGTATCCGTGAGAGACACACAGACACACAGAGCTTATCTGGACACAGGCCCTCATATGGGGGCAGGGGGGGGGGGCGGGGGGGGGGGGGGAGGGCAGGGGGGCAGGGGGGGGGGGGGAGGCGGAGATTGGGTAGGGGAGCGGGTTTGGTTCTCTATACGTGGCTACAAGCTGCATGTTGGGGAAAGGACGAATCATGGACTGAACCTGAAATATCCGTACTTCATTACCATGTGAGTGATGTGAGAGTTTAATTACATATTTATCTACCATTGTTTATCTACTGTAGATAGGCCTAGTGTAAATACATACTCACCCAGGGTCAAACATTACACACACAGTGATGAATAGTACCCATATATACAGTCTCTCTATACAGCGTGCTTTTACTCTTTGTTTTTACATTAAAAATTGATTTGTACGAGAATAAAGAACGATAAATCAAAGTACATTATTGAATCATTTGCACAATAAAACATATGAGACTGTATTCATTGTGTGGAATGCATTATAATGTGGGGGGCTTGTGTTGGGATGGTTAAACCCACAAAATGCCCTCAAGAAACGAACCACCTTACTGTCTAATGTTGTATCATTAGGTTAGTGTGTGTGAGCCCCCCCCCCCACCCCCCCCCCCCCCCCCCCCACCCGCTACTAGACCCACACACTACATAAGCTATTAACTGTTATCTCCCTATCCACACACGCGTCTTCACTTTGATGTGAGTAATATAGAGGAGAGGGAGAGATTGTGTACATGTAGGTACCGTGGTACAGTATACAGCAAGTATACATCCTCCCTAGGCAGTATAGGACCTGCCTAGGGAGGATGCTCATATACTGATATAGGGAGAGATTGTGTACATGTGTGTACCGTTGTACAGTATACAGCAAGTATACGTCCTCCCTAGGCAGTATAGGGCCTGCCTAGGGAGGATGCTCATATGGGTCAGATTTTCAGAAAATGTACAATTGGCAGCTGTATACATTTAGGAAATTCTGCTAAATTAGGCTGAAAAATTATGAATATCGGGGTATATCTGAGTATATTTGGTGTCGCATTGATTTATAGTATCAGTTCTGTTATGTTAAACTGCATTTTGAAGCTCATTTCTGTCTTAAATGAGGGTTTATTTGAGAGGATTGGTAAAGTTGAATTGTACATTTTCTGAAATCTGACCCATATACTGATATAGGGAGAGATTGTGTACATGTAGGTACCGTTCTACAGTATACAGCTCATATAGAGAGAGATTATATCTCACATATATTACTGATTACACAGATTAGACAATTATATAGCGGCACTCTCAATTAACATCGTCAAACCTTAGAAGTAATAAGGTCAAACCTAAATATTTTCTAGTTTTTGTTCCGTTCCTTTTCAACCCATCTAAAAGTCATTTGAACGAAATCTTGGAGGATTTTGTTCTGTTGGTTTTGCTATAGGCCTCCCTAGTGTTGACATCTATATTTCAGTCTAGGCCCAAAGTTCATAGAGCCCCTTCAAACGAAGGGAAAGCCTCTCGCCTCAAACAGCAAAATGCCATTATAATTCCATTAAGGACTTCGAAATGTCATTATATTTCCATTAGAACGCCTAGTCTTAGGCTAGGAAACCGATTAGCGAATTAGGCTGACATACATTCTTATCTGATCTGAGGATTTGGACTAGAGACTAGAGTGATTTCATTCCAGTCCAACAACGGAATATTAAATCTAACAATTGATTGATATTGTATAATTGTCAGGTTAGTGCAGGGGAAAATAAAGTCCCAGACTTGACCCCTGACCTCTACAGGCTGGTAAAGGTCATGACCTTGTATTATACTTGGATAAATATAGAATATTAAAAAATAATAACTTTAGAGAGGTTTTTAAATAAGGTTTTACGGATTATTACATTCTTCATATTGTATTCTATATTATGTTTAAATGACTATATTATGTTCCAAGTGATTATATTAAGACACTTGTTGAGGAAGATAACGTTTGTAGAAATGTGAATAAAAAGAAACAAAAAACTCAAGACATGACATGAGCACTAGTAACCCTAGTAACCAGCATGTCCTGCACGCAATATGGCATATAGGGGTTGGTGAGGGGGGGGGGTGAGGGGGTGAGGGGGGGGGGTGGTGGTGAGGGTGAGGGGGAGGTGGGGGTGAAAGGGTGAAGGGGGTTGGGGTGCTCATATTGTATATATCCATCAGTATATATACCGTATATAGGGGTTTGTTGACATGTAGGGAGTGGGTTAGGGCTGGGGAACAGGTGCATGGCAGGCATTCACCAATTACTGATATACGGGTCAGATCGTCAGAAAATGTACACTCGGCAACTCTATACATTTAGAAAATGCTGCTAAATTAGGCTAAAAAATGGTCAATACTTGATATCTTCTTCTCACCAACTTTCTCTTCTCTTCTTTTTCTCTTTCCGTCTTCTTCCCTCTTCTTCTCTCCCTTTCTCTTCTTATATCCCTCTCCCTCTTCTGTCTCTGTCCTCTCTCTCACTCCTCTCCCCTTTCTCTCTTCTCTCCTCTCTCTGACTCTCTCTCTCCCTACATGTTTGTTTGATCTTATTAATGACTAAAACTACTAAAATAAGAATACAAATAAAGTAGTTGAAATCATAATCACAAATCGGAATAATTGAGGGATCTATATATATACCTCCTAAATGATGACATAACTGACATAATGTTGCAATATATCTCCAAACAAATTATATTTAGATATATTTGGTTTCCTGTGGATATAATCCGGGTGGGAATAATCCTGTACACTATCCGTGCTACTCCAGTGCATATATACTCACTATATTACAAGTATTTGTTCTCTCCTCGTATAAACATGAACAATACCTCCTCCATGTCAGTCTAGGCCCAAAGTTGAGAGAGTCCCTTCAAACGGAGGGAAAGCCTCTCGCCTCAAACCATAAAGTGCTATTATAATTCCATTAAATGTCTTTCTATTCCC
>OW804096.1:148918314-149075814 GCA_942159475.1 Sthenelais limicola
CACAGAGCTTATCTGGACACAGGCCCTCATATGGGGGCAGTGGGGGGGCAGTGGGGCAGTGTATGGGGGGGGCAGGGGGGGCAGGGGGGGGGCAGGGGGGCAGGGGGGGGCAGGGGGGTAGGGGGCAGGGGGGGGGGTAGGGGGTGCAGGGCGGTAGGGGGAGGCGGAGATTTGGTAGGGGAGCGGGTTTGGTTCTTACATGGCTACAAGCTGCATGCTGGGGAAGGACGAATCATGGACTGAACGTGAAATATCTCTACTTCATTACTTGTGTACAGTATGCGAGTGATGTGAGAGTTTAATTACATATTTATCTACTATTGTTTATCTACTGTTGATAGGCGTAGCATAAATACATACTCACCCAGGGTCAAACATTACACACACAGTGATCCCATATATACAGTCTCTCTATACATCCTGCTTTTACTCTTAGTTTTTACATTAAACATTGATTTGTACGGGAATAAAGAATAAGTCAAAGTACATTTTTGGATCATTTGCACAATAAAACATTTGAGACTGTATTCATTGTGTTGAGTGCATTATAATGTGGCGCGCTTGTTGGCTGGTCAAACCCACAACATGCCCTCAACCCTTGGGATGGTCAAACCCACAACATGCCCTCAACCCTTGGGATGGTCAAACCCACAAAATGCCCTCAACAAACGAACCACCTTACTGTCTAATGTTGTATCATTAGGTTAGTGTGTGTGTGCCCCC
The DNA here is from genome assembly GCA_942159475.1 of Sthenelais limicola. Taxonomy (NCBI): domain Eukaryota; kingdom Metazoa; phylum Annelida; class Polychaeta; order Phyllodocida; family Sigalionidae; genus Sthenelais; species Sthenelais limicola. Next base: position 148,919,038 of record OW804096.1, read on the forward strand.
CCGCCCCCCCCCCCCCCCCACCACCACTAGACCCACACACTATATAAGCTATTAACTGTATCATTAGGTTAGTGTGTGTGACCCCCCCCCCACCACCACCACTAGACCCACACACTATATATAAGCTATTAACTGTATCATTAGGTTAGTGTGTGTGCCACCCCCCCCGCCCGCTACTAGACCCACACACTATATATAAGCTATTAACTGTATCATTAGGTTAGTGTGTGTGTGCCCCCCCCCACCACCACTAGACCCACACACTATATAAGCTATTAACTGTATCATTAGGTTAGTGTGTGTGAGCCCCCCCCCCCCCCAACCACCACTAGACCCACACACTATATAAGCTATTAACTGTATCATTAGGTTAGTGTGTGTGACCCCCCCCCCCCAACCACCACTAGACCCACACACTATATAAGCTATTAACTGTATCATTAGGTTAGTGTGTGACCCCCCCCCCCACCACCACTAGACCCACACACACTATATATAAGCTATTAACTGTATCATTAGGTTAGTGTGTGTGTGTGCCCCCCCCCACCACCACTAGACCCACACACACTATATATAAGCTATTAACTGTATCATTAGGTTAGTGTGTGTGAGCCCCCCCCCCACCACCACTAGACCCACACACACTATATATAAGCTATTAACTGTATCATTAGGTTAGTGTGTGTGTGTGCCCCCCCCACCACCACTAGACCCACACACACTATATATAAGCTATTAACTGTATCATTAGGTTAGTGTGTGTGTGCCCCCCCCCCCACCACCACTAGACCCACACACTATATATAAGCTATTAACTGTATCATTAGGTTAGTGTGTGTGACCCCCCCCCCCCACCACCACTAGACCCACACACACTATATATAAGCTATTAACTGTATCATTAGGTTAGTGTGTGTGAGCCCCCCCCCCCCCCACCACCACTAGACCCACACACACTATATATAAGCTATTAACTGTATCATTAGGTTAGTGTGTGTGCCCCCCCCCCCACCACCACTAGACCCACACACACTATATATAAGCTATTAACTGTATCATTAGGTTAGTGTGTGTGTGCCCCCCCCCACCACCACTAGACCCACACACACTATATATAAGCTATTAACTGTATCATTAGGTTAGTGTGTGTGTGCCCCCCCCCCCACCACCACTAGACCCACACACACTATATATAAGCTATTAACTGTATCATTAGGTTAGTGTGTGTGTGCCCCCCCCAACCCTGCCACTAGACCCACACACTATATAAGCTATTAACTGTATCATTAGGTTAGTGTGTGTGCCCCCCCACCACCACCACTAGACCCACACACTATATATAAGCTATTAACTGTATCATTAGGTTAGTGTGTGTGTGCCCCCCCCCCACCACCACTAGACCCACACACTATATATAAGCTATTAACTGTATCATTAGGTTAGTGTGTGTGTGCCCCCCCCCCACCACCACTAGACCCACACACACTATATATAAGCTATTAACTGTATCATTAGGTTAGTGTGTGTGTGCCCCCCCCAACCCTGCCACTAGACCCACACACTATATAAGCTATTAACTGTATCATTAGGTTAGTGTGTGTGCCCCCCCACCACCACCACTAGACCCACACACTATATATAAGCTATTAACTGTATCATTAGGTTAGTGTGTGTGTGCCCCCCCCACCACCACCACTAGACCCACACACTATATATAAGCTATTAACTGTATCATTAGGTTAGTGTGTGTGCCCCCCCACCACCACCACTAGACCCACACACTATATATAAGCTATTAACTGTATCATTAGGTTAGTGTGTGTGAGCCCCCCCCCACCACCACTAGACCCACACACACTATATATAAGCTATTAACTGTATCATTAGGTTAGTGTGTGTGTGCCCCCCCCCCCGCCCGCCACTAGACCCACACACTATATAAGCTATTAACTGTATCATTAGGTTAGTGTGTGTGTGTGTGCCCCCCCCCCACCACCACTAGACCCACACACTATATAAGCTATTAACTGTATCATTAGGTTAGTGTGTGTGTGCCCCGCCCCCCCCCCCACCACTAGACCCACACACTATATAAGCTATTAACTGTATCATTAGGTTAGTGTGTGTGCCCCCCCCCCCCCACCACCACTAGACCCACACACTATATAAGCTATTAACTGTATCATTAGGTTAGTGTGTGTGTGCCCCCCCCCCCACCACCACTAGACCCACACCCTATATAAGCTATTAACTGTTATCTCCCTATCCACACACGCGTCTTCACTTTGATGTGAGTAATAGAGAGGATAGGGAGAGATTGTGTACATAATTATAGGTACCATGGTACAGTATACAGCAAGTATAGGCAGTAATTATATCTCATATATTACACATATATGATTACACAGATTAGACAACTATAGCGGCACTCTCAATTAACATCGTCAAACCTTAGAAGTAATAAGGTCAAACCTAAATATTTTCTAGTTCTTGTTCCGTTCCTTTTCAACCCATCTAAAAGTCATTTGAACGAAATCGTGGAGGATTTTTTTTGTGTTGATTTTGCTATAGGCCTCCCTAGATGTCGACATCTATATTTCAGTCTAGGCCCAAAGTTCAGAGAGTCCCTTCAAACGAAGGGAAAGCCGCAAAATGCCATTGTAATTCCATTAGGGACTTCAAAATGTCATTATATTTCCATTAGAACGCCTAGTCTTAGGGTAGGAAACCGATTAGCGAATTAGGCTGACATACCATTCTTATCTGATCTGAGGATTTGGACTAGAGACTAGAGTGATTTCATTCCAGTCCAACAACGGAATATTAAATCTAACAATTGTATAGTTGTCTAAGTCAGGTTAGTGCAAGTGACAATAAAGTCCAAGACTTGACCCTTGACCTCTACAGGCTGGTAAAGGTCATGACCTTGTATTATACATGGATAAATCAAATATTAAAAAATAATAACTTTAGAGGTTTTTAAATAAGGTTTTACGGATTTTTACATTCTTCATATTGTATTCTATATTATGTTTAAATGACTATATTATGTCCAAGTGATTATATCAAGACACTTGTTGAGGAAGATAACGTTTGTAGAAATGTGAATAAAAAGAAACAAAAAGAGTTCATGACATGACATGAGCACTAGTAACCCTAGTAACCAGCATGTCCTGCACGCAATATGGCATATATATATATATATATATATATATATGGGTTTGGGTGGGGGGTGGTGGGGGGGGGGGGGGTAGGGGGGGGAGGAAGTGGGAGGTGTGAGGGTGAGGGGGTGAGAAAGTTGGGGGAGGGAGTGACTGAGGGGGTTGGGGTGCTGTATTGTATATACCCACCAGTATATACCGTATATAGGGGTTTGGTGGGGGGGGGGGGGGAGTGGTGAGGAGGTGGGTGCTCATATTGTATATATCCATCAGTATATATACCATATATAGGGTTTGTTGACATCTAGGGAGCGGGGCTGGGGAACAGGTGCATAGAAGGCATTCACCAATACTGATATGTGGGTCAGATTTACAGAATATGTACACTCGGCAGCTCTACACATTGAGGAAATGCTGCTAAATTCGGCTAAAAAATGGTCAATACTTGATATATGGGTCAGATTTTCTGAAAATGTACTATTCGCCTTAATTAATTCTCTCAAATAACCCAAATTCAAGACTGAAATGAGCTTCAAAATACAGTTTAACATAACAGAACTGATACTATAATTCAATACGACACTGAATACACTCAGATATACCCAGTGTTCATCATTTTTCAGCCTAAATTAGCAGAATTTCCTAAAATTGTAAAGCTGTCAATTGTACATTTTCTGAAAATCTGACCCATATCTTCTTCTCACCAACTTTGGTCTTCTCTTCTTTTTCTCTTTCCGTCTTCTTCCCTCTTCTTCTCTCCCTTTCTCTTCTTATATCCCTCTCCCCTCTTCTGTCTCTGTCCTCTCTCTACTCTCTCTCACTCCTCTCCCCTTTCTCTCTTCTCTCCTCTCTCTGACTCTCTCTCTCCCTACATGTTTGTTTGATCCTATTAATGACTAAAACTACTAAAATAAGAAACTATAAATAAAGCAGTTAAAATCATAATCACAAATCGGAATAATTGAGGGATCTATATATACCTCCTAAATGATGACATAACTGACATAATGTTGCAATATATCTCCAAACAAATTATATTTAGATATATTTGGTTTCCTGTGGATATAATCCGGGTGGGAATAATCCTGTACACTATCCGTGCTACTCCAGTGCATATATACTCAATATATTACAAGTATTTGTTATTCCTCGTATAAACATGAACAATATCTCCTCCATGTCAGTCTAGGCCCAAAGTTGAGAGAGTCCCTTCTAACGGAGGGAAAGCCTCTCCGCTCAAACCATAAAGTGCTATTATAATTCCATTAAATGTCTTGATATTCCCATTAGAACGCCGAGACCTAGATGAAGTAAAATAAGCAGTAAACTTATCAATCGTTCATTTATATGGGAGTTGTATATCAGAGTAAGGCTCAATAGGGGACTTGTATGTCCGCCATCTTGTATCTTAGTTCACATGGAATTATGGGAGTTGTATATCAGAGTAAGGCTCAATAGGGGACTTGTATGTCCGCCATCTTGTATCTTAGTTCACATGGAATTATGGGAGTTGTATATCAGAGTAAGGCTCAATAGGGGACTTGTATGTCCGCCATCTTGTATCTTAGTTCACATGGAATTATGGGAGTTGTATATCAGAGTAAGGCTCAATAGGGGACTTGTATGTCCGCCATCTTGTATCTTAGTTCACATGGAATTATGGGAGTTGTATATCAGAGTAGGGCTCAATAGGGGACTTGTATGTCCGCCATCTTGTATCTTAGTTCACATGGAATTATGGGAGTTGTATGTCAGTGTAAAATCCATAGAAAAATGACATGTTCAGCATGGAATATATCTATCTAATGTCACTATCCATGTGTTTTACATGTTTCCATGACACAAGCCTCCATCTTTCCCATCATACATTTAGCTTGTCTAAATCGTTTACACAAGCTGTAATATTGGTAAACAAATTGTTGCAATTTTCGATAGAAAGTTGCTAAATATTTGTATGTCAGATAGCCACTGTCTCGCACCTTCTCCCCTTCTCTTTTCAGTTTCCTACGATTTCTCAGAAAGGCCACTTTTATTTTACTTTTCCAATTTCTTTCTCAAATCTTTCAGACATTGATGAGAGTATCCACTACTGGAGGGGTTTAAGACCCAACAACAGGGCTTCAACAGGGCTTCAACAGGGCTTCAACAGGGCTTCAACAGGGCTTCAACAGGGCTTCAACAGGGCAACAACATTTCCCATCACCCGCACACTCGCACACTTGGTCCAATCCAAGGATTGGAATCAAAAGTTTTCAAAATAAAATATCTTTTCCACCACTCCGCCATTGCAGTAGGTGCAGGTGTTCACTGCTTCTCTATACGTGTCCATACACTGTCCTACACTAGTGTGGGCCTACATGGGCAGGAGGAGCAACTATAGTTTGAACCGCTTTTGTTGTTCAAATTTGAGAGAATCTGAGAGAATCGGTGAATTGGTGAAGGTGAGTTGTGATTTATAAAGATAAATTACTTATTTATCTTTATAAGATTATATATATATATGTATTTATATATTATATATTTATTATCTTTATAAGATTGCTTATAAAGGTAGAGTGCTTAGGTTGGTCGTCCCTTGGTCCGTGCCTTCAGCCTTTGTCTATAGGTAATCCACACTCACTAGGCTCACAATGTACACAGCCTGAAATAGTCTCCTTAACAGTGAAAAGTCCTTAAAGTCTGTTTATATTGTTCTCCCACCGTATATCTAGTTCACTGTATCTCTACCACTGTATCTTTACTTCACTGTATCTCCATCACCGTATCTCTACCACCGTATATCTAGTTCACTGTATCTCTCCCACCGTATATCTATTTCACTGTATCTCTCCCACCGTATCTCTAGTTCACCGTATCTCTACCACCGTATCTCTAGTTCACTGTATCTCTACCACCGTATCTCTACCACCGTATATCTAGTTCACCGTATCTCTACCACCGTATATCTAGTTCACCGTATCTCTACCACCGTATATCTAGTTCACTGTATCTCTCCCACCGTATATCTAGTTCACTGTATCTCTACCACCGTATCTCTAGTTCACCGTATCTCTACCACCGTATCTCTAGTTCACTGTATCTCTACCACCGTATCTCTACCACCGTATATCTAGTTCACCGTATCTCTACCACCGTATATCTAGTTCACCGTATCTCTACCACCGTATATCTAGTTCACCGTATCTCTACCACCGTATCTTTAGTTCACTGTATCTCTACCACCGTATCTCTAGTTCACCGTATCTCTACCACCGTATCTTTAGTTCACTGTATCTCCACCACCGTATCTCCATCACTGTATCTCCATAACTGTATCTCTACCACCGTATATCTAGTTCACCGTATCTCTACCACCGTATCTCTAGTTCACTGTATCTCCATCACTGTATCTCTCCTGCCTAGTTCACGTATATGTCCTCGGAGGAGAAAGTGCACAAAGGTAATGTCCTCCTTACTTTCTCTCTTGTTTCCTTGTGCTTCTCTTCCTCCTTGTCTCTCACAGCACCACACCTGCACACTGTACCACTGTGTGGTGTATGTATCCCAGGTCTCAGTAGGTACAGTATAATGTGTAGCAATGGTAAGTACACCAAGTCCAGCTATACCATCACACCTCTAGTTGTACTCTCTCTCTGTGATGGTCCTTATCATGGCTTTCTCAAGATTTCACTCTTGCCTTTTGTCTTCCTCCCTTCCTCCTCTTCCTCTCAATTGTACTGTGTCCTACTGTATACTAGAGAACTAGAGAACACTAGAGTATGAAAGGAATAAAATCAGTAATGTCCTACTGTACAATGTAATATCCCACACTCTCAGGCTGTAAAACCTAATAATATTATAAGTCACTCATGAGCTGCTAATGCAAGTACATCATTAGACCTGTAACTGGAGAATTTTGTACCATCCTCCGTGTGGGGTGTTCCTTATCATGACTTTCTCTCTTCTCTCTCTATTCCTCCTCCTCCAGGTGCTCTTCCTGTCTACTACTAGTGGTTCCTCCAGCGTCTACCAGTGTCCCACGCTACCTGTGTACAGCTGACCACCGTGTGCTGGTGTCACATGCTGGTGTAGGGCCAGCTGTAGCCTCCTCCAGTACCTCCTCCTCCAGTACCTCCTCCTCCACCAGTACCTGTGGACTACATCAGTCACATCCGCCATTCCACACATAGCACAGTCTTACCTGGCTCTTACACGTGTGGCATATATACCTTATATATATACATTATACACACCTTATATATACACACCTATATACTACACCTTACCTATATACCTTATATACGTTATATATACCTCACACACCTTATATATACCTCACACACACCTTACCTATATTATACCTCACACACATCTAGCATTTATCTATATATCTAACACCTCACACACACCAGACAAACACACACACCTCACACCCTTTGCCCCTAATAGGGCTCCTGAGGGTGTGTGTGTGTGGGGGGGGGTCACTACCAAGAAAAAGCAATTGTCGTTTGTCAATAAGAAAATTCTTTTCTTTTGTCGTTTGTCGCTTAATTATCGTAATATGGACGAATCTTTGTTGCTAAGGAATATTAAGGTGTTGATTTGTCAGGCTAAGAAAATGTTTGTGTTTATTTTCATTGGATTTGTGGATTTGTCCATCTAAGAAAAGGGATTTGTTGATTTAAGCTATCAAGAGCCCTCCTAATCTTACTTTTGAGATGTGTAAAGAACATGTCTAACAGAAGGAGCTTACACTCCAACTGTACAACTTGTACATGAGATGTGTAAAGAACATGTCTAACAGAAGGAGCTTACACTCCAACTGTACAACTTGTACATGAGATGTGTAAAGAACTTGTCCAACAGAAGGAGCTTACACTCCAACTGTACAACTTGTACATGAGATGTGTAAAGAACTTGTCCAACAGAAGGAGCTTACACTCCAACTGTACAACTTGTACATGAAATGTGTAAGGAGCTTACACTCCAACTATACAACTTGTACATGAGATGTGTAAAGAACATGTCCAACAGAAGGAGCTAACACTCCAACTGTACAACTTGTACATGAGATGTGTAAAGAACATGTCCAACAGAAGGAGCTTACACTCCAACTGTACAACTTGTACATGAGATGTGTAAAGAACATGTCTAACAGAAGGAGCTTACACTCCAACTGTACAACTTGTACATGAGATGTGTAAAGAACATGTCTAACAGAAGGAGCTTACACTCCAACTGTACAACTTGTACATGAGATGTGTAAAGAACTTGTCCAACAGAAGGAGCTTACACTCCAACTGTACAACTTGTACATGAGATGTGTAAAGAACATGTCTAACAGAAGGAGCTTACACTCCAACTGTACAACTTGTACATGAGATGTGTAAAGAACATGTCTAACAGAAGGAGCTTACACTCCAACTGTACAACTTGTACATGAAATGTGTAAGGAGCTTACACTCCAACTATACAACTTGTACATGAGATGTGTAAAGAACATGTCCAACAGAAGGAGCTTACACTCCAACTGTACAACTTGTACATGAGATGTGTAAAGAACATGTCTAACAGAAGGAGCTTACACTCCAACTGTACAACTTGTACATGAGATGTGTAAAGAACATGTCTAACAGAAGGAGCTTACACTCCAACTGTACAACTTGTACATGAGATTCAAATTCAAATTCAAATTCAAAAATTCTTTATTGTGGATGTTGCTACAATGGGTCGGTCAATTCTGAGGCATAGAAGTCAGGTCTTCCTATGACTGCCGACGTATGGTCTTTGAATGTTGTTACAATAAAAACGCGTGAAACTTAACGCTAACATAGTAGTTTATGGAATGAGTACATTAATGGACATGATGAAGTATTAATTAAGTGAGAATGTGTAAAGAACATGTCCAATAGAAGGAGCTTACACTCCAACTGTACAACTTGTACATGAGATGTGTAAAGAACATGTCTAACAGAAGGAGCTTACACTCCAACTGTACAACTTGTACATGAGATGTGTAAAGAACATGTCCAACAGAAGGAGCTTACACTCCAACTGTACAACTTGTATATGAGATGTGTAAAGAACATGTCCAACAGAAGGAGCTTACACTCCAACTGTACAACTTGTACATGAGATGTGTAAAGAACATGTCCAACAGAAGGAGCTTACACTCCAACTGTACAACTTGTACATGAGATGTGTAAAGAACATGTCCAATAGAAGGAGCTTACACTCCAACTGTACAACTTGTACATGAGATGTGTAAAGAACATGTCCAACAGAAGGAGCTTACACTCCAACTGTACAACTTGTACATGAGATGTGTAAAGAACATGTCCAATAGAAGGAGCTTACACTCCAACTGTACAACTTGTACATGAGATGTGTAAAGAACATGTCCAACAGAAGAAGCTTACACTCCAACTGTGAACATGTCCAGCCCATAAAAATAAAAAATAAACAACCAGTAGGACAATCAAACTGGGCTCATTTGAACATACCATATCTATGGACAAATGCTATCCCAGTATAAATAAAATCTTTTAGAAAATAAAATGTGGAAATAAAAGATTATTATTATTATTAGTTCTCATGAGAGCAGTCATAACAACTAGAGACCAGCCCGTGTATGGGTTCTTATCACTCTACGCCCAAACCCTCACATCAGATAAGAATGGTATGTCAATGATTAGACGCCTACAGCGCTAGTCGGTTTCCTGGCCTCGGACTCGGCGTTCTAATGGGAATATAATGACATGTTGCGGTCTTAATGGAATTATAATGGCACTTTGTGGTTTGAGGCGAGAGGCTTTCGCTCAGTTTGAAGGGACTCTCTCAAGTTTGGGCCTAGGCTGTTATGATATTGTATGAACCAATACACAACAGTTATATATAATGGAAAAATAACTTTCACAAGTTCTACCGGAGTGCCCTCCACTCAAAGTTAAAATTATAGTTTGCAAAGATGTAAATCGTTCTTAAACACATCGTTTAATCTTACTCCTGTCCTACTTTATCGCTGTTACATATTCATTCCTCCAATATGAAGGTGAAAAAAGAATTGTACGCTTGTACGTAAAGTGGGACAAGTGAAAACCCTCTACCAAGGGAGTTAATAACCCAGTATAAATACAATTCTTGTAAAACAAAATAAACAAATATTCTTTAACATCTGTCATTATATTAACATGTTGGTAACTGTTATATGAGTGGTGCGGTGGGGTGGGGGAGGGGGGTGGGGGGGGGGCGGTATAACACAGCCAGTCATAACAGCAACACGTATATGGGTCAGATTTTCAGAAAATGCACAATTGGCAGATCAAGATGTTTTGTAAATTCTACTAAATTGGACTGAGAAATCATCAACACTAGGTATATATGGGTATATTTGGTATTGCCTTGATTCAAACAGTCTGTTTGGTTATGTTTAACAGTATTTTGAACCTGATTTTTTTCTGAAATTAGGATTATTTGAGAGGATTGGTGAAGGTGAATTGTACATTTTCTGAAGATCTGACCCGTATATGTGGTGTGGCGTTATGTACGCCCCCCCCCCCCCCCCCCCGCCGCCCCCCCCCCCATCCCACCATAGAGAGACTGAGGGAGTACTTAACATAGATAGATACCAGCAGATACGGTGTGTATACACAGCCCCATATAGAGATATGTGGGTAATTACGTACATATAGCCATATAGACAGATATGCCTTATTTACATATACATATAGTGGGGCGCGGGGGGGGGGGGGGGGGGGGGCTATAGCAAGGGGGGGGGGGGCTATCAAGGCACCGTCTGCAACGGTTAACAGTGGGAAATATTGCACATATTGCAGATAACAGTATTTAAATATATGTACTCCAGGGTCTGTACCCCCTCCCCCCTCCTCCACACACCTCTGTATGCCCCCCACCCACACACCCCTGTCCCCCTCCCCCAGGTGCAACTGATATGGTTCAATGAAGCTATATAGTGTCATTTGGAAAACTAGAAAAAGGCAGAGATTGAATTCCTATATACGCCAGCTACATGTGTTCACTGATAGGTGCAGCTTTGATAGACGGCCTGCATCTGATGTGTACAAACACAGTAAAGCCTTATCATGCCTCCAGGCCTCCACCCATATATACAGGTTATAGTGCTCCAGGCCTCCACCCATATACAGGTTATAGTGCTCCAGGCCTCCACCCATATACAGGTTATAGTGCTCCAGGCCTCCACCCATATATACAGGTTATAGTGCTCCAGGCCTCCACCCATATATACAGGTTATAGTGCTCCAGGCCTCCACCCATATACAGGTTATAGTGCTCCAGGCCTCCACCCATATACAGGTTATAGTGCTCCAGGCCTCCACCCATATATACAGGTTATAGTGCTCCAGGCCTCCACCCATATATACAGGTTATAGTGCTCCAGGCCTCCACCCATATACAGGTTATAGTGCTCCAGGCCTCCACCCATATATACAGGTTATAGTGCTCCAGGCCTCCACCCATATATACAGGTTATAGTGCTCCAGGCCTCCACCCATATACAGGTTATAGTGCTCCAGGCCTCCACCCATATATACAGGTTATAGTGCTCCAGGCCTCCACCCATATATACAGGTTATAGTGCTCCAGGCCTCCACCCATATATACAGGTTATAGTGCTCCAGGCCTCCACCCATATATACAGGTTATAGTGCTCCAGGCCTCCACCCATATATACAGGTTATAGTGCTCCAGGCCTCCACCCATATATACAGGTTATAGTGCTCCAGGCCTCCACCCATATATACAGGTTATAGTGCTCCAGGCCTCCACCCATATATACAGGTTATAGTGCTCCAGGCCTCCACCCATATATACAGGTTATAGTGCTCCAGGCCTCCACCCATATATACAGGTTATAGTGCTCCAGGCCTCCACCCATATACTGGTTATAGTGCTCCAGGCCTCCACCCATATACTGGCTATAGTGCTCCAGGCCTCCACCCATATATACAGGCTATAGTTATATCAACAACTCTAATAATAATACACATAATGTAATCATAGAGGATGACTTTTATATAGTTAAATATCAATCATGACTCTTCTCTCTCTCCTCTCTCCCCCTCTTTTCCCATCTCTACTCTCTCCCTCTCTCCTCTCTCTCTCTCCTCCCTCTCTCTCCACTCTCTCTCCTCTCCCTCTCTCCTCTCTCTCTCTCCTCTCTCTCTCTCTCCTCTCTCTCCCTCTCTCCCCTCTCTCTCCTCTCTCTCCCTCTCTCCCCTCTCTCTCCTCTCTCTCCTCTCTCTCCTCTCTCTCCTCTCTCTCTCTCTCTCTCTCCTCCCTCTCCTCTCTCTCTCTCTCCTCTCCCTCTCTCCTCTCTCTCTCTCCTCTCTCTCTCCTCTCTCTCCTCTCTCTTCTCTCTCCTCTCTCTCTCCTCTCTCTCCTCTCTCCTCTCCCTCTCTCTCCTCTCCCTCCCTCTCCTCTCTCTCCCTCTTTCCTCTCCCTCTCTTTCCTCTCCCTTTCTCTCCTCTCCCTCTCTCTCCTCTGCTCTCTCTCTCCTCTCCCTCTCTCCTCTCTCTCCTCCCTCTCTCTCTCCTCTCCCTCCTCTCTCCTCTCTATATCTCTCTCCTCTCTCTCCCCTCCATTCTCTCTTTTTCTCTCTTGTCTCCTCCCTTCCTTTCTCCTCCCTCTCACTTCCCACCTCCATATATAGCTCCCACCTATCATCCCCCCCACCCTGTCTGTGTCCAACATTGCTATCTCTATATCTGGTGTATATTACGGCTGATCACAGACACAGTAAGTATGTGATCCTGATAATCCCTCCGTATCTAACATATCACATGAAAGCCTAAACCGCCATGATCCCACAGTATCAACAAGTCTACTCTATACAGACACAATTCATTCGTGGTTCATTTTCCTATAACACATTATTATAATTATCAATTGTGGTAGAATATTTAATAATGGAAACAGTTTCAAATCATACCGTGGTTGACACCTAACCTAACTTGTCAGGTCAAAGAGAATCTATTATATATATTGAAATGTTATTCTGCTGGATTATAAAACAGTTATAGAACTTGGTCAATGCCTCAACATAGTAGGTCTTCCGACATGCCCAACAAAACAAAATAATAATAAAAAAATGTAAAAAAAAAAGAAGAATTCCCACGATTGGATCTCTCCATGATTGTATCCATGCGAGTAAAATCAACAATGACAACAAAAATATCAAAAATAAAAGAAAAGAACCTCTCCGACTGCCCCCACTCCACCGCCGCGACCCCTAGTGACAACCTCCCACACCAACAACACAAGGGACGCCGCTACCAGCTGGAGCAGTGACGTCATCACTGACATTTGTAACGCTGAGCTAAACATCATCGCGCTGCCAAATCTTGTAATTATTAATTATTTTTTAAATGTTTCCTACAAACTGCTTTTGTTATTTTTGAGCGATTGTGAAGAGGTAGGAATTCCAGGTCGGCAGTAATTGTGATAAGGGAGAGATGTTATGTATTGAATTATCATTTGTGAGCCCATATCTCAATGTTAATGTCCTCAATTGGTTATTAGAACTTCACTGTACAATATACTTGTTTGTTGATAACTCAACTGTCGTTATTACAGAAGATGTGCTGTATAAAAATACTTGATAACAAAAAATCGAGGGAGAGAACAGCTTTGTTCTAGCTTAGATTCTCCTACGAGCAGAAACGAAGCTAGACCGAAGCTGTTCTCTCCCTCGAAACCTTGAAGACAATTTCACCGAAATCTTAAAAGAAACGCGCTACCAACTGTCTCAATCTTGGAATAATAGCCTAGACCCCCACATCAGGAATCTAGATCCCATCATTTTAAAGACACGTGGAAAATATTATCATTTCCCATTAACCCGATTAAATCAATATTTACATTAATTTCGCTTTTGTTTCAGACTTGAACCTTGTATATTTTGATACAATGTAGATAGTTAAGGCAAGGCAGTGGCAAGATGGTCAGTCTCCACGCTCGCTCATATTTTGATACAATGTAGATAGTTAAGGCAGTGGGAAGAGGGTCAGTCTCCACGCTCATAGTGGACAGTGACTGACCAGTGACTGACCAGTGAGTCAGATGGTCAGTCTCCACGCTCGCTCATAGTTGTTTTTACAGTATAAAGCGCAGTGAACAAGTCCACAATCGTCACAACTGCCTATTGTACATTTTCTGAAAATCTGACCCATTAAAGGTAGACAAGTAGACAACACAAGGCTGTCCAGTCACTGGTCAGTCACTGGTCAGTCACCGTCCACTCTCTGGTCAGTCACTGTCCAGTCACTGGTCAGTCACTGGTCAGTCACCGTCCACTCACTGGTCAGTCAGTGTCCAGTCACTGTCCAGTCACCATGAAGCTCCAGTACACACAGTGTCACCTGGTGTACGTGAGAAGGTGTTCCCCCCAGCAGCAGCAGGTGGTGTTAGTCTTGTATTTACAGTTTTATTAATCAATATTGATTTCTTGTGAAGACATTTCTCCAGCTTCATGGCAGGTTTTCAAGTCTTCTCTAATTGTGTTACAGAAGCAGTAATAACTGGACGTGGCTTACTGCTAATATTCACTCATTAAATATTCATCAATAATCACTATGGTAACGGCGTACAGTACACTATGAGTTTACTGATTACATACTCACCATGTTTCTCTTATTGAATGGTTAACACAAGCGCTGAGCCTGATTAACTCTAGTCGATACAATTCTCGTCATTCCAAATATAAGTTTAGCTTTGGTCTTAAACATGTTTGTATCTTATATTTTGTGGGTCGCCGCCTGAAGCTTGTGCTTGCGATAAAGAGCAGGTGCAGGACAACTTGTATTTCAATGTTATTCCACATAGTCTTAGGTTGGATTGTGTTCTGTAGAGTTAGGTCAACTTACTTAAACCCTGCCCACACTCAGCCGATTTGGCCCCCGATTCCGATGAATTCTATGGTTTCATTTCAAATCCTGGTTTATGTTTTTGAAATAACATCAACCAGGATTGGAAATGACATCCTAGGATTCATCAGGAGACCCAAATCGGGGGCCAAATCTGCTGTGTGTGGACAGGGTTTAAGTTGTTTTTAACAACTGTCGTTTTTAAGATGATTTGCTGTATATAAATGGCTAAATAATAAACACAAAAAAACTGAATTTGCACATTCTCTATCTGACATCTCCGTCACAGTAATGTTGATGACTCAGCAATATTCCACGTCTAATTCCCTCTGCTCTTCTGACAAGTGTCACGTGACAGTAAGGTTACCATGGCAACACGATGACAACCAGTCAGGTACACCAGCTGCGTCCCCATGCGGCCACCTGTGGCATTACGGGCTATTTATAGAACGTGGGAAAGCCCTTTCCACGTGTTGTACTGAGGAGGGGATTTCCTTAGTGATGCTATTTATAGAACGTGGGAAAGCCCTTTACAGGTGTTGTACTGAGGAGGGGATTTCCTTAGTGATGCTATTTATAGAATATGGGAAAGCCCTTTCCAGGTGTTGTACTGAGGAAGGGATTCCCTGTGTCAGTCTATTTATGGAACATGGGAATGCCCTTTGCACACAGTGAATGAGAATCTATTTTTAGAACAGAGTAATAATTTCCCCTCATCCAGACTCGGTATAGAACGCAATATTATTCTTTTTTTTTTCTTTTTTTTAAAATGTTATTCTCATTTCCATGTGGCATTTGGCAATAAACTGTCATAATGAGGCTTGGCAAACTACATGTATTTATTAAATGGGTCAGATTTTCAGAAAATGTACAATTGGCAGCTGTACACCTTTAGTACATTCTGCTAAACGAAGCTGCAATTTGGTCAATACTAGGTACATTCAAGTATATTCGGCATTGCATTGATTCTAGCAATCTGTTTGATTAGGTTGAACTGAGTTTTGAACTTTATTTTCGTCTGAAATTCGGGTTATATGAGAAGATTGGTGAAGCTGAATTGTACACTTTCTGAAAATCTGACCCAAATGTTGAATATACTTGCAAGCCTTGGTCCCAAACCTAACACACGATTGTTTACAGCGAGACTAAATGAAGTCGCTTCATTCATTTCATCGTTCATTGACCATTAATTAACGACGAGAAGGAATTTGTGTTTAAGAAAGGAAATACTCCAGCAAATTATTTAATTGCCTTCATTTTTCATTGCGTGTTATTAATTATTGTAAGCCATCTGATGCCCCGCCCCGCCCCCCCCCACCCGCCCCGCCCCCACCCCCCTCACCCCCCACCCGCGCTTCAGTGTGTGTCTGTGTGGACTGTGTTTCTCTCTCGCTCTATCATTCAGAGCATACAACTAACTCCACTAGTTCTATGTTCAGAGTCTCGGATACTCACCGAGTTTCCTCTCCTCCCCTAATCCCCCCCCCCCCCCCACCAGCCTACTGCCTACAGTAACTATAGGAGAGCAGAGAACCGTGTAAAGGCCACTCTCTCCTCTCCCCCCCCCCCCCTCCCGTCTCTATCTCTATCTTTCGTCTCTATCTCCCCTCTCTCTCTCCTCTCTCTCCTCTCTCTTCACTCTTATCTCCCCCTCTCCTCTCTCTCCCTCTCCTCCCTCTCTCTCCTCTCTCCTCTCTCCCTCTCTCTGCTCTCTCTCTGCTCTCTCCCTCTCTCTCCTCTCTCTCTCCCTCCCTCTCCTCCCTCTCCTCTCTCCCTCCCTGTCCTCTCTCTCCTCTCTCTCCTCTCTGTCTCCCTCTCTCTCTCTCTCTCCTCTCCCCCACCCTCACCTCTCTCCCTTCCTCACCTCTCTCCCTCCCTCACCTCTCTCCCTCCCTCACCTCTCTCTCTCCCTCCCTCTCTCTCCTCTCTCCCTCCCTCTCTCTCTCTCTCCTCTCTCTCCCTCCCTCACCTCTCTCCCTCCTCTCTCTCCTCTCCCTCCCTCTCCCCTGTTTCTCCCTCCCCCACCCCTCCCCCTCCACCTACACAAGAGCCTAATGCCTGTGCGGTAACTCGAGGTAAATAAGTAAAGGTGTACATCGTCTAATTCACACTCATTAATTAGTCTAATTGTATCAAAGTGTGGACAATAGGCTGAAATTACCGCCTCCTGGACAGTGCTGCCTCCTGCCGCCCGTCCTGTGTACTACTGCACCCACTGTACATGTGTCCAAGTGGCGGTCAATCACGTCCCATGGTTTAGGAGTTGGAGTTGGAGTTGGCGTTGGCGTATCTCATTCAGTGGTATACGTTTGTACCATATCTCACTCTACATACATTGGTCCCTATCAAATGCGTATATATGCAAGCAAAAAATGAATTTTGACATACCACCATATTTGAAAAGATGAGATCAAGCCGAATCCAATGATAGCAATCATGCATGAGGGCATCTAATATGTACTTTATATTATTTTAGGCATGCCAAAATGGTGGTTGATGGTCATTCACTAGTAAATTAGCTAAATGTTCACATATGATAGAGACAAAATTACCCGATGGTCCTGATGTTCCATATTACCCGCATAGTCTAAGTGTACTATAGAACTAGGAGATGACCCGAGGGTAATTTTTTATCTTATTTACTTTTCCCTATAAATAAAAATAGTGAACGTTTGATTGAAATTAATGATGAGTGTAGGGGGTAATACACAGGCTTTATTACCTGCTGTATATGGTATGAGCGCCAATAACCTATGGTAGTCCATATTACCCGCAGGAAAGGTATAATATACACTCAATGCTGTAACCTATGGCAGTCCATATTACCCGCAGGAAAGGTATAATATACACCCAATGCTGTAACCTATGGCAGTCCATATTACCCGCAGGAAAGGTATAATATACAGCCAATGCTGTAACCTATGGTAGTCCATATTACCCGCAGGAAAGGTATAATATACAGCCAATGCTGTAACCTATGGCAGTCCATATTACCCGCAGGAAAGGTATAATATACACCCAATGCTGTAACCTATGGTAGTCCATATTACCCGCAGGAAAGGTATAATATACACCCAATGCTGTAA
Source organism: Sthenelais limicola (assembly GCA_942159475.1). NCBI lineage: Eukaryota > Metazoa > Annelida > Polychaeta > Phyllodocida > Sigalionidae > Sthenelais > Sthenelais limicola. The sequence continues at coordinate 148,937,167 of OW804096.1, forward strand.
CGTATGGTAGTCCATATTACTTGCTAGAAAGGTATAATATACCACATACCATATGTGATATGAACCTTCATGCTGTAGGCTATGGTAGTCCATATTACCCACAGGAAAGGTATAATATACACCCAGTGCTGTAGGCTATGGTAGTCCATATTACCCTCTATAAAAGGTTTTAACATACCAAACACCGTGTGTGATATGAACCTTCATGCTGTAACCTATGGCAGTCCATATTACCCGCAGGAAAGGTATAATAATAAGTACAACTCACCGCACCCCGTCACACACCGTGTAAGTACAAGTACACTCACCTGCAAGTAAACATACACACCATCAGTAACAAGTACAATACATGATTGAATATTCTGGATGGAAAATAACATATACGTATAATAAAGTGAAAATAACATGTATAATAAATTGTCAATTTTCCACACCGAAGACAGGTGAAACACCCTGACCAGGGACCTCCTGAATCACACTCAAAATGAAATCTTAAAAGAACAAACTAAAAAAGACTTGACATGTTGTTGACGTCTGCTCCTCCAGGGTGTGGCCTCCATCCCCATGACAACAGACGTAAAACAGTAATTTAAATAAGTGCAAAATACATCGAGCAATATTTGCACTAAGAACATGACAATATGTGAATGAAATAAAGAGAAATATTTATTTGTGTAAATATGAGTCAGAAAATATACAATTGGCAGCTCAACACATTGAGTCAAATCTTCTAGATTATTATGCTGAAATATTCTGGATTGAAAATAACATGTATAATAAATTGTAAATAACATGTATAATAAATTGTAAATGTTCCACACTGAAGACAGGTGAAAAGCCCTGACCAGGGACCTCCTGAATCACAATCAAAATAAAATCTTAAAAAATTAATAGAACTGAGAGTCTAGAGTACTAGTGACACTTACACTATATTCATGAACCTTCACAAGTAATAAAACTTTCTGTACAAGTTGGAGAAAGGTTCCCATTCCCTGATTGTATTAACTGTGCAAGCTATTAGCCCGGTTGGTAAACTGGCAATCCTGGGGCCAAGTTTCGTGGTATGGATGATGTTTAATTGTTGATTCTGGTAATAGAACATGTCCTCAGTAGGAATCAGCCACTTTGGAACTCTCAGGGAAAATGTTTTTACGGGCCAAAAACAAAATGGCCGCCATGCTATGGGGGCGTAAAGCTCCCATGGCGCCTCACACAGGGCCCACAATGCACTGCTTCCATGGCGCCTCACACAGGGCCTACTCGTTATATACTACTCGGGGCGTGGGGGTAGCACCCTATGGTGGCTATACTCGGGGCGTGGGGGTAGCACCCTATGGTGGCTATACTCGGGGCGTGGGGGTAGCACCCTATGGTGGCTATACTCGGGGCGTGGGGGTAGCACCCTATGGTGGATAAACCTATGTGATGTAAAATGTTTAGAGGCTTCTGTCCCATACATTACACATGTTCAATACTTATTGAATGAATGAAAACACAAGGTTGGTGCTCTCTACTTCATGCTATTCATATCCTGTATGATTACGGGAAAACATTTCATGGGATTTAATGAGAAGAGCCAGTTTAATATTTCACACTCTTTATATTGTTTATTTCTGTGTATTTCATACAATAAGATAATGTTATATTAGCGAGCACACATCAAGTGCCCTATTATCGCTCAACACATCAATTCCCCTATTATCGCTCAACATGTGTTTACTCTGGTGTGTATAATGAGCCGACGGTGGCGCCCTCAGTGTCACATGTAAATATCATCCTCACTAACTAGTGTACTTGTTACCATGGTAACAAACATGGCCGCCGCCTGGCCTCACAAGCGCGACCCCTGGAGGCGGATCAGCACAATATTACCCACAATCCTCTTCCACAGGAACCGGATTGCTCTGATTACAACCCGGATGCATCATGGGAGTGCAGTGCACTCTGGGACACATGGACGCTTTGTGTTAAGGCAAAATAAAATAGGTGAGTTTCCGGTTTATCTGGTCAAGAAATGGGTCGAGATTCTCCCTCCATGACTGGTCTTCCAGGTAACCCTGTCAGGTAATAATCTCAGGGCTAGGTAGCCTTATAGCCATCAACCCTAGTATACCTGAATAGTCACTTGAATGGGTTGTATGTACAGCTATGTCATACTTGATGTAAGGCTGGGACGGGCGAAAAACCCCGTAAGGGGTTCTGCAATTCCCCAGTATAAATAAAATCTCTAAAAAAGGTAGAAGTTCATAGCATTATACTTTTGGAGAAAAGGACTTCTATTGTGAGAGGATTGAGTTAAAGACAGCGAGTAAGAGTTGGTCTATTTATAGACCAGTACAGGTGAAACCATGGTGACAGGAGGAGCACAGGAGGAGGAGTTACTATAGGAACCTTTATACCATATATAGCTCCCCCAGTGTAGAGGTCAGTGATGGGCACCTGCTGCATCGGGCTTCCAATGTTTATCTTTTTCGTTTTTCATTTATAATATAATATAATATTTTCTTATTCATAGTTTATTTATACAGCAATCATCAGACAATATGAAGATGCCACAATAAGCAGCACATAGTCTGGGTCAGATTTTCAGAAAATGCAGAGAGATAGAAGGGAACGAGGGACAGAGAAGACAAAAAAGAGAGAGACAAAAGGGAGAAGGAAGAGCGAGAGGAGAGAGAGGAAAGAGAAAGAGTGAGGAGAGGGAGAGATGGGAGAGAGAAAAGAAAGGAGAAAGAGTAAGGATATGAGATAGAGAGGACGGAGAGGAGAGATGAGGCAGGGAAGGAAGGAGAGATAGTGTCTCAGAAAGACGGATAAGGACGAGGTATGAGTGGGCTAGGGGAGTGAGATATGAGAGAGCTAGGGGAGTGAGGTATGAGAGAGCTAGGGGAGTGAGGTATGAGAGAGCTATGGGAGTGAGGTATGAGAGAGCTAGGGGAGTGAGGTATGAGAGAGCTAGGGGAGTGAGGTATGAGAGAGCTAGGGGAGTGAGGTATGAGAGAGCTAGGGGAGTGAGGTATGAGAGAGCTAGGGGAGTGAGGTATGAGAGAGCTAGGGGAGTGAGGTATGAGAGAGCTAGGGGAGTGAGGTATGAGAGAGCTAGGGGAGTGAGATATGAGAGAGCTAGGGGAGTGAGGTATGAGAGAGCTATGGGAGTGAGGTATGAGAGAGCTAGGGGAGTGAGGTATGAGAGAGCTAGGGGAGTGAGGTATGAGAGAGCTAGGGGAGTGAGGTATGAGAGAGCTAGGGGAGTGAGGTATGAGAGAGCTAGGGGAGTGAGGTATGAGAGAGCTAGGGGAGTGAGGTATGAGAGAGCTAGGGGAGTGAGGTATGAGAGAGCTAGGGGAGTGAGGTATGAGAGAGCTAGGGGAGTGAGGTATGAGAGAGCTAGGGGAGTGAGGTATGAGAGAGCTAGGGGAGTGAGGTATGAGAGAGCTAGGGGAGTGAGGTATGAGAGAGCTAAGGGAGTGAGAAATAATATAATAAAGAAAGCGGAAATCTGGCGAAGGGAGAAAGAGAAGAAAGTGAGGAGGAGGGAGCGGGTACAATGTCTACATATGGGTCAAATTTTCAGAAAATGTACAATTGGCAGCTGTACACATTGAGTAAATTCTGCTAAATTAGGCTGCAATTTGGTCAATACTAGGTAAACTCGAGTATATATTCGGCATTGTAATGATTCTAGCAATCTGTTTGGTTAGGTTGAACTGTATTTCAAACTTAATTTTTGTCTGAAATTTGGGTTATTTGAGAGGATTGTTGAAGGAGAATTGTACTTCACCAGTCTCCTCCTGTCCTGTCTCACTGGCCTCATCAGTAGGCTTCCCCACGCATATGTTATGCATAATGACGTCATGAGCTATAAATAGCAGTAGATAAGGTGCCAGTTATTGTTTTAATTGTCACATGGGGGCACTGGAGACAAGATGGCGGACAGCCAAGTCTGTCACGTGTCCATGGCGATGGTAATACGTCACAGGAGGAGTGAAACATACATCATAGCCTGGGCTCATTATAAACATGTAAATATACTCTATCATTAGACAATGGGGAGGGGGTGGGGTGCAGTGATATTGGGAGTTGGTCTTGGATCCAGAGGTACAAGATGCACCCTCAGCTAACACCAGGGGCTGAACTAAACAGCCTGGTAAAACATCATACAGCAATAGATGGTAGTATACTACCCCAGGAGTTAGTGGAAGACCAGCTATAGGAGCTGTACTATACAGCCTGGTAAAACATCATACAACAATAGATGGTAGTATACTACCCAGGGGTTAGTGGAAGACCAGCTATAGGAGCTGTACTATACAGCCTGGTAAAACATCATACAACAATAGATGGTAGTATACTACCCAGGGGTTAGTGGAAGACCAGCTATAGGAGCTGATCTAAACAGCCTGGTAAACAAACATACAGCAATAGATGGTAGTATACTACCACAGGAATTAGTGGAAGACCAGCTATAGGAGCTGAACTAAACAGCCTGGTAAAACACCATACAACAATAGATGGTAGTATACTACCCAGGGGTTAGTGGAAGACCAGCTATAGGAGCTGATCTAAACAGCCTGGTAAACATCGTACAGCAATAGATGGTAGTATACTACCCCAGGAGTTAGTGGAAGACCAGCTATAGGAGCTGAACTAAACAGCCTGGTAAAACATCATACAACAATAGATGGTAGTATACTACCCCAGGAGTTAGTGGTAGACCAGCTATAGGAGCTGAACTAAACAGCCTGGTAAACCATCATACAACAATATATGGTAGTATACTACCCCAGGAGTTAGTGGAAGACCAGCTATAGGAGCTGAACAATAGATGGTAGTATACTACCCAGGAGTTAGTGGAAGACCAGCTATAGGAGCTGAACTAAAGCCTGGTATAACATGATACAACAATAGATGGTAGTATACTACCCCAGGAGTTAGTGGAAGACCAGCTATAGGAGCTGTACTAAACAGCCTGGTAAACCATCATATAACAATAGATGGTAGTATACTACCCCAGGAGTTAGTGGAAGACCAGCTGTAAGAGCTGAACACCCTGGTAAAACCTTTTATATCAATGTCAAAATGTATGAATTGATCAAAATGATCGATGATCAGGACACAACGAAAATCACTCTACATGAGTATCTGTCAGTCTTATACCTGAATAGAAATAATTGTACAAAATAGAACGATATCATAATCATAATCATATCATTTAAGTGTTTGTTATTGTATAAACTGGTAGATAGTATTACCTGTATGTAGAACTCTGTATAAATGATATTGTATAAACTGATGGATAGTATTACCTGTATGTAGAACTCTGTATAAATGATATTGTATAAACTGGTGGATAGTATTACCTGTATGTAGAACTCTGTATAAATGATATTGTATAAACTGGTGGATAGTATTACCTGTATGTAGAACTCTGTATAAATGATATTGTATAAACTGATGGATAGTATTACCTGTATGTAGAACTCTGTATAAATGATATTGTATAAACTGGTGGATAGTATTACCTGTATGTAGAACTCTGTATAAATGATATTGTATAAAACTGATGGATAGTATTACCTGTATGTAGAACTCTGTATAAATGATATTGTATAAACTGGTAGATAGTATTACCTGTATGTAGAACTCTGTATAAAGGATATTGTATGAACTGATGGATAGTATTACCTGTATGTAGAACTCTGGCCAGCTTAAATGACGGACCTTCATATCAAGGGTCAAGGCGAGGTCACCACAGGAACTGCTAAGTTCTCGATTCATTTTGGTATTTTTGGTAATAATTCACAGAAACACATCAATAAACACAGTAAATACCCTTCCTCCAGGGTGTGGGAATCCGGTATGGTATACTCCATGGGTGACGTCACACTCCGCACTTTACATAATCCCAGAATGCAGCACTAGAAACACCGATTGTTGAAATATCATCCCACTTCCGGTGTGGCAGACGACATTTGAACTAATCACCAGATCGAGGCTGGTGTCCTTGGAGATAATTAAAAGTCACGTGATGGTTCATAATTCCCATAATCCTTCAATGTCATCACCGGCGCATTGATACAATGGTGTCATTTATGCGCGAATTTAGGACAATTGCAGCAAATTTAATGAAATTTGAAGACAGAGTATTTATAAAACTTGATTTAATGTTGCCATGACGACGAAGGTAGCGATATCACATGACTCCCGGGCTAGTGGATGGGTCGTCATGGTTACCTAGAGCATGATGGGAAACATTGGATATCTGGTGACGTCTGCAGCTACAGACGATTCCAAGAAATTAGTATTTTTTATACAATATTAGCTTGATATTCACAGAATCTTTGGTCGCCCCCTCCCCTCCTTACACGCTAATATTAGCTACCAAATATCGAAACGGTTTCCACAATATTAACGGTTGTCAAGCAAATTCCTAAATATTGAAAAACTGGCGATATTAAAATTGCGATTCAAATTACATCCATGAATGAGCTCAGATCATCTGCTAAATAAAAGATTTTCTTATCTTATCTCATCTGCTAAATAAAAGATCTTATCTTATCTTATCTTAAATAAAATGCTGAGTATTTCACGGTGAGTGAGAGTGAGATTGGTTGCTTTACGCCCTTATCAACACATTTAAGATGGTTATATCAAGGGCGGGAGAGCTGAGAGGGAGGCAGTTTATTATCATATCCAGGAAATAGAGATAGAGAAGAAGGGAGAGAATACACTATATATTACATATATATTTATATATATTTATTACCACCATTGACCTCTGCAACTATCAATAGTAAAAGCGAATATGTGAATAAACGAGTATTGCCATTTAATCAATAGATCTTTTGCTGAAAATTGTTCGTATTTTGGCAGCTTTTAATTATTAGCTTTTGTACAGCTTTATTTCTTCTGACTCTCGTACCCTCTCCTCCCTTCCCTTCTCTCTACCATTGAATGATATCTACGCCCCCCCCCCACACCTGCCCCCCCCCACCACACCTGCCCCCTTCTACCACTGCCCCCCTCCCCCCACCCCGTGTGAGGTCTATAATAGCCACACGTGCCCACTTGCTATCCTCATTATCAGCGACTAATTATTGTATATTGTTTCACATTAATTGGGTTAAGGTAGAAATAGAACCAGTGAACATGTTTCCAGTCTTTGGCGACAGATTCTTCCCACTTCTCCTTCACCTCCTCCACCTCCCCCTCCTCTTCCTACCGCTCCCCCTCCCCAACCTCTTGTTCCTCCTTCTTCTTTATATTGTCCCCCTCCCCTCCTGCCTCCCCCACCTGCCTCCCCCACCTGCCTCCACCTCCCCCTCCTGCCTCCCCCTCAACCACCTCCCCCTCCTACCTCCCCCTTTATCCCTCCTGCCTCCCTCAATGTGCGTGAGTCGACCACTAATTAGGTCATGAGTGATTAGAGTAATTAAGTGGTATGAGGGAGTAGCGTTGTGTGCGCGTCTACCACCCGTGTCATGGGGGGACGCTGGTATCATGGATGGTGGGGCGGGGGGGGGGGGCAAATCTTCCTAAATAAATCAAATTAAAAACAATAATAGGGCCAACAAAAAAGAAAATAGGTGTGTTTCAAATTTACCTCCCCCTACCTCGAAAAATCTTCCCCTACCTAAACAATTTAGTTTTTTAGTTTAGTCTAAGTTTTTTTAAATTTTTGGTAAAAAATGCTTTTAAAAGCAGGAAAACAGGTTTTCCTACCCGGAACTGCCAAGAAGCACATCTCCTACGTTTAAAACAACTATTATTATGAAATAGACATTTTTTTCAGTTCCCGGGAGGTGGTTTCCTAAGAAAAAATATATAAAAAAGAAGTTACCACCCCCCTGCCTAGTTTTCAGCCAGATAAATCGGAAACACACCTATTATTTGTTTTGGCCTAGTCTAAAATATATTTTAGCATAACTGAGCAGATTGTCAGATCAAGGTAATATCAAACATACTCAGTATTTATCATTTCTTGGCCTAATTTAGCAGAATTTACTTTTACTGCTGCCGATTGTACACTTTCTGACGGTTTGAGCCAAATGTACAACTCACTTCACCAATCCACTCACATAAACCCTTAGACAAATGTTAGGTTCAGAACATAACTGAACAGAACGTAATACAATATGTTTAAAAAAACATAACTGAACAGGTCTGAGAGTAAACGTCCGCTGACTGATACACTCTAGGTCCAAACCCTCAGATCACACTCTAGGTCCAAACCCTCAGATCACACTCTAGGTCCAAACCCTCAGATCACACTCTAGGTCCAAACCCTCAGATCACACTCTAGGTCCAAACCCTCAGATCACACTCTAGGCCCAAACCCTCACATCACACTCTAGGTCCAAACCCTCAGATCACACTCTAGGTACAAACCCTCACATCACACTCTAGGTACAAACCCTCACATCAGATCAGAATGGTATGTCAGCCTACTTTGCTAATCCGTTTCCTAGCCTAGGACTAGGCGTTTTAATGGGAATATAATGGCATTTTGCGGTCTTAATGGAATTATAATGGCACTTTGCAGTTTAAGGCGAGAGGCTTTCCCTTCATTTGAAGGGACTCTCACAACTTTGGGCCTAGACTGGATAGGTGAAGCCACCGCGACCGCAGGAAAGGATTTCAGCGGGCCACCGATATATAAGAGGGTTTTTATGAAGCTCTGTAGCAACTGGACAAAATGCCCCAAAATTTGGTCAAACGAGTTTTAGATGAGTTGGAAGAGACTAGAAGAGCAAGTAAAACATATGGACATTAACAGAGTGAGAAGCTTTAATAGAACCATTGTGAACATCCATGCAGACAGGTTTAATTTTAATCTAATTGAGAATTAGAGGTTGGTATAGTGAGGCCTGGAGGAGTGTGAGAGATTAAGGCTTAATCCCCCCAACCCGGGGTAGAGAGGGATAATACAGGGATTACACAGGATCAGTGTTAATTAGAATTATAATACGCCAACATGTCGCGCGGTGTGATCTAGCAATGTTCCCCAGGCTGTACAGTGAGACATAGTGGAGTACAATCTGGCGCTTTGTAGCCTTCTTATTCACCATCTCTCACTTTCTTGTCTGTTCCTTCATTCCACTTTCTCTCTTCTACCTCTGTCCACTCTTTCCCTTCTCTTTCACTCCCCTATCTTCCTCTCCACTTCCCCTCTCCCTCCTCTCCCCTCTTTCTCCTCCCCTTCATCTCTCCTCTCCCTCTCTCCCCTCACTGTCTCCACGCCCTCTCCCCTTCCCCTCCTCTCTCTCATCTTTCTCTCCTTTCTCCCCCTCCCTCCCATCTCTCCTTAAGAGTCCTTTCTCCTTTCTCTCCTCTCCCTTCCCTCTCGTCTCTCTGTCCTGTCTTCCTGTCTCTCTCCTTCCTCTCTCCCCCTCTCTTCTCCCTCCCCCTCTTACCCGTAGATTCCCCTCTCCCCCTTTCTTCTCCCTCCCCCTCTTTCCCCTCCCCTTCATCTCTCCTTTCTCTTGTCTCTCTCTCTCCTCTCTTCTCCACTCCTCTCTCTACTCCCCACCAGTACAGCCCACACCCATACATCACATACAATGCAGTAATTAACCTCGCCTTACCAAACTTACACAACTCTAATTACATATAAATAACATCATCACACCATCACACAATCACACCAGGTCAATGCTCTCCAAATCTAAGATGCAAGCCTAACTTTGTTACCATGGAAACGCAATGTACATCCTGTCATATCCTGGAAATGCACACACGTATAGGACACGATGACATCCGCTGGTGGGAGGTTATTCCTATTACTGCCTCTACATCAGTGATGCAGGCACAATCATGTATGTATACATGTATGTGTAGTCATCCGCCCCTTATCATGTATACAGGTTGGAATGTATGTGTACATGTATATATACATGTGTAGTGATCTATCAGAGATGGTCAATCCTGGCTCTGATATGAAGAAGGCTGTGAAGAATTTCCCTCTATTTCCACATCCAAGTGATTCTCACTACAAGCAGTAGAACATTGTGACAAGGGACGTGTCCCATGCAGGGTGTAACTAATGATTGACTCATGGCGCTGTAACCACTCACAGCTACTCATAGAGCTACTCACACTCTACTGTAGTGGTGCAGTATATGTCCATGTTACTGTAACCACTCACAGCTACTCATAGAGCTACTCACACTCTACTGTAGTGGTGCAGTATATGTCCATGTTACTGTAACCACTCACAGCTACTCATAGAGCTACTCACACTCTACTGTAGTGGTGCAGTATATGTCCATGTTACTGTAACCACTCACAGCTACTCATAGAGCTGCTCACACTCTACTGTAGTGGTGCAGTATATGTCCATGTTACTGTAACCACTCACAGCTACTCATAGAGCTGCTCACACTCTACTGTAGTGGTGCAGTATATGTCCATGTTACTGTAACCACTCACAGCTACTCATAGAGCTACTCACACTCTACTGTAGTGGTGCAGTATATGTCCATGTTACTGTAACCACTCACAGCTACTCATAGAGCTGCTCACACTCTACTGTAGTGGTGCAGTATATGTCCATGTTACTGTAACCACTCACAGCTACTCATAGAGCTACTCACACTCTACTGTAGTGGTGCAGTATATGTCCATGTTACTGTAACCACTCACAGCTACTCATAGAGCTACTCACACTCTACTGTAGTGGTGCAGTATATGTCCATGTTACTGTAACCACTCACAGCTACTCATAGAGCTACTCACACTCTACTGTAGTGGTGCAGTATATGTCCATGTTACTGTAACCACTCACAGCTACTCATAGAGCTACTCACACTCTACTGTAGTGGTGCAGTATATGTCCATGTTACTGTAACCACTCACAGCTACTCATAGAGCTACTCACACTCTACTGTAGTGGTGCAGTATATGTCCATGTTACTGTAACCACTCACAGCTACTCATAGAGCTACTCACACTCTACTGTAGTGGTGCAGTATATGTCCATGTTACTGTAACCACTCACAGCTACTCATAGAGCTACTCACACTCTACTGTAGTGGTGCAGTATATGTCCATGTTACTGTAACCACTCACAGCTACTCATAGAGCTACTCACACTCTACTGTAGTGGTGCAGTATATGTCCATGTTACTGTAACCACTCACAGCTACTCATAGAGCTACTCACACTCTACTGTAGTGGTGCAGTATATGTCCATGTTACTGTAACCACTCACAGCTACTCATAGAGCTACTCACACTCTACTGTAGTGGTGCAGTATATGTCCATGTTACTGTAACCACTCACAGCTACTCATAGAGCTACTCACACTCTACTGTAGTGGTGCAGTATATGTCCATGTTACTGTAACCACTCACAGCTACTCATAGAGCCACTCACACTCTACTGTAGTGGTGCAGTATATGTCCATGTTCCTCTAGAGCAACTCCTTTATATATAAACAATGTTATTTCCATTCGTCAGTTACAAATTGATTGATTGATATAGTTTATTTCCAGAACGTGAACAGTTACATAAATATAAAGTATACGATGGATATAGGGTGTGATCCTCTGTAACCAGCTCTTCCTGCATGGCACCACTTAACTGTGGGGAGAGCTACAAGTGCATTATATACATATATATATCCAGCATCTGGTATGATCAGTTCATCTCTAATAGTCACACAAGTGTAAAAGTTTGGTTAGCGTCAGGGGTACAGTGTGTCCCTCACACCTCCAGCCATGGCCCACCATCTCATACACCCAGCCAGCAAATACACACCCAGCCATGGCCTACCAGCCAGCAAATAGTTGTAACGCGAGGCAAACTGCATATATTGTAATAATATTACTTGCTTTCAAAGTTATTCTATTTATGCAGTAATTGTAACTAGAGTTGGCTCTTTCCATGCGATATTGCGCGGCTCCGTTTGTCCTGTATGTGTGTGGATGGACTCCTCCTGGCGTCAGACTGTAGAACAAGACGATGTGTGCATGTAGATGTATACATGTAGCACGTAGAGACATACGTCCACTACTGTCTACGTTATACGCATCCTGGCACTGCATGTATCTATAGGACGTATGTATCTCTCTCCTTCTCTTATCTCTTTCTGTTCTCTATTTCCTTCTCTTCTCCCTCCTACTCTCCTTCTCTTCCCTCTCTCTAACTCTCACAAAGTGTGCTTACAGCAAGAAGAGAGGTGTCCATATCCTACTGCTGTATAATTAAACTATGTGACTGTGAGTGAGTGAGTGAGTGAATGGGAGAGTGATTGGGAGAGTGAATGGGTGGGTGAGTGGGAGTGACTCTGTGTGTAGGACCAGCATACATGTGTGTACATCTGTAATATCACTACACAACCAATATATATATATATATGCTCCCTGGGTCTCACGTCTCATGGATTTTGAGATACCATTATAGTTGACAAGATGAGATCAAGCCGATTCTAACGATGGTAAACACTAGCACAGCTAATACGTATTTCTATATTTGAAGTTTGATATTTCTATTTTTGAAAACCAATATATCTGTGTGGACAATAACCAATGTCTACCTATAGCTGATTAGTAATTGAATGAAGTTATAAGTGTCTACTACGATTTTTTATAACATTTCGGATATGTTGAGAACTATTATCTGTATGATAAAAATTCTATCAATAAACAAACAAACAAACAATTGCTAGTAAAGTAGTAAGCTAGCTAGTAGAGTCTTACAAGGGATAACCTCGGAAATGTATGGATATATTTAATATTTATCTTGCAATTTGATAAATGTACTTGGAGCATTAGATACACCTAAAGTGAGGACATTCCTACAAAGAAGTGGAGTAGGAAGAGATCGTGGTATATCGGGTATTCCTACAAAGAGATCGTGTGAATAAACACTTTGAAAGATATTCATCTTGCGACTTGCGACTCATTTTTCTGAAACACATTACATACAATTATAACTATCTCTGTCTGTAGAAAAGGAGTGTCTGTCCGTAGACCGTGTGTGTGGGGGTGGGGGTGGGGGGTAGGTGTCACCGAGAATAACAATAAAAGACATGTAGATTTGTCTATCACAAGACATGGCACATTCTTGAAAGAGTTTTATACTACGAATTAAGGAATACAAGTCCAGTTTTCAGCTTCAAAATTTACAAAAAAGTGCCCCCAAAAAATCTACTTTTCTCTAAACAAAATCCACTCTAGTCGACTTTGTTCGCAACTACAATTGCAATAAATACTCTGTAATGCGTGTTTATTATACCGTATGACAGCTCTGTGCATACCTTCATGTATCTCTCATAGGATCAGGGTGGATTACCGTTGTACAGTTATCTCTCCATCCTCCTGTGTTATCATATGGAGTGGATGGGAGGGATTATCCACTTAATCCACTTAATCCACTTAATCCAGCCTAATCCACAGTGAATACATTGTACAAGATAACATGTTGCTCTACTCCTGTCACCTTCCATTCTTTGGGTCAGTGTCATCTTCTAGATTTTAGCAAATTATTCCTTTTGTTCTCTGTGAATCTATTTATGACATGTTGTCGTTCACTATCCATCCCCTCTCTTCTCTCTCCCTCCTCTCTTTCCTTTTTCTCTCTCTCCTCCCTCTACTGTTCATCCCCTCTCTTCTCTCTCCCTCCTCTCTTTCCCTCTTTCTCTTCTCTCTCCCCCCACCTACTATCCATCTCTTCTCTCTCCCTTCTCTTTCTCCCTTCTCCCTCTCCTTTCTTTTTCTTCTCTGTCTCCCCTCCCCCTACTATCCATCTCTTCTCTCTCCCTTCTCTTCCTCCCTCTCCGTTCTTTTTCTTCTCTCTTTACCCTCCCTCCTCTATTCTCTCTCCTCTCTTCTTCCCCTCTCTCTCTTGTCCCTCCTCTCCCCCTCTCCCCTCCCTCTCCTCTCTCCCCCTCCCTCCCCCTCCCCCTGCACCAATACCTGCACCACTGTGTGCAACATGTACCTGTATGTAAGTAGAGCAGTAGGACATTGCCCCCGGTCCACCACTAGGCACTATACCTTATGGGTCAGATTTTCCAAAAATGTACAATTGGCAGCTCTAAACATTTAGGAAATTCTGCTAAATTAGGCTGAAAAATGATGAATACCGGGTATATCTGAGTATATTTGGTATCACATTGATTTAAAGTATCTGTTCTGTTATGTTAAACTGCATTTTGAGTCTCATTTTTGTCTTAAATGTGGGTCAATTGAGAGGATTGGTGAAGGTGAATTGTACATTTTCTGAAAATCTGACCCTTATACACAACACCTCACTTCCCTCCCTCCCCAAGCATCTAGTCAGGTGCCACCCTCTCTCAATTCCTCCTAATTCTGTAAGTTTCTTAATCGTCTCCCTTCTCAGTCTCCTCTCTCTGTCATTCTGCCCCCCCCCCCCCACACTCTTCTCTGTCCCCCTCCCTTTCCACATCTGCTCCTTCCAAGGCTTCAGGGTTGTGTTTGTGGGGGGGAGGGGGGAGGAGGAGGGGGGGTAGAGGGAGGGGCACCAGTCCATTTGAGTACAATATAGAATTGTTGGCAGGACCCTGGACATCGTGGGTGGGCGAGTCTGTAAGGACATGTCATGTGTACCAATGTGTACAAAGATGGACTTCAATCACTTGTTAGCCTGAAACCTACCTTTGCTTATATCAATCTCTCCCACTCTCCCCTTCCTCTCTCTCTCTTCTCTCTCCCCCCGCCTTCTCTGTCACTCTCTCCTCTCTCTCCCCTCCCTCTTCCCTCTCTGTTTCCTGTCTCTTGTCTCCTAACCTTCCTCCCTGCTCTCTCTCCCTACTCTCTCCCTGCTCTCTCCCCTCTCTCTCCCTACTCTCTCTCCCTGCTCTCTCTCCCCTCTCTCTCCCTACTCTCTCTCCCTATCTTTCCTCTCTATACCTCCCGTCTCCCTCCTCCCTCCTCCCTCTCCCTCCTCCACTCACCCCACCCCGCCACCCTGTATTTCACATATCTTCCCCTGCTTGTATTAGCTCTGTATATAAAGTACTTGCCACACATGATCCCTATTGTTTACCTATAAACGATTGTACACATAATCCCCTATCAATGCCTACTGTTACCTATTAAATGCCTATTATACACATATAATCCCACTATTAATATTATTATACACATATACTCCCCCTATTATACACATATACTGCACCTATTATACACATATACTGCCCCTATTAATGCCTATTATACACATATACTCCCCCTATTATACACATATACTGCCCCTATTAATGCCTATTATACACATATACTGCCCCTATTAATGCCTATTATACACATATACTGCCCCTATTATACACATATACTGCCCCTATTATACACATATACTGCCCCTATTATACACATATACTGCCCCTATTAATGCCTATTATACACATATACTGCCCCTATTATACACATATACTGCCCCTATTATACACATATACTGCCCCTATTAATGCCTATTATACACATATACTGCCCCTATTATACACATATACTCCCCCTATTATACACATATACTGCCCCTATTAATGCCTATTATACACATATACTGCCCCTATTATACACATATACTGCCCCTATTATACACATATACTGCCCCTATTAATGCCTATTATACACATATACTGCCCCTATTAATGCCTATTATACACATATACTCCCCCTATTATACACATATACTGCCCCTATTAATGCCTATTATACACATATACTGCCCCTATTAATGCCTATTATACACATATACTGCCCCTATTAATGCCTATTATACACATATATTGCCCCTATTAATGCCTATTATACACATATACTCCCCCTATTAATGCCTATTAATGCCCATTATACACATATACTGCCCCTATTAATGCCCATTATACACATATACTGCCCCTAATAATGCCCATTATACACATATACTGCCCCTATTAATGCCTATTATACACATATACTGCCCCTATTAATGCCTATTAATGCCCATTATACACATATACTGCCCCTATTAATGCCCATTATACACATATACTGCCCCTATTAATGCCTATTATACACATATACTGCCCCTATTAATGCCTATTAATGCCCATTATACACATATACTGCCCCTATTAATGCCCATTATACACATATATTGCCCCTATTAATGCCTATTATACACATATACTGCCCCTATTAATGCCCATTATACACATATACTGCCCCTATTAATGCCCATTATACACATATACTGCCCCTATTAATGCCTATTAATGCCCATTATACACATATACTGCCCCTATTAATGCCCATTATACACATATACTGCCCCTATTAATGCCTATTATACACATATACTCCCCCTATTAATGCCTATTAATGCCTATTATACACATATACTGCCCCTATTAATGCCTATTATACACATATACTGCCCCTATTAATGCCCATTATACACATATACTGCCCCTATTAATGCCTATTATACACATATACTGCCCCTATTAATGCCTATTATACACATATACTGCCCCTATTAATGCCCATTACACATATACTCCCACTATTAATGCCTATTAATGCCTATTAATGCCCATTATACACATAGTCCCCCTCACAGTGGTTTGTTCCTGCAGGTCCAGGCTGGCTGCATGTCACACGCCTGCCCCGGCACTTCTCCTCCTCCCGCTAGCGCCGCCGCCTCCTCCTCCATGGGTGCTCCTCCAGTACATCCTCCCACTCTGGCGTCTCCTACACTACTGGAGGAATGGTGGTGGTGGTGGAGGGACACCTGTTAGTGTGGAACCATGGTGACACAAGCCCGCCCGGAGAGTCCTAGTGGTGGTGGTGGTGGAACAGAGGGCAGAAGAGTGGGGGAGGAGGAGGAGGTGGAAAGGGGAGGTGGAGAAGGAGGGGAAAGAGGGGAAGGGGAGGAAGAAGGGGAGGAGAGAGGAGCAGAGGAAGGAGGAGGTGGAGGAGGGTGAAGAGAGGGAGGTGGAGGTGGAAGAGGAGTAGGAGGAGGAGGTGGAGGTGGAGGAGGGGGAGGTGGAGGAGGTAGAGGTGGAGGTGGAGGTGGAGGTGGAGGAGAAGGAGGTGGTGGAGAAGGAGGGGGAGGAGGTGGAAGAGGTAGAGATGGAGGTGGAGGAGGAGATGGAGGAGGAGGAGGAGGTGGTGGAGAAGGAGGGGGAGGAGGTGGTGGAGAAGGAGGAGGGGGAGGCGATGGAGGAAGAGGTGGTGGAGAAGGAGGTGGAGGTGGAGGAGGTGGAGGAGGAGAGGGAGGTGGAGAAGGAGGCGAGGTGGAGGTGGAAGTGGAGGAGGGGGAGGGCAAGGAGGAGGAGGAGATGGCTGAGGAGGCAGAGGAGAAGGAGGTGTAGGAGGCGGAGGTGGAGGTGGTGGAGGAGGTGGAGGAGGTGGAGGTGGTGGAGGAGGAGATGGTGGAGGAGGAGATGGTGGAGGAGGCAGAGTAGAAGGAGGAGATGGTAGAGGATGGGGAGGGGGAGGAAAGGCTTTCTTTTTCCTCTGCCTGTGTCTCTTACCTCACTTCTCTCCAGCTCTCAGTACCTTACACTGTGCTATGAAAACCAACACAGCCCTACACGGAACATCATGGATCAATCTACAGAGATTAGTCCCTCATGAGCTGTGTACATTATGACAATATAAGATCAGGCAGGAAGAGGGGAGACAAGTCAGGAAAGAAGAAACAAAGAAGGGAAGAAGAGAACGGGATGTATTTCTTGATGTCAACCGTTCTGGTGGATTTGTTGACAGGCTGAATAAAAATTTGTTGTAACAAAAAAAAAAAAAAAAAAAAGAAACAAAGGCGACTGATGGAAGTTTTAGGACAGCGATCAGGAAGTTAGGAACAAATTATGAAAACCGCCAAAAAATCTGAATCTGAGCTCTCTACCAAACTGGTGCTGCCCCCTTTACTGAGCGTCCTGGTTGCCATGACAATAGTCACCTGACCCTGTGGTTCGGGTAACTGTCACTAGGGGGACGTAACCATGGCAATTAATCACAATCTATATCGTCACTGTCTCCCTCTGGTGGCTGGATCCTTCAACACTTGCTACTCTGCCCATCATGCATTGCGGCCGGATGCTACACCAGGGAGCGGGGATTCAAGTTTCCATGGCAACCAATATCTGATTTATATTTAGAGACAATATGGCTAATGACGAGCTCTATGTATGGGAACATATTTGCCTTAATGTTCTGACATGTGGGATTAGCCTTGTAGTATATAGTGGGATTACTCTACCCTCCCTTCCTCCCTCCCTATCGCTCCCTCCCGCTCCCTCCCTCCCTCTCCTCTCTCCCTCCTCTCCCTCTCTCTCCTCTCCCTCTCTCCTCTCTCTCCCCTCTCTCTCCCCCTCTCCCTCTCTCTCTCTCCTCTATCTCCCTCACTCTCTCCCTGTCCTCTCTCTTCCTCTCTCTCCCTCCCTCTCTCTCCTTTCTCTCCCCCCTCTCCCTTTCTCTCTCCTCTATCTCCCTCACTCTCTCCCTCCTCCCTCTCTCCCTCTCTCCTCCCTCTCCCTGTTCATATGGCTGTCCAAAACAATATGCATGGTGCGGATGCCCTAGTATCGGGTTTGGTAACAAGCTAGGTTATGATATAATTATACACCTTGTGTTTGTGTATATAGTTAAGGTCTATAGTTATTTATAATGTCTGTCCCTGTAGGAGGCCCGTGCAGGATGACGGATGGTGGAATAAAGACACGGCTCCTCCTAGGGGGAACCCCGCCCCCCTCCCCCCCCCCCCCCTAATCTACCCATAATGGACCCGTCCATTCACTGCCGGTCAAACGTCCGTCTACTTGATAGTCAATCCTACTTTTATATCCTCCCTGTCCTCACCATGTCGTTTCCACCTTAAACATTTACTGTTTTACCTCCGCCATATTATACCAACACTGGGATAGATTTAGATTTCCTGATATCAAAGACACAAATTTAAATATTATAAACTATTATATTAACCAAATGTTTGATTGCCCTCAGCCTGAAGTGTTTACCACACAATACCCGGCTCACCCACAATAAAGCATATTGGTCACCATGGTTACAGAGCAGCTCATGCTCATGTACTCATTTGGACTTAACTTGGGTCAAGGTATGTAGTCTATATATGTCAAGGTATGTAATCTATATATGTCAAGGTATGTAGTCTACATATGTCCAGGTACGTAGTCTATATATGTCAAGGTATGTAATCTATATATGTCAAGGTATGTAATCTATATATGCCAAGGTATGTAATCTATATATGTCAAGGTATGTAATCTATATATGTCCAGGTATGTAATCTATATATGTCAAGGTATGTAATCTATATATGTCAAGGTATGTAATCTATATATGCCAAGGTATGTAATCTATATATGCCAAGGTATGTAATCTATGTCCAGGTATGTAATCTATATATGTCCAGGTATGTAATCTATATATGTCAAGGTATGTAATCTATATATGCCAAGGTATGTAATCTATATATGTCAAGGTATGTAATCTATATATGTCCAGGTATGTAATCTATATATGTCAAGGTATGTAATCTATATATGTCAAGGTATGTAATCTATATATGTCAAGGTATATAATCTATATATGTCAAGGTATGTAATCTATATATGTCAAGGTATGTAATCTATATATGTCAAGGTATGTAATCTATATATGTCAAGGTATGTAATCTACATATGTCAAGGTATGTAATCTATATATGTCAAGGTATGTAATCTATATATGTCAAGGTATGTAATCTATATATGTCAAGGTATGTAATCTATATATGTCCAGGTATGTAGTCTATATATGTCAAGGTATGTAATCTATATATGCTGATGTTGATGTAACTGTATAACTCTGTGTAACTTTACCTGGACGAATGGTGACCTTACC
Source organism: Sthenelais limicola (assembly GCA_942159475.1). Lineage (NCBI taxonomy): Eukaryota > Metazoa > Annelida > Polychaeta > Phyllodocida > Sigalionidae > Sthenelais > Sthenelais limicola. Next base: position 148,957,020 of record OW804096.1, read on the forward strand.
ACTACATGTATTGTGTCAGAAATAGTGAGGCTATTCTCTTACTGACTGGATCTGTCGCCTGAATCTCACACGGCCTTGTAAGAGAACCATCAATGATAGCCTCATATGAAGACTTTTTATTATCTCAAACTTGTTTTGAATGGTCCCAGAAGCTGGCTAGCAAGGTTTAGTTCAAAATAGTTCAGATAAAGTCTTTGATTTGAGCAATAATTAAAAAGTTCTTGCAAACTGTATTCAAAGCAAGGGAAATTCAAGATGGCCACCAAAACAAAAAGTTGAACAGAACAGCAGAACAGCTGCCGCTGCTGCTCTCAACCAATCATATGATCAAATGCGAACATGTGACCACTGGCATGCGTACTGCCACAACGGCGAATCATATGGAGCTATGTCACCGCACCAGCTTACCACAGCGACGGCACTAGCCAATGATGTCAGACGGCACCAGACGATGATGTCATAATAAAGGCAAATCTGCGCTTAATGGTGCGTGCCTGAGTCCTGTGCTTGTTTCACCCAATTTGCCATTTATAAATAACAGAGAGGGGAAACACACTAACATGTCCTCTATAGTATTTCCAGTTGTTTTGGTAATTAAACCCTGACATGCCCCACCGCCCCTGTGAGCGGTTTAATGATAGGACAAGTGGTGCTGTTACCCAACTTCCCCCAACTTGGGTCAAGGGACAGGAGTGAATGTGATGATCCAGGTGTTGTTCTTATCAGGAGGTGGCAGATTAATCAGGAGTAATGTCATTCCTTCTTCCACACACCGCCACCAAAGACATATATCCGGCATACAATAAGCCTGGGCTATAGTATACCCTACTCCTTTAACATATTAGCAACTATTCCTGAACTATTCCTGAACCTGGATAGTGCCACATAGGGCCACTAGGGGATATCACAGCGCTGCAGTACACAGCAACAGGACGCACTGCCCCTAGTGGCAGACAGGGGAAGTAGAGACGCTATTGAGACACAGTGAGTGGAACTGACACCAGATGTCTCTGGTGTTGATACACTTCCACCACCAGGTGGCAGCACCCATCCTGCCCCTGTTTCCTGAGCAGCCCACTAGGGGGCTACTGGTCACGTGGGGTCAGACAGGACATGGTTCCTACATAGATGGCGCTGCTCCTGTAGGCCCAGGTTACCATGGTGATGGCTATATATAGAATCATTTGATTACTATTACAATATTTTATTACTTATTGTATGCTTCTAGCATAGAGGAATATTGGAATATAAACGTTTGTTTTGGGTTGTGAATTGTCATGAATTATCCAAAAGCTAAAAGAAAACCCGATTTGAATTATATAGTACCATGAAAATATAATCATTGCAGCGTCTTTATAGCACCTCTCAAGTGGAATAGTGTATAATGACTACAGGCCTATAGTATAATATATGAATATTGAGTGTTATATGATACACAGGTAGATATAAAGGTACGACGATTATTATAAAAGCACTTAGTAGTGACAATGATGTATCATGGAGCCTTTCCTTTTCTCGTGATGAAATCTATATCACATATTTGGAAATTATGGGGAAATAAATAATATGTGTTCATTTTGGGAACATTTCTAAACAACTGACAGTAGAAATATGACTTTCCACACTTTCTGCATCAGGTTGTGAAGAGCAGCTAATCTGGAAACAGCGTGGGTTACATTGATGTTTAACACGATTCTGCAGAAAGACAATCCTGGAAATGAACGATTCTCCTCAACAAACCGTGGTGTTATTTAAAGCTGCATTCTCAGTTATCATCGGTCAGCAACTAGGCCTAACAACTTTCTAATATCTGTTTTTTCCTTTAACAATGCAACTAAAGGTTGAGAATGGAGCAGTAACACCTTATACAGTATTTGGTGCATTGCTGGCTATATTCCACCAAATACAAGTTAACACTTTTTAACCTTAAAATATTTGATACTCTCTCAAGGGATCAAGAAAAGGCATTTTTCAGTAGATTGTTCTAACAAAAGTTATTTGTGCAATTCTGAAATTGTCAGGTCATTGCTAAGTAGGGATGTATTGCAATGAGTTTTATGAAAATTGAATATAATTATGTGAAAATTAAAACAATTTTAGTAATGAATTGAAAGGAAAATGAAAATAAATGTTTTTTCATGCGGGAATGTATTAGAATGTAACATGACATTCAAACCGTATTTGGTGGATGGCTAGCTGGCAGCACGTAACGTTAACGTAAGGCAGACTTACCTCATTACGGCTCTGCGTGAGGCTGAGATCCAGACGTATGTCGCCCAGTGAACGCACCGGCCCTTTACTCGACGTCAGCGGTGTCATCGCCGACGTCGTGACAACGTCTGACACATGACGTTGAGACGTCGTGTATGTCGTGACCTTGGCGGGTGGACTTGTGACTGCAAGACAGAGAGAGACACCTGTCAGTATGGGGAGGAACTAGTGGTTCACTGGTCTGACAATAGGGGGCGTGCAGAGACACTGCGCATGTCAGAAGTGAAGCATTGTGGGATTGGTTCCACCAGTCATGTGACAGCCCACAGTACAGTGGAACCTCTCTATTGAGACCACCATTGTGTTATAGTGGAACCTCTCTATTGAGACCACCCTTGTGTTACAGTGGAACCCCTCTATTTAGACCACCATTGGGACTGAACGATTTGTGGTCACATAGCGAGGTGGTCTCATTCGAGGGGTTTATCTAATAAGAGGAAAGCAATTCGGGACTGAGAGAAACTGGTCTTAATAGAGGGGTGGTCTCTATAGAGGGGTGGTCTTAATAGAGGGGTGGTCTCTATAGAGGGGTGGTCTCTATAGAGAGGTGGTCTCTATAGAGGGGTGGTCTCTATAGAGACAACCTCTCTATAGAGGGGTGGTCTCTATAGAGGGGTGGTCTGTATAGAGGGGTGGTCTCTATAGAGGGGTGGTGTTAATAGAGGGGTGGTCTGTATAGAGGGGTGGTCTCTATAGAGAGGTGGTCTCTATAGAAAAGTTCCATTGTAATCTGCCTATGGAATAATAAAACATTCTCAAATCAAAATCAAATAATTGAATTACATAGGAATTATGTTTGTGTGTTTGTTAATTCTGTCTCCATTTTATTTTATTTTGTTTCAGTTGTTTGACAATCTCTCAACCTGTTTATGAACTAGACTAATGTAGCACTTGCCACAGTTGCCACTAGGGGTCAGGTCATGCAAGTACCCAGCATTCCCCAATCAACAGATAGTATATGAGATGTGTCACAGGAAAAGCACAGCCACTAAGTATTTCTATATTTTTTAAGTTTGATATTTTTATTTTTGAAAATTCTCTATAGCACGACCTCAAATATACAATCATTACACAGTCCTGCAATTTGTTACATATATTTATGCTACTAACGGCGCTAAGAATTCCAAAATTGAGAACATTATAAAAAAGGCATGTTGTGAATACAACACTTTGAAAATACCATTTTTGCTACTTGTGACTCATTTTCTGTAACACATCACATATTAACAATATTCAACTTCTTCTACAGAAATAGTAAAAATGGCGAAATACAGCCAGACAGTAAATAAGAGGTTGATATTTTACAGGAGGGTTCTGATGCAGAGATCTCCCTCTCTCATCTCAACATTCTCACGTCACATCCGGGTACATGTTGCCATGACTACCGCCCCTTCTACCATGATGCAACACAGCATGAAATTACAGGAAGTGACTGTAACCAGGACAACCCTGGAAGCAGGTTTACGGCCACTGATTGGTCAATACATATCACGTGTTCTATATATAGCACAGCGCCTGATGGAGGCTATTTATAGTAACATGTCCCTCATTGCCATGACAGCATTACCATGGTAACCCATAACGTTACAGGAGGAATGGATCCATGCAGTCATGGGTGAGACACAAGGTGACAAGATGGTGTCTGCAATATGAATTATTGCAATACACGCACAGCTATCTATTTATAGATATGTACCTGGGTCTGTTATATCTATTTATAGACATATATATCTATTTATAGACATATATCTGGGTCTGTTATATCTATTTATAGACATATATCTGGGTCTGTTATATCTATTTATAGACATATATCTGGGTCTGTTATATCTATTTATAGACATGTACCTGGGTCTGTTATATCTATTTATAGACATATATCTGGGTCTGTTATATCTATTTATAGACATATATCCGGGTCTGTTATATCTATTTATAGACATATATCCGGGTCTGTTATATCTATTTATAGACATATATCTTGGTCTGTTATATCTATTTATAGACATATATCCGGGTCTGTTATATCTATTTATAGACATATATCCGGGTCTGTTATATCTATTTATAGACATATATCCGGGTCTGTTATATCTATTTATAGACATATATCCGGGTCTGTTATATCTATTTATAGACATATATCTGGGTCTGTTATATCTATTTATAGACATATATCTGGGTCTGTTATATCTATTTATAGACATATATCTGGGTCTGTTATATCTATTTATAGACATATATCTGGGTCTGTTATATCTATTTATAAACATATATCTGGGTCTGTTATATCTATTTATAGACATATATCTGGGTCTGTTATATCTATTTATAGACATATATCTGGGTCTGTTATATCTATTTATAGACATATATCTGGGTCTGTAATATCTATTTATAGACCTATATCCGGGTCTGTTATATCTATTTATAGACATATATATCTGGGTGTAATATTTATTTATAGACCTATATCCGGGTCTGTTATATCTATTTATAGACATATACCTGGGTGTAATATCTATTTATAGACCTATATCCGGGTCTGTTAGATCTATTTATAGACATATACCTGGGTGTAATATCTATTTATAGACCTATATCCGGGTCTGTTATATCTATTTATAGACATATATCTGGGTGTAATATCTATCTAATGTTATTGTTTGTTCTGAATAATTATGCAATATGAGTCTAATTAAATGTTGACATGGGTTAAATGGTTGAGTAAGTGGTCCTGTTTATTCCTATATAACATACAGGCGAAGGCGAATTGTACATTTCGCCTTCTAACAGTAGTTTCCTTATAGCCTTTATAGCTGATGTAGAGAATATGTGAGATTCTCCTTTCATCGTATACATTTAAATTTACGCCTTTATGGATGGCATAAGTTGATTGGATTGGAATATGGGTCAGATTTTCAGAAAATGTACAATCGCCAGCTCTACACATTTAGTAAATTCTGCCAAATTCGGCTGAAAAAATGTTAAATACAGCGTATATCTGAATATGATTAGTATCGCATTGATTTAAAGTATCAGTTCCGTTATGTTAAACTGCATTTTGACGCCCATTTCTGTATTAAATGTGGGTGTTTTTAGAGGCTTGCTGAAGGCGAATTGTACATTTTCTGAAAATCTGACCCATATACTGTATTTGCCAAGTTTTACAGGTGTGTCAAGAGGGATTTCAGGCAGATTCTTATGAACCTTTAGGCCCTGTTTAAATATTTATTAAAATGTGGGTAATACTTATTATAACGGAGGCAGTTCAACTCTGACTGACACATATCTAGCAACATTTTTATGACGGGAAATATGCGCGAATCTTTTGTAAATGATCTATAATAACTAATTGTATGACGGGACAGACTTGTTTTATGAATCCATGCAAAACTCATAGACATTGGATCATTGTGAAATATTCCATGCTGACCATAGCATGTTTTCTACATCGTTTACACTGATATACAACTCCCATAACTCCATGTGAATCAAGATACAAGATGGCGGACATGCAAATCCCCTATTGAGCCTTATTCTGACATACACCTCCCATAATATTGGCAATTGTGATGTGTTACAGACAAATGAGTCACAAGTCGCCAAAAACGGATTTTGATTTTGATTAAGATATCATTATATCTGAAAAGATGAAATAAAGTCGATTCCAATGGTGGTACACATTAAGCACACCTAACAGTTTCTATATATCATGTTTGCAAACGTTTGCAATATTTGCGGGTGGGCAATTACCAGTTAAATAACTAAATATACTCCATAAGATGACCTTCAAAACGCAGGAATATATTTAATACAGTGTTCTGAAACTTGGTACATAGATTGATATGAGTAAACGCGTAAAGCCTTGAGAAGAAGAGAACATTCCAATATAAATATCTTGTGAATTAATCACTTTCAAAAATATCATTTTTGCGACTTGTGACTCATTTGTGTGAAACACATTACAATTGCTAGAGTGTGGTAGGAGCAGGAGGCGGTGATGATGGCCAGGGTCTAAGACTAGAGTTTAGTACCAGGTTGTCCTACTAGGTGGCAGGACACATAGAGAGCTGCCACCTGGTGGATTAAGGTTACAACTGGATCTTCACTGTGATCCACTCAGTGCTGACACCCAGGAGCTCCTCACAGGAGCAATATAAGCCTCAGGATAACCTCAGACATGTTTACATATATTCAATACACCGCCTTGTAATTTGGTGTATATGGGTCAGATTTTCAGCTGTACACATTTAGTAAATTCTGTTAAATTAGGCTGCAATTTGGTCAATACTAGGTAAATTCGAGTATATTCGGCATTGCATTGATTCTAGCAATCTGTTTGGTTAGGTTGAACTGTATTTTGAACTTCATTTTCGTCTGAGATTTGGGTTATTTGAGAGAATTGGTGAAGGTGAATTGTACACTTTTTGAAAATCTGACCCGTTAAATGTATTTATGCTATACTGGTAACTAAACTCCGCAAACATGAGAACGTTCTGAACAATTAAAACATTCAAAACATCTAAAAACACTCCAGAAATGGAATCTGAACAAGGGTCCAAAGGTGTACACTCGATAGCTCTATACATTTAGTATTTCTGATATTTGATAATTCTCATTTTTGTCTTAAGTTTGGGTTATTTGAGAGAATTAAATATATCCATACATTTCGTAGCTCATCCTATAGAGTATATCTACCTACGTTACTAGTAAATGTCCATCCAGAGATATTGCAATTCTCCTTCAGAAATAAAAATATCAAACTTAAATCATAGAAATACTGCTCATTAGCTGTCCTTATGTTTTCCATCATTGGAATCCACTTGATCTCATTTTTTCAAACATGATATCTCAAAATGATTTTTTTTGCGACTTATGACTCATTTCTCTCTAACACATCACTATAACGTTCTGATGTAGGGCCTAACACGACTTGCATCCAATCATATTAAGGATCCATCAAGCTTTCTAATAATGGCACAATTTACATGTGACCAGAAAAACTGGGGCAGTAAAACATTATTTGACATTTCTCAAGACGCGAACTACTCATATCTAGAGAGAAATGGAGATAAATGTGTGAAATGTTATGATTACTAAAATGCTTCTGCTTTTGCAGATATGAACATTCCATGATTGAGCATATTCTCTTTAAGGTATGACATCCTAACGTGGCATCTATTGAAGGTACTGTTTTTTTCTAAAGGTCTGGACCATTACATTTACATTACTATATGTACCTCTAATAATGTACCTCTACTAATAATGCCGGTCCTGGGTAAGACCATGAAGTGCCTTTCTGTCTCTCATTCTCTGTCTCTCGCTCTCGATCCCTTCTTCTCTATCTCTATTTCCTGGGTAAGACCATAAACTGCCCCCCTCTCAGCTCTCCCGCCCTTGATATAAACTTCAATGTGTTGATAAGGGCGTAAAGCAACCAATCTCACTCACTTACTCTAATAATAATGCAGACAGGGCATGAGGAAATACACTCTTTGAGATTGAGATTGCAACTGTCTGTGAACATGAGAATATCAGTTGTCTCAAACTGCTTTGCAAATAAAATTTTCTAAAAAAAATTTGTTTATCCTGAATAGAAATACGTTAAACAAATCAAATGAACTAGAACACACAGAAAAAACATGAATTTCCAGTATTAATCAGCTTATATTGAAATATTCGTATTTTTATATTAAAAGCCCAAGTCGAGTATAGCACAAAGGCCTTCTAAATTACTGGTAACTATCGGCAGAAATGTTATCAACTTTTCATATAGACATGTAAACCTTTTTGTCCTTTTCTCGTATTGTAATATCAAACTATCTGGCAAATAAAAGATTATCTTTTCTTATCTTATTTTATTTGTGATGTGTTCCAGGAAAATGAGTCATAAGTCGCAAAAAAATAAATGTTGAGATATCATTGTATTTGAAAAGATGGGATCAAGCTGATTCCAATGATAGTAAACAGTCTAATAATCTCATAAGTATTTCTAGATTTTAAGTTTGATATTTTCGTTTTTGAAAAAAAAGTTTCCAATATTTCTGGGGGTCAATAAACAGTAAAGTAACTAAATGTAGTCCATATGAGGACCTTTAAAACTAAAGGATATATTACATAGATTGTCCTGAAATTTGATACATCGATTGATATAGGTGTAAGTGATATACCCTCCAAAAATCAGAACATTCCAATTATGTGATCTTGTGGAAAAACCCTTTGAAAAATATAAATTTTGCGACTTATGACTCATTTTCCTGAAACACATCACATTTGATAAGGGATGAAATACTGCATTAATATGGTTTGGCAAAACAAGACCAAACAAGGAAGTTTTTAATTTAATTGTACAACAATAGATTCAAGCAGTGACCACAAATAGACAAATTCTAAAAGGGCAAACTGACGTAATGTATAATGCTAAGAGCTCAGAGTGGTATACGTATAGTAATAAACTGAGGGCCTAGTAGTAAACGTATATATAAGTCTGAGTGAGTGTGATAAAGGGTAGGAGTGACTGAAGTAACGAAATAAGCCATGATCATTTAGCACACCAGACATATGTACATTATAGGTTAACTAACGAGTTGAAGGAGCGTGAATATTGCTCGAGTTGCCTAGCAACAAGCGCAATATTCTAAGCGACTGAAACCAACGTGTTAGTTAACAGATATATCATACATGCTTTCAATCATGAACATATAAACAAATCAAGTCATAAATTTGAATTTTACCGTAATCTTAGTAAAAAAACACAGATTGGTTTCCATGACAACCCTTCGTAAATCACAAGTGAAATACGCACTGTGCGTAAATCACTCTAGCTATCTTGTTTTTAGAGCAATGTGTGTATAATACAAACAAATAAACAACTAGACAAAATATGACCAACATAGTAAATAAATAAACTCACCCGCTTTGCTTCCAGTTTCCGGCGTGTACTCCATACTCGTATATCCTCCTGTGTTCACGCTCGGGCATGACGACGTCCGCACGCTGCCCTCAGACGCTACAGACGTCGCCAACGTCCCGCGTGACGTCGTGGATGGTGACGTCACATGTTCCTTAGTATCCGAGTAGGACCCTGACGCGTCACTAAGGTTCGCGTTTTCGTCGTCAGAGTCATCTGAGTCGTCATCCTGGCCGTCCAGAGAGCTGAGGCTTTGGCTGAAACGATTCAAGAGGGGCCAGCGCGGCATTTTAAACTCTGTTAAATATCTATCCTCCTACATAAATAGTAAATAGTGTTTATATATGGAGTGGCATAAATAGTTCTGAAAGAATCATAAACACATGAATGGATTCACAGATTGCCCAGCTGAAGGTGAGACACGTTGATTAAAGCTGCACTCTCAGCTAACGTCGGTCAAAAACTGAACATTTTCTACTTTTTGTTCCATTCTTTCAAACCCAACTATAAGTCATTGGGCCAACAACACTTTGGAGGATGTTCTCACGTTGTCCTTGCTGACTAAAATGTCCTCATTTGTATTTGGAGGACCCGCCCGACTCCTTGCATGTGATGACTTCACTTATTATCACTCACCGGCGGCAGCTTTCTCTCGGTGATTAGACTTCAAATCCAAGTGATTATACACATATAACAGCAGCAGAATATTGATAAATACAGTCTTATAAGTCATAATATGAGTGAATTTGGTAATATTTGTTTTGTCATAATAGCTGAGCTTTAAGCTATGAGAGTGATGCCCTGTGTCTCGGCAATCACAAGGTATTCACGAGGGCAAGGCTTGTCAGTGAGGGTCATACTCCTTTGGACCTGACCTCTCACTTTTGATCAAAACGTCAAAAGCTAAAGACCTTCTAGTTTTTGTTCCCTTCTTTCCCTATGCAACTAAATGTTATTTGACCAACGTTTGGCAGACTTTGACCAGGCTGTTTTCTCTCCCCCGATTTGACTTCAAATTATTGTATAAACATTTAACACCAGCAGAATATTGTTAACTTCAGTCCTATAAGTTATAATATGAGTAACACTTGTGTAACATATAACAGCAGCAGAATATTGTTAACTTCAGTCCTATGAGTCATGATATGAGTAACTCTTGTATAAATATGACACCAGGGAAATATTGATAACTTCAGTCCTATAAATCATAATATGAGTGAATACGGTAAGATGTGTCTTATTGTAACATCAGAGACTGCAACTTTAACATGTTTAGCCGCTAATGTGTAGAGGTGTCTAACAATCCAGGGTTAGCAAGAAGGGTTTAGGTTCTCATGATGATTGAAGAGTAGTCAGTCAATAACTCTCTCTCAGGCTTCATATACCCTGAAGGTAATTAAATTCTCATAAGCAGCATGGCGACTGTCAGATCAAGCAGTGCGACATCTCATACTCTTGTGTCTAATTCTCCTTCACACATATTAACTAAAGCCAAGAGTATATTAACATGTGGAGGAGAAGGCACAAGACTGGGTTGTTGGGGAAGGCTGAGGTATTTGTGAATGAGTTAGTGAGGTAAGTTACAGATTGGCACTTCATTCCCTGTGACAGTCTAAGCTCTCAGATAAGATAATATGTCAGTGATTGGACGCCTACTGCGCTAGTGGCTAGTAGGCATCATATTGGGATTATAATGGCATTATGCAGTTTGGATCAAGAGGCTTCCCCTCAGTTTGGAGGGACTCTCTCTGCTCTGATCCTAGACTGGAGAGGCTTTCCCTCAGTTTGGAGGGACTCTCTCTGCTCTGATCCTAGACTGGAGAGGCTTTCCCTCAGTTTGGAGGGACTCTCTCTGCTCTGATCCTAGACTGGAGAGGCTGTCCCTCAGTTTGGAGGGACTCTCTCAGCTCTGAGCCTAGACAGGAGAGGCTTTCCTTCAGTTTGGAGGGACTCCCTCAACTCTGAGCCTAGCCTGGAGAGGCTTTCCCTCAGTTTGGAGGGACTCTCTCAACTCTGAGCCTAGCCTGGAGAGGCTTTCCCTCAGTTTGGAGGGACTCTCTCAACTCTGAGCCTAGACTGGAGAGGCTTTCCCTCAGTTTGGAGGGACTCTCTCAACTCTGAGCCTAGACTGGAGAGGCTCAGTTTGGAGGGACTCTCTCAACTCTGAGCCTAGCCTGGAGAGGCTTTCCCTCAGTTTGGAGGGACTCCCTCAACTCTGAGCCTAGCCTGGAGAGGCTTTCCCTGAGTTTGGAGGTACTCTCTCAACTCTGCGCCTAGACTGCTGACATATACTCCAATATTGAGAGTGGATACTTATATCAACATTATCAAGTCCTGGGGTTATCACAAATCACGACCCAGAGGCAGGTATGTCACATGGGTCAATACATTTCTTACTAAATATAGAAACTGTACACCCTACAGTTCACAGCTGATTTATTGCTATCAACTTGGTCTCATTGGATTGGATTTGAAAATGGTTTATGTGTCAGAAGGTATACATGTATATGAAGTGTGACATACTGGTCGACAGACTTCTGGATGTAATCCAGATCTATACCATGTAAAAGAATAGAGGCTCTGAAGGTATGAGAAGAACTACATACTGCAAAGCTAAATTGAAGTAAAGTTAAATTAAAGGTGAAATAAAAAATGCGATTATGACACAATGTTTGACTCTGGTATATAGCCCAGTACAATGCAGTACTTAGTATAAAACGCTCCAGCAATGGAATACTAGGGAATATGATGCTGAGCTGGTTACAATGGCGCAGTTATACCAAGCTGGGGTTATCCAGGAGTGGGTGAATCACACAAGGGGTTATCCAGAAGTTACTGAGTGACTCATGTGGTTATCCAGAAGTTACTGAGTGACTGATGTGGTTATCCAGAAGTTACTGAGTGACTCAAGGGGTTATCCAGAAGTTACTGAGTGACTCATGTGGTTATGCAGAAGTTACTGAATGACTCATGTGGTTATCCAGAAGTTACTGAGTGACTCATGTGGTTATGCAGAAGTTACTGAGTGACTCATGTGGTTATGCAGAAGTTACTGAATGACTCATGTGGTTATCCAGAAGTTACTGAGTGACTCATGTGGTTATGCAGAAGTTACTGAATGACTCATGTGGTTATGCAGAAGTTACTGAGTGACTCATGTGGTTATGCAGAAGTTACTGAGTGACTCATGTGGTTATGCAGAAGTTACTGAGTGACTGATGTGGTTATGCAGAAGTTACTGAGTGACTGATGTGGTTATCCAGAAGTTACTGAGTGACTGATGTGGTTATCCAGAAGTTACTGAGTGACTCATATGGTTATGCAGAAGTTACTGAGTGACTGATGTGGTTATCCAGAAGTTACTGAGTGACTCATGTGGTTATGCAGAAGTTACTGAGTGACTCATGTGGTTATCCAGTGTTCGTGAGTGACTCATGTGGTTATGCAGAAGTTACTGAGTGACTCATGTGGTTATGCAGAAGTTACTGAGTGACTCATGTGGTTATGCAGAAGTTACTGAGTGACTCATGTGGTTATGCAGAAGTTACTGAGTGACTCATGTGGTTATGCAGAAGTTACTGAGTGACTCATGTGGTTATGCAGAAGTTACTGAGTGACTCATGTGGTTATCCAGAAGTTACTGAGTGACTCATGAGGTTATCCAGAAGTCACTGAGTGACTCATGTGGTTATCCAGAAGTTACTGAGTGACTGATGTGGTTATGCAGAAGTTACTGAGTGACTCATGAGGTTATCCAGAAGTTACTGAGTGACTGATGTGGTTATCCAGAAGTTACTGAGTGACTCATGAGGTTATCCAGAAGTTACTGAGTGACTCATGTGGTTATCCAGAAGTTCCTGAGTGACTCATGAGGTTATCCAGAAGTTACTGAGTGACTCATGTGGTTATCCAGAAGTTACTGAATGACTCATGTGGTTATCCAGAAGTTACTGAGTGACTCATGAGGTTATCCAGAAGTTACTGAGTGACTCATGTGGTTATGCAGAAGTTACTGAGTGACTCATGTGGTTATCCAGAAGTTAGTGAGTGACTCATGTGGTTATCCAGAAGTTACTGAGTGACTCAAGGGGTTATCCAGAAGTTACTGAGTGACTGATGTGGTTATCCAGAAGTTAGTGAGTGACTCATGTGGTTATCCAGAAGTTACTGAGTGACTCATGAGGTTATGCAGAAGTTACTGAGTGACTGATGAGGTTATCCAGAAGTTACTGAATCACACAAGGGGTTATCCAGATGTTAAGTGGCTCAAGAGGTTATGCAGGGGTTATTCAGAAGTGTTTTGCGTCACTTATGTGGGGCTCAGAAGCACCAAATTTCTCTTGGGTGAAGAAACATAGACTGGCTTTACTGCCCACTGTTGCCTTGATCCTTTCTATAGTCCACACTGGAGGGTGGCGCTAGGTGGTATTGGGTGGGTAGACAATAGCTGAGGCGGCGGCGGCGGAGGTGGAGTTGGTATGATATGTTCTGGAAGAGATACTGGAGGAGGCAGTAGACACCTGGAGGAGATACCTGTCTGTGATTACTCCCTAGCGTTGTCATGGAGAGAGTCAGCTCAGGTGGAGAGAGGGGAGGGAGGGAAACAGCAGGGTAGAAATAGAGGACTTGGCGTCTGATTGATTGCTATGACCACCCCATATAACTCACTAGTGACATATGCACTGTGCATATCTCACTCTAGGTATGTTGTTCTCAGAGCAATGCGTATATACCAGGTAGCAATAGCCAATGACCCCGATTCTAGACATCTAATGAGCAGAGCGTGCCTGGAATGCGGTGTAACCAGAGAAAAAAGACGTCAGGCTGAGAAATGAAATAAATAAATGGGTTACAAGCCTGGACAGTACCAGAGCATGGTGTGACATGATCTCCCATGTCAACCAGTCGCTCGATGGTCATGAAGAGAAATAATGGATTTGTTTAAAGTTGCGTGCTCAATGATTACAACAAAATAAATCTAACAAAAGTTACTCATATTATGATTTATAGGACTGAATTTATCAATATTCTGCTGCTGTTATATGTTAATACAAGAGTTACTCATATTATGACTTATAGGACTGGGTTTATCAATATTCTGCTGTTGTTATATGTTTATACAAGAGTTACTCATATTATGACTTATAGGACTGAATTTATCAATATTCTGCTGCAGTTATATGTTTATACAATAGTTACTCATATTATGACTTATAGGGCTGGATTTATCAATATTCTGCTGCTATTATATGTTTATACAAAAGTTACTCATATTATGACTTATAGGACTGAATTTATCAATGTTCTGCTGCTGTTATATGTTTATACAATAGTTACTCATATTATGACTTATAGAACTGGATTTATCAATATTCTGCTGCTATTATATGTTTATACAAGAGTTACTCATAATTATTATGACTTATAGGACTGGATTTATCAATATTCTGCTGCTGTTATATGTTTATACAAGAGTTACTCATAATTATTATGACTTATAGGACTGGATTTATCAATATTCTGCTGCTATCATATGTTTATACAAGAGTTACTCATATTATGACTTATAGGACTGGATGTATCAATATTCTGCTGCTATTATATGCTTATACAAGGGTTACTCATAATTATTATGACTTATAGGAGGACTGTATTTATCAATATTCTGCTGTTATATGTTTATACAAGAGTTACTCATATTATGACTTATAGGACTGCATAAATCAGAAACACACCTATTTTTTTTTTTTGGCTTGGTTTGGAAATGACATAAACAAAAAGTAGAAAATGTTTAGTTTTTGTGGATGTTAGCTGAGACCGCGGCTTTAAGTAAGTGGGAGGAAGTGTTGCCTCTCATGGAGAGTATTATATGTCACACCCGCGGTAATTAATACTGTCACATGCAAGTCAACTAATTACATACTTGTCCAATTGTCAATCTTCTCAATACTTCCAATTACACCTGGTGCTGTCACTATATAATTTCAGCAGGAATGATCCCATGAAACCATATTGTCATAGTAATACAAACCGGTGTAGATTTTCAAAATATATTCATGGGCCATGTTGATGTGTTGTACATAAGATAAGGCCATGTTGATGTGTTGTACATAAGATAAGGCCATGTTGATGTGTTGTACATAAGATAAGGCCATGTTGATGTGTTGTACATAAGATAAGGCCATGTTGATGTGTTGTACATAAGATAAGGCCATGTTGATGTGTTGTTCATAAGATAAGGCCATGTTGATGTGTTTATCATAAGATAAGGCCATGTTGATGTGTTGTACATAAGATAAGGCCATGTTGATGTGTTGTACATAAGATAAGGCCATGTTGATGTGTTGTACATAAGATAAGGCCATGTTGATGTGTTGTACATAAGATAAGGCCATGTTGATGTGTTGTTCATAAGATAAGGCCATGTTGATGTGTTGTACATAAGATAAGGCCATGTTGATGTGTTGTTCATAAGATAAGGCCATGTTGATGTGTTGTTCATAAGATAAGGCCATGTTGATGTGTTGTACATAAGATAAGGCCATGTTGATGTGTTGTACATAAGATAAGGCCATGTTGATGTGTTTATGTAGTAAAAATGGCCATGTTGTTAAGGCATCACAAGCCATGGAAATACACCAGAGTGAAGAAGAAAACGAGAAAAGAAATGAGAGAGAGTAAACAAAGAGGAGAAAAGGATATAGGTGATATGTGATGTGATCCCCCCTGTGAGGCATTGCAACAGCATTTGTCCACGTTCCAGAAAACTCAATTGCCTGTAAAGAGCTCAATCACCTGCTCTACAGGAAGAGGGCTTTATTCCACGATTTGGCCGTGAGCGGACAGTATAATCGATATACTTGCCGCTCACAAGGTGTACAATATAAACTCCCTGTATTGTACAGTGACGTCACAACCGTTCGTGAGCTATGCGGACAACACAATTTGATGAAATAGATCAAATAAAGTTGTAATAAGTTAAGAATCATGGAATAAAAGCAAGAATAGCACAGTATCGTGTATGAGGGGGGCTATATTCTCCGAGTATGGCCATACTCGGAGAATATAGCCCCCCTCATACACGATACTGTGCTATTCATGCTATAGTACAGGGGCAGGGGGATAGGGGGACCATACTTATATGGAATAATTGACATGACATGAGTTTTCTGTTTAACTTCTTTGCTGCCCTTCCCTCATTAGATGCACATAAATATATAATATATAAACAAGACCGACTGGTGCACATGACGCTTGAAGCTGACATGGTTTAAGGTCAAGCATCCTGCATCTCAGGTGAGTGTGTGTGTGTGTGGGGGGAGGTAAAAGGGGGGCAGGAAATGGGGGACTGGGGTAAGAGGGAGTGGCTAGGGGGTAAGAGAGAGAGGCTAGGGGGTAAGAGGGAGAGGCTAGGGGGTAAGAGGGAGTGGCTAGGGGGTAAGAGAGAGAGGCTAGGGGGTAAGAGGGAGAGGCTAGGGGGTAAGAGGGAGAGGCTAGGGGGTAAGAGGGAGAGGCTAGGGGGTAAGAGGGAGTGGCTAGGGGGTAAGAGGGAGTGGCTAGGGGGTAAGAGAGAGAGGCTAGGGGGTAAGAGAGAGAGGCTAGGGGGTAAGAGGGAGTGGCTAGGGGGTAAGAGAGAGAGGCTAGGGGGTAAGAGGGAGTGGCTAGGGGGTAAGAGAGAGAGGCTAGGGGGTAAGAGGGAGTGGCTAGGGGGTAAGAGAGAGAGGCTAGGGGGTAAGAGGGAGTGGCTAGGGGGTAAGAGAGAGAGGCTAGGGGGTAAGAGAGAGTGGCTAGGGGGTAAGAGAGAGAGGCTAGGGGGTAAGAGAGAGTGGCTAGGGGGTAAGAGAGAGAGGCTAGGGGGTAAGAGAGAGAGGCTAGGGGGTAAGAGGGAGTGGCTAGGGGGTAAGAGAGAGAGGCTAGGGGGTAAGAGAGAGAGGCTAGGGGGTAAGAGGGAGAGGCTAGGGGGTAAGAGGGAGAGGCTAGGGGGTAAGAGGGAGTGGCTAGGGGGTAAGAGGGAGAGGCTAGGGGGTAAGAGGGAGAGGCTATGGGGTAAGAGGGAGAGGCTAGGGGGTAAGAGAGAGTGGCTAGGGGGTAAGAGGGAGAGGCTAGGGGGTAAGAGGGAGAGGCTAGGGGGTAAGAGGGAGTGGCTAGGGGGTAAGAGGGAAAGGCTAGGGGGTAAGAGGGAGAGGCTAGGGGGTAAGAGGGAGTGGCTAGGGGGTAAGAGGGAAAGGCTAGGGGGTAAGAGGGAGAGGCTAGGGGGTAAGAGGGAGTGGCTAGGGGGTAAGAGAGAGTGTATGTTACAGCAACTTGTTTTGTACTGTGTTCTTGTGGATCCTCAAGTCAGTAAAACTACATGACATGATCTAAGGCCGAGCATAAATACGTTTCGCTAGATCAAATTAAATGTCAATGCTTGTTACACTCTCTCTCATAGGCTCATGTATCTTACAACATGTATTTTCTTTTTATCCTATATTTAACCCTAGCCTCAGTCGTATACAGTAAAAAGGCCTTCTAAATTAATGGTAACTGTCGGCAGAAATGGAATTAACTTTTCATATAGACATGTAGCCCTTTTGTCATTTCTTTGTATCTTAAATAGGCAAATAAAAGATGTTCTTATCTTATCTTATCTCATTTTACATGCTCATGTATAAATCTTACAACATGTCTTACAACATGTCTTACAACATGTATCTTCATTAGGACGTAATTAGGGACTACACAATGGAGGAGTAGACAGGAGATGTTCTACGTGTGATGTTCTACACAATGGAGTAGTAGACAGGAGATGTTCTACGTGTGATGTTCTACACAATGGAGGAGTAGACAGGAGATGTTCTACGTGTGATGTTCTACACAATGGAGGAGTAGACAGGAGATGTTCTACGTGTGATGTTCTGGTTCCTGGAGAGACATTGGATCCACAGTGTCTTATTACACTGCATTCCTGCAGCGCTCCTCCCGCCACCTGGTGAGAAGGGATTAAACTACAGTTGCTCCTTGTGTGTACTCATGGCCTAAGCCGGAAGTGCTGTTGTGCCTCGCGGGGGGTCTCGGGAGGCGGAGACAGTGGAAGGTGGGTGAGTGGCGGGGACAATTATTAACCTTCCTGCCTCAATATTGTAGTTCAAATCCAATCACACCCTTTTGGGCATTGTATGTTTGAGGGGATTCCACTTGATTTGACAAGTGGAATAATAGATAGACGAAGCATATGACACCAAACCTGTATGACCTGTATGACCTGTATGACCTGTATGACCTGTATGATCTGTATGGCCGCTGAATGACCTGTATGATCTGTATGACCTGTATGATCTGAATGACCGCTGAATGGCGTTCATGTGTCAGATTTTCATAAAATGCACAATTGGCTGCTCTACTTATTTAGAAAATTCTGCTGAATTAGGCTGAAAAAAGATGAATACTAGATATATCTGAGTATATTTAGTATCGCATTGATTTAAAGTATCAGTTCTGTTATGTTAAACTGCATTTTGAAGCTCATTTCTGTCTTAAATCTGATGACAGAGAGTTTAACATACAATGGAATATCAAAATTTGAGGTTATCAGGAATAACATTATAATGAAGGATGACACAGTCCTGATTCATCACATCCTACACCCATCATTAATGTAGTCTAGACCTCCTCCTCCTGCTGCTCCACACTATTGGGCCACCTCTAACACAGGTAACATTGGTCTCTCAATGATATTTATGATCTAGAGTGAAATAATAGCAATAAATGGTCATATGTCATGCATCTAGAGACACATGTCCAATGTCAAACATCAATAAATATCAAACGAAATAAAATGAACATCTATAGATTAAATAATAGATCATAGATATAAAAACTCCAATTATTAATGTATTAGGGACCCTATTAATTTAGTTACCCAAGAATGATTAAATGTTAAATGTTATTTGTATGAGAAAATTATATTGATGATGCAAAAATGAAGTCCAGATAATGTCTGAATGAGAAATGTGCAAGTATTAACTGACTAGGGTGTGTTATAGCTGGTTCTACCCAGACCCACGCCTTGACATGCTTAAATACTATTGATTACTTACTTACATACTAATGTTTATCAGAAGGTCTAATGCCCTTCATAACCTAAATATACATATGTCCCTTTAAGAGGTGAAAAACATTTCCCTTTAAGAGAGGAGAAACACGTTTCCCTGTAAAGAGTGGGGAACATACGTCCTTTTAAGAGAGTGAAACATATTTGCCTTTAAGAGGTGAAAAAAGATATTTCCCTTTAAGAGGGGCAAAATATAGTTCCCTTTAAGAGGCGGGGAAACACATTTCCCTTTAAGAGGGGAAGCATACTTCCCTTTAAGAGTGTTGAACAAAACTTTCTTTAAAAAAAGGGGGAAATTTATGTGTTTTTTTCCATTCCAGAACAACAATTACAAGGTGACCCGCGCCTAGTTCTCTTAAAGGATATGGTATCATGTAGGATAGATACAGACTATACTCTTACTTATTACTTCTACCACTGGAGTGGCAACTGCACAGCCCCTATCACTCTATCATTAGTTAATTATTATTGGTTATTATTGGTAATTAATCACCGGTTAATCAGTATACATTAGTAACTAGGGTTAGGCTTATATTAGATATAGCAGGGAAGGTAGCATACCTCAATCGACCTGACTCAGGAAACGAACTTGACCTTTTCAAATCATAAAATTACACTTTTATTAACTTTGTTATTGATTTACAAAGTTGTCTTCTGACCCAAGTATGACGACTTAAGGCAGGGATGTCCCGGGATACAATACAAGTCTTGTGTGAAGGTGCGTCTATAAATCATTCTTACATTTTTTTTTGTTATTTTTTTTTTTAAAGATAGGTAAAACACTAGGTAAAACAGGTATTCCCCTTCTCGGGGTTTCTCACCCGCCCCTAGCTTGTCTACATTTTGAGAGGGGGTGCCATGATGGTAGAACAAAATATTTACAGTTTTATTTTACATTATTAGCAATAGAGTCTCCAGATTGCCACTTCATAACAATTGGTGTTAGAGTGTTTCTGTTCAATTGTATTAAAGATATAACATAATCACATTTTCATCCATTTATGCCACGCTGATTCATTGATGGAGTGTTAAAGGGATATTATATGGTAGAAAACATGAGACTTAATTTAATTATTACATTATTACAATGATTGTCACAATCATTGTTTTTCCAAATTCGGGGCTATTTAGAAGACCAGTACACATTACTGAAAGTACTCCTTTTTCCATCTCTTCATATTCAACCTCTAGTCCGCACTTATATTTACATTTGTAAATGTCTCATGAAAATAAAAATCTATTATTATTAATTATTTTCATAAAAATCTTATTTAAATCTTATTATTATTACATGGAGATAATGGCACATGTGGAAGACAAAACAATAGAATTGTAGAAAAAGTGTAAAATAAAACGTCTTCTGAAATTAAAAGATGCGGGTCTTTTGTTCAAGGAACAGAACGATAAATCTGGTTGAGATTGAACTCTGGGGGAAGGTCTTGGATGAATAAATAATGTCTGTCCAGCCACAATGTTCAACAAGTTCAATGTTTAACAAGTTCAATGTACAACAGTTTGTCGGGAGTCCATGAATGTATCCAGGCCTCGTTCAATTAGACACTTTTGCATTGATTTTCCAGAAATAACAATATAACAAGGATAAACAAGGATTTCATCTAAATTAATAGATATTCTGAGTATTTCAGGATCAGAGATGAGCAGAAACGAGGACTGTTGGGGAAGCTACCATGCAGTAGATATAGAAGTATGGCTTAGTAATATGCTTGGGTGGGTTTCAACAAATGGACATTCATTTTGGTCAAAAATCTCTTCAAGCATTGACAGAATATTATGGTTCTCAATTGAGAGCAGAAATAATCTTTAAACGTTTCTTGAGCAGATAAACATAGGTGTATTTTCTCTAACAATAACTTTAAAAAAAAGGGAAACTAGGTCAGTATGACCTACTGACCTCCTTCCGGACACGGCGAGCATGCGCTGTTTCTCGTGTTTGTCCTCCTTCTTGCGTCCCTCCTCGGGACACCATGACGACCGCCGCCGCTGTTTCTTCAGCTCAATAGCGGAGAGGACATCTTCATCCTCGTCCTCATTTCTCTCCTGTCCGCTGTAAGAAGGAGTAACAAGGAGAATGATTGATGTATGTGCTGGGGTGTAATAATGAGTGATGTATGTGCTGGGGTGTAATAATGAGTGATGTATGTGCTGGGGTGTAATAATGAGTGATGTATGTGCTGGGGTGTAATAATGAGTGATGTATGTGCTGGGGTGTAATAATGAGTGATGTATGTGCTGGGGTGTAATAATGAGTGATGTATGTGCTGGGGTGTAATAATGAGTGATGTATGTGCTGGGGTGTAATAATGAGTGATGTATGTGCTGGGGTGTAATAATGAGTGATGTATGTGCTGGGGTGTAATAATGAGTGATGTATGTGCTGGGGTGTAATAATGAGTGATGTATGTGCTGGGGTGTAATAATGAGTGATGTATGTGCTGGGGTGTAATAATGAGTGATGTATGTGCTGGGGTGTAATAATGAGTGATGTATGTGCTGGGGTGTAATAATGAATGATGTATGTGCTGGGGTGTACTGCATACTGCATGGTTGAACATATTATGTCATAAGTTAGATGTTGTTATTGACCCCATCATACTTTAACCGCTTTGTGTCATAGGGACCTATTCGTGTTTATGTATGTTACACTGCACTGATATTTGCACCACACATTGCATGTATGGGAGAACCATGTGGTAATGACTACATTACCACATGGTTTGTACCACACGCTGGCAGTACCACATGGCTTGTACCACACGCTGGCTGTAAGGGAGTGTGTGATACAGGCCATGTGGTAATGACCACATTACCACATGGCTTGTACCACACGCTGGCAGTACCACATGGCTTGTACCACACGCTGGCTGTAAGGGAGTGTGTGATACAGGCCATGTGGTAATGACCACATTACCACATGGCTTGTACCACATGCTGGCTGTAAGGGAGTGTGTGATACAGGCCATGTGGTAATGACCACATTACCACATGGCTTGTACCACATGCTGGCTGTAAGGGAGTGTGTGATACAGGCCATGTGGTAATGACCACATTACCACATGGCTTGTACCACATGCTGGCTGTAAGGGAGTGTGTGATACAGGCCATGTGGTAATGACCACATTACCACATGGCTTGTACCACATGCTGGCTGTAAGGGAGTGTGTGATACAGGCCATGTGGTAATGACCACATTACCACATGGCTTGTACCACATGCTGGCTGTAAGGGAGTGTGTGATACAGGCCATGTGGTAATGACCACATTACCACATGGCTTGTACCACATGCTGGCTGTAAGGGAGTGTGTGATACAGGCCATGTGGTAATGACTACATTACTACATGGTTTGTACCACACGCTGGCAGTACCACATGGCTTGTACCACATGCTGGCTGTAAGGGAGTGTGTGATACAGGCCATGTGGTAATGACCACATTACCACATGGCTTGTACCACATGCTGGCTGTAAGGGAGTGTGTGGTACAAGCCATGTGGTAATGACCACATTACCACATGGCTTGTACCACATGCTGGCTGTAAGGGAGTGTGTGATACAGGCCATGTGGTAATGACCACATTACCACATGGCTTGTACCACATGCTGGCTGTAAGGGAGTGTGTGATACAGGCCATGTGGTAATGACCACATTACCACATGGCTTGTACCACATGCTGCTGGTGGGCGGGCATGTGGTACAAGCCATTACCACATGTCCCCTTGTTAAAGCTGTTCTATACAACCCACTTGCTGTAGACATTGTATAGAATTAGGTGTGGATATTACTCATGAAGTCACAATGATACAAGCTACTACTGTGTGATCGTTTTGGATTTAATTAATATTAATTAAATATTTTACTGCCACACATGGCATTTAGAGACTGCATAGAAGCCAACACCTGAATGGTAAATGACTTGCATTATTTTCTAGTTTTTTTTCTTCAATTTTTTCGTTTTAACAACGATATGAATCCAACAACTAACCTGAAGTCATCAGTACTATCTACTGTGACGTCATTAATGCAGATCTTGACGTCAGACGTGTGTTGTGACGTCACACTGGCGGAGGTTGGGTCGAGGTAGTACCTGTTGCTGGTGTCGCCAGCTGGTGAGGTGGGGGCGCACTGCCCTGTGGCAGGCTCGTCTGTTAGCTCCAACATGGACTTGAAGTGTTCTGGAATTATTTTTTTAAAAAACATTTATTATCAAATTTCACAGACATGTGATACTTTCCATTGATATCAAGTGTAACATAATATTTAGTGGGTTTATTATCTTAGCTCAAAAGAAAATTTTATATTGATATTTTAATGAAATATAGTTATGATTCAGAACATAATATTTATTAATTGTGTACCTGAATGTTCATGACTGGTGATGAGAGAGAGCGGGGTGAAGATCTTGTCTGCTAGCGAGGGGCATGATGTGCTGAACCGCTGCAAGCTATCCTTCCTACCGTCCTGTAATATACAATATAGTCAAATACATTAGACATGTAATATACAATATAGTCAAATACATTAGACATGTAATATACAATATAGTCAAATACATTAGACATGCAATATACAATATACATACATTAGACTTGTTATACACAATATGGTAAAATATAGTATAATAACTCAAATATAGTCAAGACTTGTCTTACACAATATACATACATTATCGAGATTCAAAATGGCAGCTACGTAAACCCCTATTGCTAAAGCTCTCTAGTAATATGAGATAAAATGTGTACAGTGGAAACCCTTTATTAAGACCACCCTTGGGACTGAATGATGTTTGGTCTCATAGCGAGATGGTCTCTTTAGATGTAGAGAGCTCTTTATCTAATAGGAGGGAATAGGGATTGGGAAAACTGGTCTCAATAGAGGGGTGATCACTATAGTGAGGTGGACTTTATGTGAAGTTCCACTGTACTCTCATTATATTACTATTTATATACTACATTATAACCCTCAATTGTTTTGATTGTCATACTTTATAAACTTGTCAATAGCCAGATAACATACAGTGCATGGTCTAATTCAAGATTTCAAGTTCTCAGGATTTGACAAAGAAAAATCTTCTAAGAAGTCAGAACATGAGAACCAACTCTCATGGAACTCAATTTAAAAGGAGATGATGAAGATAATTAGATAACAGATTTTTATTTCTTAGTCACATTTACAGTAAGTGTTATACAATGTAATGTTAAATTAAATTAGAATGAATTATGGAAATAGGAATGGTCTCTGTGAACCTCAAGCTCTTTCAAGCATCCCTTTGGTTTTAATCACCATTGCTTCTTCTCAAGTTCATCCTGTATTTATCACTCCCTCTTCACGGGATTTCCTAGCTTAATTAGTAATTAAACCAATCAAATCCCTGCACATATTCACTGCTGAGCTACAAATACAGCAGTCCCGCAGCTGGCTGTGGTTTCTATGCAGCATGCCAGCATCATTGCCTTAATAATCCGCATTATATTACACAAATAATTCCATCGCATATTCATCCCTCTCCTAACAACATTTCCCAATATCCATGCCTAGACCCGACTAACTAATTGGACCAATCATATCACAGCATATATTCACTGCGGTGAAGGCAGCAGGTCCGCAGCCAGGTGGTGTGTTCCCACAACACGAGGTGGCAGCAGTGAGGTAGCTCCATCCAACATTTACACTGGGAGGCGGGCGGGGACGCTGGGGCGTCTCATAAACACTGCCCCCATGCATAATACAGCCCCCTGGCGGCACTGAGGGGAGTTACAGATGGCTGGGGGCTTAATTACAGACAAACTCGCTCTAATATACATACAGCTTATATGGACCAAGTCACCAGATAATGTACAATTGTGATGTGTTATAGGGAAATGAGTCACATGATGCAAACTATTTATATTATTCGTATGCATTTCCACAAGAACACTTAATTTGTCAGAATGTTTTCATTTTTGGAGGCGTTTTGCGCTGTTATTAGCATAAATACATGCACCAAATTTCAAACCTGTGTAGTGTAGTGAATGTATGTATACATATATGAGGTTATCTTGAGGTATGTTCAACTACTTTACTAGTAATTGACCATCCGAAAATATCGGTAATTATATTTTCATGTATACACATTATACATGTACTTATTAGCCTCTCATTTTTTTTAATATGATCATAACTCGAAGTCCATTTTTGGTGAATTGTGACTCATTGTTTTGTAATACATCACAATTCACCTTCACCAATTCTCTCAAATAACCTAAATTTAAGACAACATTGAAGTTCAAAGTACAGTTCAACATAAGCGAGCATATTGTTTGACACCATTTATACTCCACTATACAGAGTATTGACAATGTTTCAGCCTAATTTCGCAGAATTTACTAAATGTGTAGAGCTGCTGATTGTACATTATTGAGGACCTGGTCCATGTACATTATAGATGCATGTTGGTGATATAGATGCATGTTGGTGATATAGATGTACATTATAGATGCATGTTGGTGATATAGATGCATGTTGGTGATATAGATGCATGTTGGTGATATAGATGCATGTTGGTGATATAGATGCATGTTGGTGATATAGATGGACACAGATTTATTGTCCTTTATAAGCCAAGGCTGCTTGTGTCTAGAGCCTATTGTGCACAGATTGTATCAATGTATGTAAAGTTGAGTCTAACCGACAGGGACCGTTACTGAGAGGTAGAGTCTTAGCAAGAACATTGGCCAAATAGGGGCTTTTCATCGCCGCCATTTTGAATCCTGAGTAATGGTGGAGTATAACATCTATAGAGGACATGCCATGTTCAGCATGGAGTATTTATCAATGCTCTATTGGCCATAGCTATGTGTTATACATGTTTCCATGACACAAGTCCCCATCTTTCCCATCATGCATTTGGCTTTCAATGATCATTTATAAAAGCTATGATATTGGTGAAAACATTCTTGCAATTTTAGATAAAAATGTTGCCAAATATTTGCATGTCAGATTTGAACAGAATCTATCCCAGCATGCTGCTGAGAAAGTGTTTTTCATGTTTGTCAATGGCTGCCTTTATCGATCATGGGTCGAATTTTCAGAAATTGTACAATTCACCTTCACCCGTCCTCTCAAATAACCCACATTTAAGACAGAAATGAGCTTCAAAATGCAGTTTAACATAACGGAACTGATACTTCAAATCAACGCAATACCAAATATACTCAGAGATACCCGGTATTTACCATTTTTAAGCCTAATTTAGTAAATTTCCTAAATATGTAGAGCTGCCAATTGTACATTTTCTCTTAATTGTATTAAATCGTACATCTGTCCCTCATAATAACAGGCCATGTCGATTTGTCTATTTAAGGCCTCAAGCGCTCTCTTCACAAATCGGTACATGCTGGGAGACCTGGAAACCATTTAGTTTCAGACCTGTAGCCATTTTGAGTAGAGCCTCAAATAAATAATTCATTAAATTCAGTGTTTCTGGAGACATTATGTTGTTTAGCTTCTATTTGTCTGGCCCTGAGGCTATGGCCAGGGACTGGTTCTCAGAATAGTATAGAAATATTGATAGTAAGTCAAATATTTACTCCTCTCCTCGCCTGGATGGGGCTACAGAGGGCTATAGACAGGAGATAAAGGTTGAATTACAGATGTGCTCAATAATTACTACTGTCTCTCCCCACGTGAGGGAGAGGAGCTGTTTTATTGCATCTTTCTAGAGGTTAATATATGGAACACAAAATAGGTTACAGCATTGGGTGATTATTGTACCTTTCTAGAGGGTAATATGGAATGTAGGTTACAGCATTGGGTGATTATTATACCTTTCTACAGGGTAATATGGAATGTAGGCTACATCACTGGGTGGTTATTATACCTTCCTAGCAATATGGACTATAGGCTACAGTATGGACTATAGGCTACAGTATTGGTTGATTATTATACCTTCCTAGCAGGTAATATCGAATTCCATAGGTTACAATATTGGGGCTCTTACCACATAGAGCGTGTAGTTTATTACACCTTTCTAGAGGGTAATATAGAAGGCCATAGACTACAGCATTGGGAGTTTATTAAACCTTTCTAGAGGGTAACATAGAAGGCCATAGGCTACTGCATTGTATGATTATTACACCTTTCTAGAGGGTAATATGGAAGGCCATAGGCTACATCATTGTATGATTATTACACCTTTCTAGAGGGTAATATAGAAGGCCATAGGCTACATCATTGTATGATTATTACACCTTTCTAGAGGGTAATATAGAAGGCCATAGGCTACATCATTGTATCATTATTATACCTTTCTAGAGGGTAATATAGAAGGCCATAGGCTACAGCATTGTATGATTATTATACCTTTCTAGAGGGTAATATAGAAGGCCATAGAGTACAGCATTGTATGATTATTACATCTTTCTAGAGGGTAATATAGAAGGCCATAGGCTACATCATTGTATGATTATTACACCTTTCTAGAGGATAATATAGAAGGCCATAGGCTACAGCATTGGGAGTTTATTAAACCTTTCTAAAGGGTAATATAGAAGGCCATAGGCTACAGCATTGGGTGATTATTATACCTTTCTAAAGGGTAATATAGAAGGCCATAGGCTACATCATTGTATGATTATTACACCTTTCTAGAGGGTAATATAGAAGGCCATAGGCTACATCATTGTATGATTATTACACCTTTCTAGAGGGTAATATAGAAGGCCATAGGCTACAGCATTGTATGATTATTATACCCTTCTAGAGGGTAATATAGAAGGCCATAGGTTACAGCATTGTATGATTATTACACCTTTCTAGAGGGTAATATAGAAGGCCATAGGCTACAGCATTGTATGATTATTACACCTTTCTAGAGGGTAATATAGAAGGCCATAGGTTACAGCATTGTATGATTATTACACCTTTCTAGAGGGTAATATAGAAGGCCATAGGCTACATCATTGTATGATTATTACACCTTTCTAGAGGGTAATATAGAAGGCCATAGGCTACATCATTGTATGATTATTACACCTTTCTAGAGGGTAATATAGAAGGCCATATGTTACTGCATTGTATGATTATTACACCTTTCTAGAGGGTAATATAGAAGGCCATAGGCTACATCATTGTATGATTATTACACCTTTCTAGAGGGTAATATAGATGGCCATAGGCTACATCATTGTATGATTATTATACCATTCTAGAGGGTAATATAGAAGGCCATAGACTACAGCATTGTATGATTACTACACCTTTCTAGAGGGTAATATAGAAGGCCATAGACTACTTCATTGTATGATTATTACACCATTCTAGAGGGTAATAAAGAAGGCCATAGACTACTTCATTGTATGATTATTACACCATTCTAGAGGGTAATATAGAAGGCCATAGACTACATCATTGTATGATTATTATTCCTTTCTAGAGGGTAATATAGAAGGCCATAGACTACATCATTGTATGATTACTATTCCTTTCTAGAGGGTAATATAGAAGGCCATAGACTACTGCATTGTATGCACCTGTAGTGTGCAGTAGTACACACACGTGTCGTCTGAGTCAGTCAGTCTAGCGGGAGGTTCTCCCGTCCTTCCTTTGCACAATTTTCATTGTATTTTAAGGAAGGGAACAATGTCACTTTGGTCAATGGCTGAAAGTGATTCACATGCAAGGTTTAGCACAGAGATCTAGTTTGTGTTCTTACATAAGGCCCAATGAGCATGTAAACCATACATTCACTGGGAGAGCATTAAACATACATAGATATATAATCAGTACTGTCTCAATAACTGGTACATCCCTTATCTGTTATACAACTAAACATATAACCCGACCCCCCCCTCCACACACCCATCCCCCCCCCCACACACACACACACACCTCGCCCAAAATGACATTTACTGCAAATGACCCTTGTGGAAACACACCTGAACAATATTATTTTTGTCTTTAAATTGTCTCATTAATGACTTTGTTTTTCTGTCCTTTTTCTGGGGCACATCCAAACATGTTTTGTACTCCAATTCTACCAAGTCACGTGGTATAAAGACCCGGATGTATCTATTAATAGCACCAGTTATTAAAGTTGCTCAATTAGAGTCACTCAACATATGCAGCTCCAGGCCTGCAGGGGGCAGCACAAGGCCTGGATGCGCTATTTTCTGGTATTATCGCCCAGGCAGATGTAAGCAAGTCACGAGGTGGTAAATATAGACGCTGATTGGTGGGTTGTGTTACTAAGGTGTGGTCACGTGGGGGTTGCCTAGCAACCCAACATTTGCTAATATTGATTTATTTTAATTGAAGTGGTTTCTCATGGCATAGAGCTAAGTCTAAATGGTTATATCTTTGACTGTATGATTCATCTCTGTGGCAAAATGGCTGCACCAGTTCAAGAACATTTTTCTTCTCCTCTAGTCCAATAAATTTTCGATTATTGCCGGCTTGTCCCATTCTCCTTATTTATTGCACCTCTCATACAGTATGGGTGTGTAATACTGTGTGTAATAATGTATATTTATTGCACCCCTCATACAGCATGGGTGTGTAATACTGTATATTTATTGCACCTCTCATACAGTATGGGTGTGTAATACTGTATATTTATTGCACCTCTCATACAGCATGGGTGTGTAATACTGTATATTTATTGCACCTCTCATACAGTATGGGTGTGTAATACTGTATATTTATTCCACGTCTCATACAGTATGGGTGTGTAATAACGTATATAATATTGCACCTCTCATACAGCATGGGTGTGTAATACTGTATATTTATTGCACCTCTCATACAGTATGGGTGTGTAATACTGTATATTTATTCCACGTCTCATACAGTATGGGTGTGTAATAACGTATATAATATTGCACCTCTCATACAGCATGGGTGTGTAATACTGTATATTTATTGCACCTCTCATACAGTATGGGTGTGTAATACTGTATATTTATTCCACCTCTCATACAGTATGGGTGTATAATAACGTATATAATATTGCACCTCTCATACAGCATGGGTGTGTAATACTGTATATTTATTGCACCTCTCATACAGTATGGGTGTGTAATACTGTATATTTATTCCACGTCTCATACAGCATGGGTGTGTAATACTGTATATTTATTGCACCTCTCATACAGCATGGGTGTGTAATACTGTATATTTATTGCACCTCTCATACAGTATGGGTGTATAATAACGTATATAATATTGCACCTCTCATACAGCATGGGTGTGTAATACTGTATATTTATTGCACCTCTCATACAGTATGGGTGTGTAATACTGTATATTTATTCCACGTCTCATACAGCATGGGTGTGTAATAATGTATATTCATTGCACCCCTCATACAGCATGGGTGTGTAATAATGTATATTCATTGCACCCCTCATACAGCATGGGTGTGTAATAATGTATATTCATTGCACCCCTCATACAGCATGGGTGTGTAATAATGTATATTCATTGCACCCCTCATACAGCATGGGTGTGTAATAATGTATATTTATTCCACCCCTCATACAGTATGGGTGTGTAATACTGTATATTTATTGCACCTCTCATACAGTATGGGTGTGTAATACTGTATATTTATTGCACCTCTCATACAGCATGGGTGTGTAATACTGTATATTTATTGCACCTCTCATACAGCATGGGTGTGTAATAATGTATATTCATTGCACCCCTCATACAGCATGGGTGTGTAATAATGTATATTTATTCCACCCCCTTTATTCCACCCCCTCAGACAGATATATATGGGAGGTGCAATAATAACTACACCCCACCAATGCTACACTCATTACCAACATCACAGCTTCCAGGACAAAAATTTTGAGCCAAATTTCTGTCAAATGTAAAAAGAGGAGTGAAGTTAGATGAGAGGCATGCTGGGAGGTTACCAAGGCAACCACTAGACTGATTAAGTGTGGGTTTTGTTCCAGGAGGGGGCGCCCTGGTGCAGGTGTAGATGTGAGAGGGACATGCTATAGCACCAGGTGTCTCACTGCACGTCCACCGTGTGGCGCTAGCATCAGCCAGCGGTATACTCGCTATAACATCAGTGAAACTATAGATTTCCCACATTTTGTACCTTTCTGTTCCAAAAGTCTAAAAGCCATTTGACCGAAGGTATAAAGGATTGTCTATGTGAAGCAAAGTATTGAAATGATATTTCCAACAGATGAAGTATTCAAAACTCTTTTAGTCACTGCCTCAAACAGTCCAGTGGCTATAAGAACCAAATGCGGTGACTAAAGAGATTAATAATCTCCATTTTAAGCTTGCTGGTGCACTGTCTCTGTATAAACACCATTATGCACCAAACAGTGCACCAGCTGTCCTTAATGCACCAAACAGTGCACCTGCAGCCCCTCAATGTACCGTACAGTGCACCTGCAGGCCCTCACAGACACATTGCACCAGCAGCCCCTCAATGTACCGTACAGTGCACCATCAGCCCCTCAATGCACCACACAGTGCACCACCAGCCCCTCAATGCACCACACAGTGCACCATCAGCCCCTCAATGCACCACACAGTGCACCACCAGCCCCTCAATGCACCACACAGTGCACCACCAGCCCCTCAATGTACCACACATTGCACCACCAGCCCATCAATGCACCACACAGTGCACCACCAGCCCATCAATGCACCACACAGTGCACCACCAGCCCATCAATGCACCACACAGTGCACCACCAGCCCATCAATGCACCATACAGTGCACCATCAGCCCCTCAATGCACCACACAGTGCACCAGCAGCCCCTCAATGCACCATACAGTGCACCACCAGCCACTCAATGCACCATACAGTGCACCAGCAGCCCCTCAATGCACCACATAGTGCACCATCAGCCCCTCAATGCACCACACAGTGCACCAGCAACCCCTCAATGCACCATACAGTGCACCATCAGCCCCTCAATGCACCATACAGTGCACCAGTAGCCCCTCAATGCACCATACAGTGCACCAGCAGCCCCTCAATGCACCATACAGTGCACCAGCGGCCCCACAATGCACCAAACAGTGCACCACCAGCCCCTCAATGTACCAAACAGTGCACCACCAGCCCCTCAATGCACCAAACAGTGCACCACCAGCCCCTCAATGCACCAAACAGTGCACCATCAGCCCCTCAATGCACCATACAGTGCACCAGCGGCCCCACAATGCACCAAACAGTGCACCACCAGCCCCTCAATGTACCAAACAGTGCACCAGCAGCCCCTCAATGTACCAAACAGTGCACCACCAGCCCCTCAATGCACCACACAGTGTACCAGCAGCCCCTCAATGCACCATGCAGTGCACCAGCAGCCCCTCTATGCACCATACAGTGCACCTGCAGCCCCACATTGCACCAAACAGTGCACCAGCAGCCCCTCAATGCACCAAACAGTGCACCAGCAGCCCCTCAATGCACCAAACAGTGCACCAGCAGCCTCTCAATGCACCAAACAGTGCACCAGCAGCCCCTCAATGTAGGCCATTAATCCTTTAATAATCCTTGTGAAATGACCTTGTCCTATATCTGTCGGTGAGCCAGTATTATGTGAATCAAAGCCTCATGTATGCATAGCTCATTACTAAACATTGAATATAAAAACTATATTTCACAGAACTGCAGACCCGCAGCAAATGCAGTCTCACAGTGAATGAGCTATTTACCAATCATTGACGTATCACCGCTCAGAGCGCCGCTATGTGGCAAGACGCAACACTAGAGTTGCCTTCTTTACATTCAGAAACCCCCCAGGCAACCATTACTGGAAGAGCCAATGGAAATTCCATTACCCTCCCGCCCACAGGCCCCCACTAAGCTTTTATATCCATGGCAACACATTCTAGACATTTTCTCACTTTCTCGCTTTCGTTCTCTCTGCCTTCAGACATGCGCAGTAGACCACCTCCTCATGCACCACAAGGTGGCACCACTAGACCCTTGTATCAACAGCTGCACTTCATTGACCTTGACCTTCCATTGACCTTGACCTTGCCTAACATCTCCTATCCTGCTTTATCCCCTATTATCGTCTAACATCTCCACACTTTCTGCTCTTCCAGAGTCTTTGCTTTAATTGCACTATTGCTGACCTCCACTAGTTCCATCTCTACCTACTCCTCCCTTTCACATGCCTCATCCTCTTATGTCCTTTGCTCCTCATCTTTCATTTATGGGTCGGATTTTCAGAAAATGTACAATTCACCTTCAGCAATCCTCTCAAATAACCCCCATTTAAGACAGAAATGAGCCTCAAAATACAGTTTGACATAAGAGAACTGGTACTTTAAACCAATGCGATACCAAATATACTCAGATATACCCAAAATCTATCATTTTTTAGCAGAATTTAGTAGAAATTACTAAATAATGTACAGCTGCCAATTGTACATTTTCTGAAAATCTGACCCTTATTCAAAATCTGTTTCCCGGACTCTGTAACTAACCTACAATTACTGTTACTTCTGACCCACTCCCTGTAGTTAAGGAACATACTTGAAGACCTGGATTTATATTCAGATGTATGGCTGCTATTGGTATAACACCCATAGATACAAATAAAAATGTTTTTAATTGAATTGAATTGAATGTTGATACCAATGGGAATGTTTAATTTCACTATCTGCATGTTACTGCTGGTGGGTGTGTGCGGGTGTGTGCGGGTGTGTGAGGAAGAATATACAAAATGGCCGCCCTCATTTAAGTCTCGTTCTTACACTTTCTTCTTGTTCACACATTTGTTTTTCTCTGCATATACCTGATGTACTGTAATTAGGGGCTGGCCATTGTCCTAGCCTTATATACCTGATGTACTGTAATTAGGGGCTAACCATTGCCCTAGCCTTATATACCTGATTTACTGTAATTAGGGGCTGGCCATTGTCCTAGCCTTACATACCTGATGTACTGTAATTAGGGGCTGGCCATTGTCCTAGCCTTACATACCTGATGTACTGTAATTAGGGGCTGGCCATTGTCCTAGCCTTATATACCTGATGTACTGTAATTAGGGGCTGACCATTGTCCTAGCCTTATATACCTGATGTACTGTAATTAGGGGCTGACCATTGTCCTAGCCTTATATACAAGATGTACTGTAATTAGGGGCTGACCATTGTCCTAGCCTTATATACCTGATGTACTGTAATTAGGGGCTGACCATTGTCCTAGCCTTATACACCTGATGTACTGTAATTAGGGGCTGACCATTGTCCTTGCCTTATATACCTGATGTACTGTAATAAGGGGCTGACCATTGTCCTAGCCTTATATACAAGATGTACTGTAATTAGGGGCTGACCATTGTCCTAGCCTTATATACAAGATGTACTGTAATTAGGGACTGACCATTGTCCTAGCCTTATATACCTGATGTACTGTAATTAGGGGCTGACCATTGTCCTAGCCTTATATACCTGATGTACTGTAATTAGGGGCTGACCATTGCCCTTGCCTTATATACTTGTGGTCCCCACACCTGCCCACCCATCCCTCCGCTATGACACTGTTCCCTTCCCATCCCCGACCCTCCCCCTCTCCCTCCCTCCCATGTTCTCCCTCGAGCTTTATTCGCTTCATTAAATGCCACTGTCTGTGGTTGTGTTCGATACTAATCACATCTCCCCATAAATACACTCAGGCCTGGCGGTGTTCGATTATCACTATTACCACCTTGAGAGCGACAGACAAAACAAGACACAATAATGAGCTTTTTCTCCTCCTCCTCCCCGGCCTCCCTACAGTTAGGGCTGTGGGGTGTAGGGGCGGGGTGTAGGGGGGGCTTGAACACCATACCATGCCTGGTGGTGGTGGTGGGGGGGCTATGGGGTGTAGTAGGTACTGGAGGGGGGCTGAGGGGCTTGGACAATGTGTCTGGTTGAGTGGGGTTGGCTGGGAGTCCTATAATGGGTATAATTGTTTCATTCAACACCAGACTGATTGAGTCAGATAAGTATATCATTATGTCCTCACTTATATACCTGATGGTTTGCTATTAGTATCACAATTGTCCTTCAGTCTTGATTGCATATTTATATGGGCTGTGAGGGCTGATAGTCTTGTATATACATGGTTCCATTTAGGGTGAAGTAACTTTTTTTGTAATACCACCTTGAAAAAGGCCAATTGTTAGGCCGAAACATCGGTAACCACCCAAATAAAAACCACATACTACAATCCAACTTCCCTTATCTGTACTCGTTCTGGGTCAATCACTCTACAACGAATATTATATTTTTTGTCCCAAGTAGCCTTTTACTGATTTGCATCCATGGCAGAGCATGTGAGTGGCTGAGTATTATGGGATATATTCAGGTCACATGACCGATATGCGGGCCGGGGTAGAGGGTTGATGCATGCCCATAGTGCAACCCTAATGCATGCCGGGACAGGGCAGTCTACTTGGCATTCAGCTCATGCTTCTACTTGGTGCTGTAGAAGCTATTTATAGACACATGTGAGTCTTGGGTATAAGTGTAGGGAGCATGGCAGTGTTACATATAGCAGCATTTGTTTCCCGAATATTTCTATTGCTTCGGTTGGCTTAGCTATAACTGAGAACGGTGTGAATGGATAACTTTTGGCTGAATAAAAATATACAAATACAAATACACTGTAAAGTAGAGTAGCCATATTTTACAAATGAATTAAAATAAAGAAGGTATGGTCTAGAGGAAGCCCTCAACCTTTTGGTTGATGTACCACCAGCAAGGCACATTCTCTGAATAACTTCAATTGAATTGAACTGAATTGATCCTAATGTGTCCATCTACAACTGTACTAAAGCCTAACTGACCATTCTCCTGCCCCTCATCCCTCTCACCCACTCCATGTTCTCCAACCCCTCATCCCTCTCACCCACTCCATGTTCTCCAACCCCTCATCCCTCTACTCCATGTTCTCCAACCCCTCATCCCCCTCATCCCTCTACTCCATGTTCTCCAACCCCTCATCCCTCTACTCCATGTTCTCCAACCCCTTATCCCTCTCCCCCACTCCATGTTCCCCAACCCCTGATCCCTCTACTCCATGTTCTCCAACCCCTCATCCCTCTACTCCATGTTCTCCAACCCCTCATCCCTCTCACCCACTCCATGTTCTCCAACCCCTCATCCCTCTACTCCATGTTCTCCAACCCCTCATCCCTCTCCCCCGCTCCATGTTCTCCAACCCCTCATCCCTCTCACCCACTCCATGGTCTCCAACCCCTCATCCCTCTCACCCACTCCATGTTCCCCAACCCCTCATCCCTCTACTCCATGTTCTCCAACCCCTCATCCCTCTCACCCACTCCATGTTCTCCAACCCCTCATCCCTCTACTCCATGTTCTCCAACCCCTCATCCCTCTACTCCATGTTCTCCAACCCCTCATCCCTCTACTCCATGTTCTCCAACCCCTCATCCCTCTACTCCATGTTCTCCAACCCCTCATCCCTCTACTCCATGTTCTCCAACCCCTCATCCCTCTACTCCATGTTCTCCAACCCCTCATCCCTCTACTCCATGTTCTCCAACCCCTCATCCCTCTCACCCACTCCATGTTCTCCAACCCCTCATCCCTCTACTCCATGTTCTCCAACCCCTCATCCCTCTACTCCATGTTCTCCAACCCCTCATCCCTCTACTCCATGTTCTCCAACCCCTCATCCCTCTACTCCATGTTCTCCAACCCCTCATCCCTCTCACCCACTCCATGTTCTCCAACCCCTCATCCCTCTCACCCACTCCATGTTCTCCAACCCCTCATCCCTCTCACCCACTCCATGTTCTCCAACCCCTCATCCCTCTACTCCATGTTCTCCAACCCCTCATCCCTCTACTCCATGTTCTCCAACCCCTCATCCCTCTACTCCATGTTCATTGTGTTCTGCATCGGCAGTAAATAAGACGATGTCATGACCTGGGAAGGGAATGAATCCTGGAGCCGTTAGATCAACATGTATAAACAGGACGGCAGTAACTTACAGCAGATGACAATTTGTGATTTGTTTTGTAAGTAATCAAGATAGAGTTACTATAAGCCAGCGAGCAGCTCATGAACAGCTCACGAGCATATGATAGTGTACAGGTTGTGTACTGCTCTTGGCCTACAGTACAGTGGAACCTCTCTATTGAATTGAATTGAATTCAGAAATCTTTTATTTGTCAGTAATATAGCAGCATTTACATTGAAAAGAATGACAAATTGGTCGACAGACTTCTGGAATGATCCCAGTTCTTCCAGTCGTTCCCATGTTTTTAGAAGATAAACTAAAGAGGCTAGTTGTTTTTATAACATCACTATTAGGTACAAATAGAGTTAAGAGTCCATGTTAATTAATTACATAATTAACTGCTAACAGGCAAACGATATGTTAATCGTACAGTACAATACGATTAATTACAGGGGTTACAGTATGGTAATGTTGAAGATAGTAACAACAGTATCAACAACAATACAAACCAGCCTTGTGTGACAGTGGAACCCCTCTATTGAGACCACCCTTGTGTTACAGTGGAACCTCTCTATTGAGACCACCCTTGTGTTACAGTGGAACCCCTGTATTGAGACCAGTCTTGTGTGACAGTGGAACCTCTCTATTGAGACCACCCTTGTGTTACAGTGGAACCTCTCTATTGAGACCAGTCTTGTGTGACAGTGGAACCCCTCTATTGAGACCACCCTTGTGTTACAGTGGAACCTCTCTATTGAGACCACCCTTGTGTTACAGTGGAACCCCTCTATTGAGACCAGTCTTGTGTGACAGTGGAACCCCTCTATTGAGACCACCCTTGTGTGACAGTGGAACCTCTCTATTGAGACCACCCTTGTGTTACAGTGGAACCCCTCTATTGAGACCAGTCTTGTGTGACAGTGGAACCTCTCTATTGAGACCACCCTTGTGTTACAGTGGAACCTCTCTATTGAGACCAGTCTTGTGTGACAGTGGAACCTCTCTATTGAGACCAGCCTTGTGTTACAGTGGAACCTCTCTATTGAGACCACCCTTGGCACTGAACATAGCGAGGTGGTCTCATTAGAGGGGCTAATCTAATAATAAGAAAGCAATTCAGGACTCAGAGAAACTGGTCTTAATAGAGGGGTGGTCTCTATAAAGAGGTGGTCTTTAAGTGAGGTTCTACAGTATACATGATATGTTTCAGTAAAATAAGTCACAATTCGCAAAAAATCAATTTTGAGATATCATCATATTTGAAAAGATGAAATCAAGCCGATTCTAATGATGGTAAACAGTAGGACATCTCATAAGTATTTCTATACTTTAAGTTTGATTCTTTTTTAAAGTTTGCAATATTTCTAGGTGGGGCAATTACCAGTAAAGTAACTAAATATACAATACAGAATGACCTCAGAAACGCATGAATATATTTAATGCATTGCCGTGAAATTTGGTAAATGTATTTATGCTACAAACAGGGTTAAGCCCCACAAAATAGAAACATTTGTAGTGCCATGAAGTAACTCTAAACACTCTCCATATACTACTTGTACCTGAACCCTCTATACAGCCAATGTTTAACACCATCTGTGTTCCATACCTGTGTATTTACTGCATGTTCTTGGGATACTGTTACCAATGTTATTACAAAAGTCAAATAGCACCTATATATATGTGCTATTTGAGCAAAATATCCACAAGATTGATGGAAAGTAAGGTAAAAATACTATTAAAATCAGTTCTCTTGATGATTCAGTATGTAATGAATACCTAATAGCACTCTGTCAAATCACACTCCATGCCTTTGGGGTGTTGTGCGATTTGACCCAACGTCTCGATCGATTACAAACCTCCATTGTGCCATTAGGTATAATTATGGTAATGAGGTATAATCAGAGTTATAGTATTACAGAGTTATAGTATTACAGAGTTATAGTATTACAGAGTTATAGTATTACAATATTAGACGCTTCATTCTCCTCCTCGACCAACCATCGGGTCATTACACATTCCCATGAAGACATCTTGTAAAAAAAAAAACACTTTGAAAAATATCATTTTGTGACTTGTGACTCATTTCCCCATAACACATCACATATGATATGTTATATGTTGTTTACGGCTGTTTACCTTGGCCCCACCAGGTGGCAGTATATGCTGCCTGCCTCAGACCAGATGTAGATAATTAACAATCCCCCGCCGCGATCCCCTGCCGTGATCCCTCGCCGCACCACAATAAAGCCAACTGTGGATTCCCCGGGGGAGAGAGATGTAACAGAGATGAGCTTTGATCTGGGG
This sequence comes from Sthenelais limicola, assembly GCA_942159475.1. Taxonomy (NCBI): domain Eukaryota; kingdom Metazoa; phylum Annelida; class Polychaeta; order Phyllodocida; family Sigalionidae; genus Sthenelais; species Sthenelais limicola. The sequence goes on from OW804096.1 coordinate 148,996,557, forward strand.
TGACCTCAGGTGACCCCAGCCTTGACCTCGGCCTTGACCTCATTAGAGCTGGAGCAGGTACAACAAGGTAGTGATGGAGAGAGACAATGTTGTGCAGAGTATTAAAGATGCATTATCTGTTAAATGTGTCTGACAAATAAAGTTGGGTTAAATGAAGGAACTGTTCTAGGAACTGTCCCATGGTTTTTAAATGAGTTGGAGGAATCCCCTATAGGGGTAGTAGGCCATGATAGGTGGGCGTATCCACAAAACATGGCCAGATTAGACCACAGCATCCATGCGTAAATTTCACTAGTGGAATCCGCTTTACAAATGCATTAGAATCATGGCGCAGCTTCTGATTGGACACATAAATTTAGTTAAGCCAATCAGTGACGCTCTTTTCAATGATGTCTTTTCAATGACACAAGATCAAGGCGCCTGCTTTTCCGAGTCTGAGGTTTGTGAGATGTAAATTGATCATGGCATGAAAAAAAGAACTAAACCCAAGCTGCATATGTGACAACATATTCACAATTCTTACTATGTTCCATCAATATAGTGAGTATTGCACCTTTAAGACTGAGTGCTGTAAGGTTAAATGAGCTCAGGTTTTCATCTCAAGCACATCTCATTACTTGTCGCTGTTACAGAAAAAGTACAGATCTGCAGCAGATCACATTGTCAGAGTGAGCTGAGATAGGATCAAGTAGCAGCTGGACCTGATTGTCAGGTGAACAGGGCCAGGGGTAATATAGTCAGTACTGAAGTAATTATTTTACGCTTAATGGCTGACATTGGGGACAGGGAGAGAGCTCTGTTATAGGGTTAATGGCTGACATTGGGGACAGGGAGAGGGCTCTGTTATAGGCTTAATGGCTGACATTGGGGACAGGGAGAGGGCTCTGTCATAGGTTTAATATAATACATACTGTAGGTAATGACTGTATGATCAGGTTATGTGGAACACACTGTAGGTAATGACTATATGATCAGGTAGTGTGGAACACACTGTAGGTAATGACTATATGATCAGGTAGTGTTGAACACACTGTAGGTAATGACTATATGATCAGGTTATGTGGAACATACTGTAGGTAATGACTCAGGTAGTGTTGAACAGACTGTAGGTAATGACTATATGATCAGGTAGTGTTGAACAGACTGTAGGTAATGACTATATGATCAGGTAGTGTGGAACACACTGTAGGTAATGACTATATGATCAGGTAGTGTTGAACATACTGTAGGTAATGACTCAGGTAGTGTGGAACAGACTGTAGGTAATGACTATAAGATCAGGTAGTGTGGAACAGACTGTAGGTAATGACTATATGATCAGGTTATGTGGAACACACTGTAGGTAATGACTATGATCAGGTAGTGTTGAACACACTGTAGGTAATGACTATATGATCAGGTAGTGTTGAACATACTGTAGGTAATGACTATATGATCAGGTAGTGTTGAACAGACTGTAGGTAATGACTATATGATCAGGTAGTGTGGAACAGACTGTAGGTAATGACTATATGATCAGGTTATGTGGAACACACTGTAGGTAATGACTATATGATCAGGTAGTGTGGAACAGACTGTAGGTAATGACTATATGATCAGGTTATGTGGAACACACTGTAGGTAATGACTATATGATCAGGTAGTGTGGAACAGACTGTAGGTAATGACTATAAGATCAGGTAGTGTTGAACACACTGTAGGTAATGACTATATGATCAGGTAGTGTGGAACAGACTGTAGGTAATGACTATATGATCAGGTAGTGTTGAACACACTGTAGGTAATGACTATATGATCAGGTAGTGTTGAACAGACTGTAGGTAATGACTATATGATCAGGTAGTGTTGAACACACTGTAGGTAATGACTATATGATCAGGTAGTGTGGAACACACTGTAGGTAATGACTATATGATCAGGTTATGTGGAACACACTGTAGGTAATGACTATATGATCAGGTAGTGTGGAACAGACTGTAGGTAATGACTATATGATCAGGTAGTGTTGAACAGACTGTAGGTAATGACTATATGATCAGGTAGTGTGGAACAGACTGTAGGTAATGACTATATGATCAGGTTATGTGGAACACACTGTAGGTAATGACTATATGATCAGGTAGTGTGGAACAGACTGTAGGTAATGACTATATGATCAGGTTATGTGGAACACACTGTAGGTAATGACTATGATCAGGTAGTGTTGAACACACTGTAGGTAATGACTATATGATCAGGTAGTGTTGAACAGACTGTAGGTAATGACTATATGATCAGGTAGTGTTGAACAGACTGTAGGTAATGACTATATGATCAGGTAGTGTGGAACAGACTGTAGGTAATGACTATATGATCAGGTTATGTGGAACACACTGTAGGTAATGACTATATGATCAGGTAGTGTCGAACACACTGTAGGTAATGACTATATGATCAGGTAGTGTGGAACACACTGTAGGTAATGACTATATGATCAGGTAGTGTGGAACACACTGTAGGTAATGACTATATGATCAGGTTATGTGGAACACACTGTAGGTAATGACTATATGATCAGGTAGTGTTGAACAGACTGTAGGTAATGACTATATGATCAGGTAGTGTTGAACACACTGTAGGTAATGACTATATGATCAGGTAGTGTTGAACACACTGTAGGTAATGACTATATGATCAGGTAGTGTGGAACACACTGTAGGTAATGACTATATGATCAGGTAGTGTTGAACAGACTGTAGGTAATGACTATATGATCAGGTAGTGTTGAACACACTGTAGGTAATGACTATATGATCAGGTTATGTTGAACACACTGTAGGTAATGACTATATGATCAGGTAGTGTGGAACACACTGTAGGTAATGACTCAGGTAGTGTGGAACACACTGTAGGTAATGACTATATGATCAGGTTATGTGGAACAGACTGTAGGTAATGACTATATGATCAGGTTATGTGGAACACACTGTAGGTAATGACTATATGATCAGGTAGTGTTGAACACACTGTAGGTAATGACTATATGATCAGGTAGTGTTGAACACACTGTAGGTAATGACTATATGATCAGGTAGTGTTGAACACACTGTAGGTAATGACTATATGACCAGGTAGTGTGGAACACACTGTAGGTAATGACTCAGGTAGTGTTGAACAGACTGTAGGTAATGACTATATGATCAGGTAGTGTTGAACACACTGTAGGTAATGACTATATGATCAGGTAGTGTGGAACACACTGTAGGTAATGACTATATGATCAGGTAGTGTGGAACACACTGTAGGTAATGACTATATGATCAGGTAGTGTTGAACACACTGTAGGTAATGACTATATGATCAGGTAGTGTTGAACACACTGTAGGTAATGACTATATGATCAGGTAGTGTGGAACACACTGTAGGTAATGACTATATGATCAGGTAGTGTGGAACAGACTGTAGGTAATGACTATATGATCAGGTTATGTGGAACACACTGTAGGTAATGACTATATGATCAGGTAGTGTTGAACAGACTGTAGGTAATGACTATATGATCAGGTAGTGTGGAACATACTGTAGGTAATGACTGTATGATCAGGTAGTGTTGAACACACTGTAGGTAATGACTATATGATCAGGTAGTGTTGAACACACTGTAGGTAATGACTATATGATCAGGTTATGTGGAACATACTGTAGGTAATGACTGTATGATCAGGTAGTGTGGAACACACTGTAGGTAATGACTGTATGATCAGGTAGTGTTGAACACACTGTAGGTAATGACTCAGGTAGTGTTGAACACACTGTAGGTAATGACTATATGATCAGGTAGTGTGGAACAGACTGTAGGTAATGACTATATGATCAGGTAGTGTTGAACAGACTGTAGGTAATGACTATATGATCAGGTAGTGTGGAACATACTGTAGGTAATGACTATATGATCAGGTAGTGTTGAACACACTGTAGGTAAGTTAGACTGCTGCTGTAGGCAGAATGTGCTCAATATTGTATCATGGCCGCCACACGTCAATACTGTCTTCTTACAACCTCAGGTGGAGCGAGGAAATTAAACCTTCTCATTCCTCCCTCTCCTATGCCCTGCCTCCCCCCCCCTTCCCCCTCCTCTACTGCCTCCCCTTCCCCCCTCTACCCCTTCCCCCCTCCTGCTTGTATCCCCTTCGCCTCCCTCTACCCCTCCTCTCTTTACCCCCTCACCGTCTCTCTACCCCCTCCTCCTCCTGCCTGTACCCCTCCTCTCTCTACCCACTCACCCTCCTCTCTCTACCCCCTTACTCTACTCCGTTTACCTGCTCCTCTCTCTACCCTCACCCTCCCTCTTGACTTCCTGATTTAGGGAACATTTGCTAAAATTTCAAACAGTTGCTAGATCATTACGTCAGTAATCAATTCCCTGAAGCACTAATGTTAGGAAAAAGTGGATTCGGAGCATTTGACGATTTAAAACATTAAGCCACCGATCCATAACTGCTCCAAGATGGGCCACAGTTGCTGACCTAATTGAGTAAAATAAATAGTTTCTTATTTCCCACCAACTGGATGGAGCCCGGGTATGAGCAGGTAGTGGGCTGACCCAACCCTCCACCATAGTCAGTGGGCAGCTAGGAGCTACTCCCATCCGGTTTGAATAGACCCAGCAACTCCACGCCACTCAGACTATATAATATCAAATAATCTAGTGAATACATAACCGTGATTATTCACCCAAAATGATCATACCTCTCTAAGTCATGGAAATCTGCAATTACATTTAAAATTGACATCCACTCAACATAGTGATCTGAGCCAAATATTGATGAAATCAAAAAGAGTAAAATTGAAAGAATATTTCAACTACTTCCCCCGCTTCTCCTCCTGCTTCAGAAGCGGGAGAATGGAACTGTAAGTAATGGGAATGGGTGCTATTGGCACATTACATCTACTTCTACCGCTACTCAGAAATTAGAGCAGACAACATCTTTTTTCACATGGAAATGGATGTGTTGAGTAATGTGAGGAATAATGTAGAGCGATGCTAGTGCCCCGCTTCAGCTCCCGCTCCTTCGGCCATTTCAAATTAAACCAATTTGATAGAAGCGGGAGCACTCTCCACTTCTAAAATCAACAAAATAAAGTGGGAAGTAACATGGCTATGTAGCAGGAGCCAATAGCGCCGATCCCTGTTACTGCTGCCCCTTCTTTAATTAACGGGAGGAGAAGCGGGAGAAGTAGCGGAGCAGTGGAACCCAGGCTTAAATCACATGACACTGACAGTGAGATTCTGACAGCCAGGCAGAATCAATTCTCCTTAATGCATGCTTTTACTGCTAGATGTCTCTCTCCATATCCCAGCATGCACCTCTAGACATGCCTGCTGTCTGCGCACGCACATAAGGCATGCCTCACTTTAGCTCTGTCTGTGTGTCTCTTAGAGGTCACATGACAAGAAGCTTTAGATGACGTCACTACACTATAGGTGCCGCTGTTAGCACAAATCCAGCATGGCATATTTCTCCTCCTTTATGGAGTAATTTCCACTCAACTTTTCCACTATTATTGGTTTTATTGTTTTATTTTATGTTAAATTTGTCAACTATATTATTTAAGGCAGCCAAATGTAGGAACGCGTTACCATCTGTGTTTGATCTGCCTTGCTATGACATTTATTCACTCCTCCCTACATGGTTCTGTAGGTGTAAAGGAGTGGTGAGCTCCACCCTACATGGTTGTGTAGGTGTAGAGGGGTGATGAGCTCCTCCCTACATGGTACTGTAGGTGTAGAGGGTGGTGAGCTCCTCCCTACATGGTTGTGTAGGTGTAGAGGGGTGGTGAGCTCCTCCCTACATGGTTGTGTAGGTGTAGAGGTGTGGTGAGCTCCTCCCTACATGGTTCTGTAGGTGTAGAGGAGTGGTGAGCTCCTCCCTACATGGTTCTGTAGGTGTAGAGGGTGGTGAGGTCCTACCTACATGGTTCTGTAGGTGTAGAGGGGTGGTGAGCTCCTCCCTACATGGTTCTGTAGGTGTAGAGGAGTGGTGAGCTCCTCCCTACATGGTTCTGTAGGTGTAGAGGGTGGTGAGGTCCTCCCTACATGGTTATGTAGGTGTAGAGGGGTGGTGAGGTCCTCCCTACATGGTTCTGTAGGTGTAGAGGTACATGGTTCTGTAGGTATAGAGTGGTGAGCTCCTCCCTACATGGTTCTGTAAGTGTTGAGGGGTGGTGAGCTCCTCCCTACATGGTTCACTGGCCTATTTCATGGTTAGAATTTGAATTAAAAGATATAAAAGTAGCCAGAAGGGAGGTGGTTAAAGTTGCACCTCTTATCACACATGCTAAAGGTTTGGGTGTGTGCACACACCTGGGTGTTATGTAGAGATAATGATTCACTGGTCTCCCAGCCTGGCTATATGGGTCAGAATTCTCCTTCCCCAATCCTCCCAAATAGTCCAAATCTAAGAGAAAAATTACGTTCAAAATGCAGTTTAAAACTAACTTTTAATCAACACAATGCCAAAGATACTTGAATATGCATAGAATTTGGAATATTCCACTTTAATTTGCCAGAAGTTACTAAATTTGTAGAGCTGATGATTGTACATTTTCTGTAAATCTGACCCCTATAGCCTTTCAATGGAGGCCTGTTGGGAACTTGGGAAAGTAAAAACATGGCGGAATATCCTGAGAATTCATGAGGCAAAAACATGGCGTTCACCTTTCTGTTATCAACATAATAATAAAAAGATGTAAATATAACAGAAAGTGAAGAAAGAGAAGCGACATGATGGCGCTAATGTAACATGGATAAAACAGTTGACGCAGGCGCACAAGTACACGTAAACTATTGATATTTTGGCCGCCATTGAGTGATGTGGGGTTCACATAAGTACAAGCAGGGGCTGTAAGTCATACACAGACGCTAAAGGTCAGATCTTCAGAAAATGTACAATTGGTTGATCAACACGTTTTGCAAATTCTGCTAAATTAGACTGAAAAGTCGTCAACATTAGGAATTTCTGAGTATATTGTTTGGTATTGCCTTGATTCAAACAAGCTGCTTGTTCATGTTGAACTGTACCCACCCACACTTCTCTGTCTACTGTATTTTGAACCTGATTTCTGTCTTAAATTGGGGTTATTTGAGAGCATTGGTGAAGGCGAATTGTACATTATCTGGAGATTTCACTCATAAAGTCTGATGTGAAGGTTTCTAATATTCTCATGACTGATGTCACCAGTAGGGGGCAGCACTGTCACCCTGTTATTAGGCCCCAAACAGAGGCAAAGATAGATGGGACTAAATGTAAAGAAGTCTCTCTGAACAGTTCCTGTGTAGTTTCTATGTTGTCAGTTATTCCCATATGTGCACCTTAGATTCAGATGGTGTGTAATATAGAATGTAGTACATTATAGGACGGACTCAAACACTATTAATGATAACTGATGCAGTAATACACCATGACGTCCAACCTTCATGGGGGTCGAGCAAGTTATGAGGGAGGGAAGTAGGAATGAAGCTTTTAATAACCTGATAGTGCACAACTATTATAATAATTTACATCATCAAGTTGTCTATGAGTTTCTGTTTCACACATATCCTGGTATAAGTGGAAAGACTAGAAAGAGCTCCCTGCCTTTCATAGCCTCACCCCACCACCCCACACTTCTCCCTCCTCCTGCCTTTCCTAGCCTCACCCCACCACCCCACACTTCTCCCTCCTCCTCCTCAGTGAGTATCGGGAATTGCATGTTACTGTAAACAAGTGAGGGAATAATTATAGTGTTTATTATATGCACATGCTATATGAGAGGTGCTATAAATGGGGTGCTATAAAAATATTCATATAGTATGCGTATTATAAAACTGTAGTTGTCTAGCGGAGCTTTGGCTCTCCGCTGAAGCATGTAAACAAATCCCCGCGATCGGTAATCCACCCGTGATTCTAGTACTATGATTATAGAAATACATAATAAAACCCATATCATTAAATAGAGCATTAGATTCTCTATCGAATGATATAAGTTTTATTAATGTAGCTCAAGGAATGGCTGTGATATGAACGTTTTAATTCAACAATATCAGTAGGCCTAAATACTGCCTACTAACGGGGCTGTCAGTGGGACTGTCAGCGGGGCTCTCTGAGACTTCTTTGATATTTTTTCAGTGATATCTGATGACATATGATCAAATTTTATGCACATATAAAAAATATAGAATGGAACTCGCCGGCAATAATCGAAAATTTATTGGACTTGATTCGTCCACATAAGCACTCTGCCTACAGCATTGTGCTTATGTGGACGAATCTCGACCAAAAAAATTTTGATTATTGCCGGCGAGTTCCATTCTTTCTCTATATGATGTAGTGGATATAACATATGAGCAACTCCTAACAAGAGTAAGAGTGATTCAGAGTGAGACTTCATGACTTAGACTGAATTAAATTGAGTTAGAGTGAGTTAGACAGAATTAGAGTAAGTCAGAGAGACTCAGAATGGGTTAAAGTGAGTTTGAATGAGTTAGAATGACTTAGGGTGAGTTACTCTGAGTTAGAGAGTCTCAGAGTGTCTCAGAGAGTCTCAGGGAGTCTCAGAGAGTCTCAGAGAGTCTCAGAGAGTCTCAGAGAGTCTAGAGAGTCTAGAGAGTCTCAGAGAGTCTCAGAGTGTCTCAGAGAGTCTCAGAGAGTCTCAGAGAGTCTCAGAGAGTCTCAGAGAGTCTCAGAGAGTCTCAGAGAGTCTCAGAGAGTCTCAGAGAGTCTAGAGCGTCTCAGAGGGTCTCAGAGAGTCTCAGAGAGTCTGAGAGAGTCTGAGAGAGTCTCAGAGAGTCTCAGAGAGTCTCAGAGAGTCTCAGAGAGTCTCAGAGAGTCTCAGAGAGTCTCAGAGAGTCTCAGAGAGTCTCAGAGAGTCTAGAGAGTCTCAGAGAGTCTCAGGGAGTCTGAGAGAGTCTCAGGGAGTGCTAGTGTTAAGGTTAGTGAGGCAGGAGAGCAGCAAGACAGTGTTCACCGTCTCACTGTCCCCCTCTAGTTATCTCTATCCCCACTAGAGGCCTCCCCTGTGATCATGTGACCCTCTCGCGTTTGGTCTGAGCCTCAATTTCATACTCACTGCCTCTGTGAGGATAGATGGCGGCAGTGAGGTGTGGCATAAAAGAAAAACTTTATAGATGGTCCCACTACATTGTGGCAATGTAATGTGATATTTATTGTAAACTGTTATAGATGGTGCCACTACATAGTGGCAATGTAATGTGATATTTATTGTAAACTGTTATAGATGGTGCCACTACATAGTGGCAATGTAATGTGATATTTATTGTAAACTGTTATAGATGGTCCCACTACATAGTGGCAATGTAATGTGATATTTATTGTAAACTGTTATAGATGGTGCCACTACATAGTGGCAATGTAATGTGATATTTATTGTAAGCTGTTATAGATGGTCCCACTATATAGTGGCAATGTAATGTGATATTTATTGTAAGCTGTTATAGATGGTGCCACTACATAGTGGCAATGTAATGTGATATTTATTGTAAGCTGCTATAGATGGTCCCACTACATAGTGGCAATGTAATGTTGTATTTATTGTAAGCTATTATAGATGGTCCCACTACATAGTGTCAATGTAATGTGATATTTATTGTAAGCTGCTATAGATGGTCCCACTACATAGTGGCAATGTAATGTGATATTTATTGTAACCTGTTATAGATGGTGCCACTACATAGTGGCAATGTAATGTGATATTTATTGTAAGCTGTTATAGATGGTGCCACTACATAGTGGCAATGTAATGTTGTATTTATTGAAAGCTGTTATAGATGGTCCCACTACATAGTGGCAATGTAATGTATTTATTGTAAGCTGCTATAGATGGTCCCACTACATAGTGGCAATGTAATGTGATATTTATTGTAAGCTGCTATAGATGGTCCCACTACATAGTGGCAATGTAATGTTGTATTTATTGAAAGCTGTTATAGATGGTCCCACCTGTTCAACAAAATATAAAAACAATATTCTATCCCTTCTCTTCTCGCTCCCTTTCCCTTTCTCATCACATTCCTATCAGTATCTCCCGCCACTGTATCTCTTCTCCCTCTCTGTCTTTCCTCTCTCTCATCTTTCTCTCCCCCTTTCTCTTCTAGTCTCTGTCCTCTACTTCCCCTCTCTCGTCCTCCTACTAGTAACTCTCTTCTCTCCCTCTTCACTCCCTATCTCCCCTTTTTTCTCTTCTCTCTCGCCCTCCTTGCTCTCCCACTTCTCCCTGTCTCTCTCTCTCTCTCCTTCCTCTGCCTCATCCCCCACCTCCTTCCTATCACCTCTTCTCCTTCTCCCTGTCTCTCTCCTTCCTCTACCTCAACCCCCTCCTCCTTCCTGTCACCTCTTCCCCTTCTCCCTGTCTCCCTCTCTCTCTCCTTCCTCTACCTCAACCCCCTCCTCCATCCTATCACCTCTTCTCTTTCTCCCTTCCCATGTCTTCCATACATGTTTATTGCACCCCAAGGCTGACATTTAGAATCTGACATTTAAATTTCCTTCAAGGAATTGAAATTCTGTCTGGTTTTTCTTTTTTCCCCGGGATATCCTTTCACCTTGATCAACCTTCAATCGTAACGCAACCCCCTGGTGGTGACAAAACACAACATTAAAGGTCTCATGAATATGGCGGCCATTTCAAAGAGAATAAATTGATGACAGGTTTCTATTTAAGAGCCACAATTAATAACACAGCTTGTGGTGTATTAAGCACTCTCTCTCCGCGACCCTCCTCACTCTTACCCTCGCTCTCCCCCCACACCCTCCTCTCTCTTACCCTCCCTCTCCCCCCCACACCCTCCTCTCTCTTACCCTCCCTCTCCCCCCCACACCCTCCTCTCTCTTACCCTCCCTCTCCCCCCCACACCCTCCTCTCTCTTACCCTCGCTCTCCCCCCCCCACACACACACCCTCCTCTCTCTTACCCTCGCTCCCCCCCCCACACACACACCCTCCTCTCTCTTACCCTCCCTCTCCCCCCCACACCCTCCTCTCTCTTACCCTCCCTCTCCCCCCCACACCCTCCTCTCTCTTACCCTCCCTCTCCCCCCCACACCCTCCTCTCTCTTACCCTCCCTCTCCCCCCCACACCCTCCTCTCTCTTACCCTCCCTCTCCCCCCCACACCCTCCTCTCTCTTACCCTCCCTCTCCCCCCCACACCCTCCTCTCTCTTACCCTCCCTCTCCCCCCCACACCCTCCTCTCTCTTACCCTCCCTCTCCCCCCCACACCCTCCTCTCTCTTACCCTCGCTCTCCCCCCCCCCCCACACCCTCCTCTCTCTTACCCTCGCTCTCCCCTCCCCACACCCTCCTCTCTCTTACCCTCGCTCTCCCCCCCCCCACACACACACCCTCCTCTCTCTTACCCTCGCTCCCCCCCCCACACACACACCCTCCTCTCTCTTACCCTCGCTCTCCCCCCCTGGGGCCCCCCACACCCTCCTCTCTCTTACCCTCGCTCTCCCCCCACCCCACCCTCCTCTCTCTTACCCTCGCTCCCCCCCCACACACACACACCCTCCTCTCTGTTACCCTCGCTCTCCCCCCCCCCCGGGGCCCCCCACACCCTCCTCTCTCTTACCCTCGCTCTCCCCTCCATACCCTCCTCTCTCTTACCCTCGCTCTCTCCCCTCCCCACACCCTCCTCTCTCTTACCCTCGCTCTTCCCCCCCCACACCCTCCTCTCTCTTACCCTCGCTCTCTCCCCTCCCCACACCCTCCTCTCTCTTACCCTTGCTCTCCCCCCCCCCCACACCCTCCTCTCTCTTACCCTCCCTCCCCCCACACCCTCCTCTCTCTTACCCTCGCTCTCTCCTCTCTCTCTCCTCTCTCGCTCTCTTTTCCTCTCCCTCATTCTCTCTCTTTCTGTCCCTCTCTCTCCCTCCTTCTTACCCTCTCCCTCTCTATCGCCTCTCTCTCCTCTCTCACTCCAGTCTTCCTCCCTCCACCTCTCTCCCCCTTCCTCTCTCTCTCCCTCTCTCTCCCCCCCCCCCCTTCCTCTCTCTCCCCTCTCTCTCCCTCTCTCCTCTCCCCTCTCTCTCTCTCCTCTCTCTCCTCTCTCTCTCTCCTCTCTCTCCCTCTCTCTCTCCCCCCCTTCCTCTCTCTCCCCTCTCTCTCCCTCTCTCTTCTTCTCCCCCTCTCCTCTCTCGCTCTCTTCCTCACCCTCTCTCCTGAGAATCCAGTTCAACACAATTGATAAGACAAAATATATCCAGATTTACCTAATATTTATAATGTTTTAGCCTAGTTCAGCAGAATGTGCTAAATATGTAGAGCTGACCCATAGAGACTCGTGCAAGCCTATAACTCTACCATTAGACCTTTACCTCCATGGGTGAGGTTAAGGTAAGATTAAAACCATTGATGTTTAAGATATTTCAGCGTTTTCTAAATGAGAGATTATCATGCAGAACCAAACTTACTCAAGTAAAATAAAGAAATTTGGAAAAAAAAACATCAGAACATATAATATATACTACCCCACATCCACTTCTACCTCCAGAAACCCCACCTCCACCAGAGCTACCCCGCCTCCCTTACCCTCCCCTGCCACCTCCCCCAAGTCTACTGCCCCCCCCCGCCTGCCCCCCCACACACACACCATACAAAGCTAATGTATACATTATGCTAATCAGGACTTAATTACTTGTACATACTGCTCTCTAATTAACCAATAATTACACCAGCACACTATAGACGTCCACACTGAATCATGGCCGTATTCTATAGATGGAGATGTTGTTTTTACCTGTTGGTAATATAGCCAGGTAGATTAGAGTAAGTGATTACAATTGCTACAATTCGCCTATAAAGACTGACTTATAGGCACATAAATAAGGTGTCACTATGGTAATGCATAATGGCCGCATGCATGACTACAGCCTCATTGTCACATTATTGATCCAGAGTGAGGCAATGAATATATAAGAGCGGTTAGGCATAGAGAGAGTGAGGAGGGATATTGTGATGCAGGAGTGAAGAAAGTGACAAGATATGGGGGAGGGGAGAAAGAGGGAGATGAGAGAGGAGAGAGAGGGGAGAGAGAGAGGAGAGAGAGGAGAGAGAGGAGAGAGAGAGAGAGAGAGAGGAGAGAGAGGAGAGACAGGGGAGAGAGGAGAGAGAGGAGAGAGAGATGAGAGAAAGGAAAGAGAGGAGGGAGAGGAGAGAGAGGAGAGAGAGGAGAGAGGAGACAGGGGAGAGAAAGGAGAGAGGAGAGAGAGATGAGAGAAAGGAAAGAGAGGAGGGAGAGGAGAGAAAGGAGAGAGAGTGAGAGGAAGGAGCGAGAGGGAGAGAGGAGAGAGGAGCAAGAGAGGAGAGAATGGAGAGAGAGGGGAGAGAGGAGAGAGAGGGAGAGAGGAGAGAGGAGAGAGAGGAGATAGGGGAGAGAAAGGAGAGAGGAGAGAGAGGAGAGAGGAGAGAGAGGAGAGAGAGGAGAGAGAGGAGAGAGAGGAGAGAAAGGAGAGAGAGGAGAGAGGGGAGAGAAAGGAGAGTAAGGAGAAAGAGAAGAGAGAGGGGAGAGAAAGAGAAGAGAGAGGGGAGAGGGAGACAGAGGAGAGAGAGGCGAAATAGAGGAGAGAGAGAGAGGGAGAGAGGAGAGAGGAGAGAGGAGAGAGAGGAGAGAGAGGAGAGAGAGAGGAGAGAGAGAGGAGAGAGAGAGGAGAGAGAGACGGGAGAGAGAGAGGGGAGAGAGAATGGAAAGCCGCAAGTACAGAAAGGTTATAGAAAGCCGCAGTTACTACCCTTTTAGGTAGAAGATGTTTTATTCCATGTTGGTGTATGTACCACATGCTGTTTATATGGGCGGGAATGCGTGTGGTAATCTATCACTATCGGCTCGTGGGCCACGAAAAAACAAACATCGAGGCCAGTGCAAAAGTGTCCCTCGTACCACATTCTCATTAGGTACTATCTATGTAATGTTGTCACTCATGATTGTGTGACCATCAGAACACTGTATCACATCATAGGACATAACGTGTTTAGCTGCAGTTGTACAAGACACAGGTTTGTGCTGACCACAAGGATTGACTCTGTGCGGCGGCACTTAGTGTAGTTCCTTATATCAGTGAGACGATTACTGCCATCAGTGAGGTGAGTGTCCCTGAACTGTGGCCTATGTGCAGCCATTAGTGCAGTGAGTCAAGGCCGGGGGGAGGAGGGGAGTGGGGGGAAGTGTGCCAGCATCTCCTCCAAGTCTCTCACTCCAAGGCCAACACCTTAGATCACTGAATTACCCCCGCCTCCTAACCCCCACCCCTTCCCTAACCACTCCCCCTAACCCCCACCCCTTCTCTAACCACTCCCCCTAACCCCCACCCCTCCCCTAACCACTCCCCCTAACCCTAACCCTTCCCCTAACCACTCCCCCTAACCCCCACCCCTTCCCTAACCACTCCCCCTAACCCTAACCCCTCCCCCCATATATATAATATATTAATTGGAGACTGATACATGTGGTGCATAGCACAGAGAAAAAGGTTGATAAACTGTGGGTAAACATTTGAGGGTTAGGGGATTGCCCTGGGGAGGGGGGGCTCAAATTCAGCCTTAATTAGCATTAATTTCTGGCCCTCTCCTTATTGGGGGCCATGTATCATTGACCCAAAACTTGTCATCATCATTAGAAGATCATTTTCCTGAAACACATCACATTTTAAATATGTCTGTAAGATCTTTATATACTTCTTCTAAATTAAATAATGACTTTATTTATATTATTTCGATGTACGATTCCATAAACGTTAACCTTTTCCATCAGCTAAAACTGAGAATAGTGTATGACAACATAAAGTCTCTGGCTGAATAAAAACATTTAAAACAAAAACAATTTTACTGTAAAATAATTCCTCAGGGAGCATGCCCCTAGACCCACTACAAGGTGGCTTAAACTTCATCTAAGACCAGGCACTTGATCTACTATATATATATGATTATGTGCTTTATAAATATTCCATTTTTATATACTTGTAACCTACAAATGCTACATGCAAAAGTTTATTATTATACTTGTACTCTATTATATGAACGCCTACAGACACAATGTCTTTTACAGTTTTTGTTTATATATTCCTTGAATACCTATACATGTAAAGTCAAGCTGTACTGCTTGACTCGGGAAATTAAGTAATTTACTTATTAATTTTACCCACCCGCGTAGTCTCTTTCACTAAGTACGGCTGCAGAATACAAATATCTTGGTTTCACCCTAGATGAAGACCTTACCTTCAAATCTCATATCCTAAACACAATAATAAAAACAAGGTCAAAAATTGCGCTGATGTACAAAGCAAAAAGCTCCCTCACACAAAAAGCAAAAATAGACTTGTACAAAATGGCCATACTCCCACAAATTGACTACTGTGATTTTATATATGATTCAGGCCCAAAAGCACTACTGACTAAACTACAAACACTCCAAAATTCAGCCCTAAGAATTATCTCAAACAAATCAAAATATGATAACATGGATAGTCAACACACAATATTCAATATAATGCCACTACAAGAAAGAAGAAATCTCCATGTACTAAACATGGCTCACTACCTAGCATCACAGCAAAACAACTTAGATCAAAGAAAACTAAAAACGCGCAGTCATACAAAGAATAGGAGGAACCTAAGAGTTCTGCAGCCGACATCAACAAAAATAACAAATTCAATAATCTATAAGTGTCAAACCAGATGGAATGAACTCCCAACTGAGGCACATGAATGTATTGACAGAAAAGACTTCACAAAATTACTTACAAACTATTAAATAATTATAAAGCATCTCCGCAAAGTGTAACCAACTGCTGATAACTTCGTTTACATGTATCACAATTGACACTTAACACTTATACTACTTATGTTACTTCTTGTGCCATTCAACACTTTTGTGTATAAGTACTATAATGACATTGTTATTGTTACTCCATATATCTGTTAGTGCTACTTATATTTTATTATAATCTTAGTTTTGATAAACATACATATTAGCGCTACCTATACTCTTGTATAATCATATATACGCTACAAGACAAAGGTTCTATAATCTATTTACTATATAGCCTCTTTTTAAGTCTTCTCACTCATGTCCATGCAACCTCATGTACTGGGTGGCTCAGTACAGAGTCACTCATTAACATTTATATATCAAATGTTTATCTTACACAGGACGACTCAATACAGCGTCGCTAAGACATTGTCATATATGCGTGTCATTACATATTTTATTGCAAATGAGACAGTGAGTCATGTAGAATAGCTTCTATAAAGTTAACTTCTTGCATCAAAAATACATACAATGTCTAAAAATGAATGTTTCTCACTCGATAAGAGACTATACGATATTATAAAATGTAAACTGACCCCCAACCTTAGCCCCACAACCAAACCCCTAGTCAACCCCGAAATTAGCTAGTCAACCCTCTGTAGCTAGGCATACATGGGAAGACCAGGTCCAGACCTGACATGTACTACCTGTATTTTATGTAACCTAGTCATGAAATAAAAGAATTTATTATTATTATTATTATTATTAAGTCATCCTAGGTTAGTCACTCTAAAACTATTACAAATTTGTGGTAACTGCCGGAAGAAATGGTACCTTGGGGTATCATAAGGTGTGTCGACCAATTTGTCTCTTTTATTACTATTCGACTGTACCCACTCTGTACTCTTCGATTGTGACAAATAAAAAACATCTTATCTTATCTTATCTTTAACTCTGAAGATGCTGTCAAATATTCTTTGTATCATCTGCCTATATAAATCCATACCCATGTAAACTAATTACTTGTTATTTCAATATTGGTGCTTTTTATTCATGCAACTACAATGTTTAGTCTTAACAATCAACATTTTTATGCGAATTATTTATTTACAATGAAGATGTGTATTTTAAAGGCCTTCTGTGCCTGCTTCATTTTGTCACTAAAACCTCAATTGATACCAATTGGTCTAATTATTAGTCATTAAAAGTCAGTAATTATATTGTTGGCTGGGTTGGGGAACCATGATTTAACACAATGAGTTAAAGATCTGTATATGGGTCAGATGTTCAGAAAATGTACAATTCACCTTCACCAATCCTCTCAAATAGCCCACATTTAAGATAAAAATGAGCTTCAAAATGCAGTTTAACATAACAGAACTGATACTTTAAATCAATGCGTTACCACTTATACTCAGATATACCCGGTATTCATCATTTTTCAGCCTAATTTGGGAGAATTTTCTAAATGTGCAGAGCTGCCTATTGTACATTTTCTGAAAATCTGACCCATGTATGTTCCATACATGCATCTGGGGTAATGGTCCACGACATCAAACTTGTTTTTGTTTTTTTTTGTTTTAAAGGTTTTATTCAATCATAACCTGCCAACGTGGCACATACAGATCTAAGGTATAGTTATGTTGTGTCCTTTATATTTTGTAGTTTTTTTGTTTTTTTCTAAATTTTCTTTCTCTCTCTGCAGACAAAAATAACCATGAGAGTAAAGTATTCCAACTTTAACATCAGAAACCTCATCATCTCCTATAAGAACAGTATATCGAAGAACACTAAACTGACGACAAATCTCTGACCTCCTCAAGCAGCTTGCTCCAGAGTTTTGTAAATGATTTCTCGAGCCCTTGTACGGTTACGTACCATTCTCATATTCAGGTCAGCTTCATTAAAAAATGCCGCAAATACTACTTCATTGTTATGAAATACTCTTTGACGATAGATATAATATTTGGCAGCAGTCATAATCCAGTTTAAAAGGTTTCTTTGTGGGGGTCTCCCCCCCCCCATCCCCCCCCCACTTGGAAATAGCGAGCAACAGCCCTGTAGACCCTCCCCCAACACCCTCCCCCTACACCCCCCCCCCCCTCATACTATGACTAACTTCTAATGATGTGATATGAAGCCATATATCTAACTTAAGGCCATATGTCTCCATGGTAACCAGAGTAAATTAACTTCATTTATTTTACACTGACATGTAGTGACGTCATATTGACCAGTGCTACCAGTGCTGCCCCCTCCAGGAGACCTGTGAGACCTGTGATATGTGTGTCAGTCTCTTTGGGTTATATTATAGCTAGCAAGTTATAGACTAAATATGTGATATTGATATGTGACTAGTTAGGTTGTTATCACACTCAGTGAGATCTGTATATGTGATATTGTTTGATCATATCAACACTAGTTAGGTTGTTATCACACTCAGTAGAGTGAGATCTGCATGTGTGATATTGTTTGATCATATCAACACTAGTTAGGTTGTTATCACACTCAGTAGAATGAGATCTGTATATGTGATATTGTTTGATCATATCAACACTAGTTAGGTTGTTATCACACTCAGTAGAGTGAGATCTGTATATGTGATATTGTTTGATTATATCAACACTAGTTAGGTTGTTATCACACTCAGTAGAGTGAGATCTGTATATGTGATATTGTTTGATCATATCAACACTAGTTAGGTTGTTATCACACTCAGTAGAGTGAGATCTGTATATGTGATATTGTTTGATCATATCAACACTAGTTAGGTTGTTATCACACTCAGTAGAGTGAGATCTGTACATGTGATATTGTTTGATCATATCAACACTAGTTAGGTTGTTATCACACTCAGTAGAGTGAGATCTGTATATGTGATATTGTTTGATCATATCAACACTAGTTAGGTTGTTATCACACTCAGTAGAGTGAGATCTGTATATGTGATATTGTTTGATCATATCAACACTAGTTAGGTTGTTATCACACTCAGTAGAGTGAGATCTGTATATGTGATATTGTTTGATCATATCAACACTAGTTAGGTTGTTATCACACTCAGTAGAGTGAGATCTGTATATGTGATATTGTTTGATCATATCAACACTAGTTAGGTTGTTATCACACTCAGTAGAGTGAGATCTGTATATGTGATATTGTTTGATCATATCAACACTAGTTAGGTTATCACACTCAGTAGAGTGAGATCTGTATATGTGATATTGTTTGATCATATCAACACTAGTTAGGTTGTTATCACACTCAGTAGAGTGAGATCTGTATATGTGATATTGTTTGATCATATCTACACTAGTTAGTTTGTTATCACACTCAGTGAGATCTGTATATGTGATATTGTTTGATCATATCAACACTAGTTAGGTTGTTATCACACTCAGTGAGATCTGTATATGTGATATTGTTTGATCATATCAACACTAGTTAGGTTGTTATCACACTCAGTAGAGTGAGATCTGTATATGTGATATTGTTTGATCATATCAACACTAGTTAGGTTGTTATCACACTCAGTAGAGTGAGATCTGTACATGTGATATTGTTTGATCATATCAACATGTGCTGATAGGCACATAGACATTAAACATGTTTACTTGCGATATAGATACAACGTTGAGAAGGAGAGAGTGATTTTCTGTATTCATTTAGGTATCATATTGTATTATATTGGCCTTAAATGAAATGGAAAAAAATGGAAAAACATATTACAGGTGAATCTCTGCTGTTTTTCCTCTAGCTGGCATATAATTATGCTGGTTAATTTGCTGGTTTATTATACCTTTCTAGCAGGTAATACCACAAGTGGTATACCACTTACAATTCCACTATATGTATATACCCCAAGTCAGATACAATAGCTATATTATAGAAAGAATACCTTGGTGTGGCATACAAGTCAGATACAATAGCTATATTATAGAAAGAATACCTTGGTGTGGCATACAAGTCAGATACAATAGCTATATTATAGAAAGAATACCTTGGTGTGGCATACAAGTCAGATACACTACCTATATTATAGAAAGAATACCTTGGTGTGGCATACAAGGTGGACTATACAACCTGAGTAAGCCCAGAAGCAAAGAGGCCGTAGACCAAGTTCCTTCTGGGCCTGCAAGGTGAATATTGTTCACCAAGTACTTCATACTATGTTTTTCTTACTTTTGTTGATTTATTTCATGAAGAAAATCCAACATTTTACCATTTTCGAAGGCAGAAGATACTCAGGAAATTCAGCCTCGATTATATATGCTTCGCTCCATCAGCGGCGAGTATTGTGATTATACACACATAATCAATGAATAAACTATTGTACTCACCTCTAGTTTACCCGGGTCGGCCTGCGTACTGTTAATCTGTCTCAGTCTCTGTATACCATCATGGATCTCATGGAGTCTACGTAAATTATCCTCTGCAACAGAAAACATACACTCATTAGTTATACAGTATATTATAAGTTATACAGTGTGACATTAGTTATACAGTATATTATTAGTTATATTAGTTATACAGTATATTATTAGCTATACAGTATATTATTAGTTATACAGTATATCATTAGTTATACAGTATATTATTAGTTATATTAGTTATACAGTATATCATTAGTTATATTAGTTATACAGTATATCATTAGCTATACAGTATATTATTAGTTATACAGTATATCATTAGTTATACAGTATATTATTAGTTATACAGTATATTATTAGTTATATCATGATCGGGGGTTGTACACCAGAGGTTGTACACCAGAGTGAACAGAGTGAAATTCGACCATCGTTTAACGTTGGCGATGCACCACGAGTGAATTTAGGCGTATTCATTTAGAGGCTTCCTATTGGTCCATTCCCGATGGGCTGTACTGGCCCAGGGAGAACCAGACGAAATTTGATCTGATGCAATAATAAATATTCATTCAGTAAACATATATGTGATCCGTTTTAGGAGAATGAGTCATAAGTCGCAAAATATGGATTTTGAGATATCACCGCACCTGAAAAGAGGAGATCAAGCCGATTCCAATGATAGTAAACACTAGGGTACCTAATAAGTACTTCCATATTTTTTGTTTGATATTTTTATTTTTGAAAAGAAAAGTTTGCAATGTTTCTTGATGAGTAATTACCATTAAAGTGACTAAATATGCTCCATACAAAGGCCTTCAAAACGCAAGGATATAGTTAATGTAATGTTGCAAAATTTGATCCATATGACTACAAGTGCTAAACTCCATCAGAATTAGAACATTGCAATAAAAGGATCTTGTGAATAAATCACTTTGACAAATATCAATTTTGCGACTTATGACTCATTTTCCTGAAACATATCACATATCTCATCTCTAAACACCTCCTTTACACAAGGTGAATTGTGTAATTTACACCTCAAGAGGTGGGTATCATTTTTCCATGACTCCCCTAGTAAAAAATGAACTGCGACATTGTGCTGCACGTGACGTCACGCCCATTCGTACGTCATATGCTTTGGGAAAGGTCACTCAATATGGCGGATCATTGTACAAACTAGGTAGATAAAGAAATCGTTTCTGACTTTGTTTTCCTAAACATGGGATCATGATGTAAAAATAGAATGTACCTCGAGCAGTGTCTAGGAGGCTGTATACGATGCCCACAAGTTTTTTACCGATCTGAGTACTCAGATCGGTAAAAACTTGTGGGCATCATATACAGCCTGTAGTTATACAGTATGACATTAGTTATACAGTATATGATTAGTTATACAGTATGACATTAGTTATACAGTATGACATTAGTTATACAGTATGACATTAGTTATACAGTATGACATTAGTTATACAGTATGACATTAGTTATACAGTATGACACTAGTTATACAGTATATCATTAGTTATACAGTATGACATTAGTTATACAGTATGACATTAGTTATACAGTATGACATTAGTTATACAGTATGACATTAGTTATACAGTATATCATTGGTTATACAGTATGATATTAGTTATACAGTATATCATTGGTTATACAGTATGACACTAGTTATACAGTATGACATTAGTTATACAGTATGATATTAGTTATACAGTATATCATTGGTTATACAGTATGACACTAGTTATACAGTATGACATTAGTTATACAGTATGACATTAGTTATACAGTATGACA
Organism: Sthenelais limicola; assembly: GCA_942159475.1. NCBI lineage: Eukaryota > Metazoa > Annelida > Polychaeta > Phyllodocida > Sigalionidae > Sthenelais > Sthenelais limicola. The sequence continues at coordinate 149,018,508 of OW804096.1, forward strand.
CTAGTTATACAGTATGACACTAGTTATACAGTATGACACTAGTTATACAGTATGACATTGGTTATACAGTATATCATTGATTATACAGTATGACATTAGTTATACAGTATGACACTAGTTATACAGTATGACACTAGTTATACAGTATGGCACTAGTTATACAGTATGACACTAGTTATACAGTATGACATTAGTTATACAGTATGACATTAGTTATACAGTATGACATTAGTTATACAGTATGACATTAGTTATACAGTATGACATTAGTTATACAGTATGACATTAGTTATACAGTATGACATTAGTTATACAGTATGACATTAGTTATACAGTATGACACTAGTTATACAGTATATCATTAGTTATACAGTATGATATTAGTTATACAGTATATCATTTATTATATATGCTTACAATCATGAAAATCAGTCATAAATATGAATTTCAGCAGTAATCTTAGTGAAAAAACAAATTTGTTGCCATGAGAACCCCACATAACTCACTAGTGAAATACTAACTATGTGTAGCAGACTCTAGATATGTTGTTTACAAAGCAATGCAGGTATAATATTACAGGGTTATTAATACTACAGCAATCAGAGATAATTGCGAGGCATTCCATGTATGTGTGCATCATGTTTATTACTCATATAGAGAACATGGGTGTAAGTAGACACGGTTATTGTGATGGACCAAGCACCACATGCGGCACGGCCACACGCGGCGCGGCCATCATTCACACCATATATCATACACACAGATAATGGTCAGGTGTTAGTCCATCTTTGTTTCATCAAACATAATATTGAGACTTGCCCTATTCCAGCATCAAGCTATACCAGCAATAGCCAGCCTGACTCCATAGTACCACTGTATACTACTATTAACCGTAACTAACTGACTGACTTTATTGAGACTAGAAGAGAGATGACATACATAGATACATAATAGAACAAACGGGTTCCCACCAGTGTTATATCTCTATTATAACTTACAATTGTTAGTATAGTGTTTCTATATATATTGGGAAGCTATTTAGTAGAGGAGAATAAATAGAGTCCGGAGTCCTTCAGCTTGTATAACCGACTGACTATTTTGTTATGCACTCTCGATACATTGGATTCACATCAGTGATCCTGTCTCACATGGTTAAGCTTATATCACTTACTTGTCCCCTGCTGCTACCCGATCCTCTCCGTCTAGACTTGAATAGTACTGCCATTAATTATTTATCTAGGGGGTAATTATCTTTATTGTAATTCATTGTTAATTAGATTATTAATTATTATGTGGTTAATCACTATTACGTCATCATTACGTAATATGATATAACAATATATTGACTGTAACTCCTGCATACCTCACTGTAACTCCTGTATAGGTATCCATCCATGGTCAGTGTATAATCCTCATATATCACAGTATGTGTATGCATGCACTGCACCACACTACGCCCCACTGCATGTACCTACACATACATGTGCCTAGCCATGCTGGGGTGCAGGGTTAACACATCACAGGAGGGACTAATGGTGACTGTCTCCACTCTACCTATACTTACTGTGTGCATCACACATAGGTAGACATCCATACATTAATACCTCCACCCACAGGTTCACATCTCAGTGTTTAGAGTATTACACACATGCTATATGTGTCTCCACCGTCTCCACTGACACATAACCCATGTGCACCCATGCCTGTCCCTGTGCACCAGGGCTACATACTATAGATGAGGCACATGTTAGGCTATAGTCCTCTATATCTCCTCTACCTCTACATCACTTGTACATCATCACACATGTACAGGCTTACAGACTAGTGTCATACTCACTGTACCACACACATGATGTACCATGTGTAGCCAGCCATGCCTGAGTAGCAGGGTTTGTAAGACATGAGAGGGATAAGGTTGTGTACACTGTACTGTCCCTCCTGTAACCCCCGCTATGTATCTCTGTACATGTACACATTCCTATACACTAGATGTGTAGATGTGTATCTATGGCTATGTGTGTACCTCGGTGTTGTACCTCTGTACCTCCTCTATTTGTGTACCACTGTGTACACCAGTGTACCTCCTCTATGTATATGTACCACAGTATAGTACCTCGGTGTGTACAACTGTAACTCCCAGTATGTGTACCTCCTCCTGTGTGTGTGTATCTCTGTACCTCCTCTGTGTGTGTATCTCTGTACTGTCTCTATGTATCACGTCTATGTGTACCACTGTATACCACAGTGTGTGTGTCTGTACCTCCTCCTCTATGTCTCTACATATCTCTACACATTGTCCACCCTGGAGGCAGGTGTGTGTGCAGGTGTGTGCGGGTGTGTGCAGGTGTGTGCAGGTGTGGTGGTAGGTAGGTAGTCCAGCACCTACAGGTGGCTGCCGTGGAGTATCAGTCTATAAACATGGCTATGTGTAGGAAATACTGGTCCTACATCAGGCAGTTGAGGGAACTAGTGATTAAACACCGTAGTACTGGAGATATAGTAACTTTGTGGGCTTAAAGCTCTAACACCATGTGCTGCTATGTATACATTGTGTATCAATCTTGCATATATAGTTTATGTAATACTCATCTAACAAGGAAGAAGGGAATGAGAATGTATTTAGATTTACAGCCATACTAGAGTGCACAGAGCTGTAGCTTCAGCACCGAGCTACACTCACTCTGTGTTTTACCTGACGCGTCTCTTTTATCTCTGCCTCCACCTCCTCCAGCCTTCCCTGCCCCCTCTGTACTCTCCCTGTCCCCTCTGTACTCTCCGTGCCCCCTCTGTACTCTCCCTGCCTCCTCTGTACTCTCCCTGCCCCCTCTGTACTCTCCCTGCCTCCTCTGTACTCTCCCTGCCCCCTCTGTACTCTCCCTGTCCCCTCTGTACTCTCCCTGCCTCCTCTGTACTCTCCCTGCCTCCTCTGTACTCTCCCTGTCCCCTCTGTACTCTCCCTGTCCCCTCTGTACTCTCCCTGCCCCCTCTGTACTCTCCCTGCCTCCTCTGTACTCTCCCTGTCCCCTCTGTACTCTCCCTGTCCCCTCTGTACTCTCCCTGCCCCCTCTGTACTCTCCCTGCCCCCCTCTGTACTCTCCCTGCCCCCTCTGTACTCTCCCTGCCCCCTCTGTACTCTCCCTGCCTCCTCTGTACTCTCCCTGTCCCCTCTGTACTCTCCCTGCCTCCTCTGTACTCTCCCTGCCCCCGCTGTACTCTCCCTGTCCCTCTGTACTCTCTCTGCCTCCTCTGTACTCTCCCTGCCTCCTCTGTACTCTCCCTGCCCCCTCTGTACTCTCCCTGCCCCCTCTGTACTCTCCCTGCCCCCGCTGTACTCTCCCTGCCTCCTCTGTACTCTCCCTGCCCCCTCTGTACTCTCCCTGCCTCCTCTGTACTCTCCCTGCCTCCTCTGTACTCTCCCTGTCCCCTCTGTACTCTCCCTGCCCCCGCTGTACTCTCCCTGTCCCTCTGTACTCTCCCTGTCTCCTCTGTACTCTCCCTGTCTCCTCTGTACTCTCCCTGCCTCCTCTGTACTCTCCCTGTCCCCTCTGTACTCTCCCTGCCCCCTCTGTACTCTCCCTGCCTCCTCTGTCCTCTCCCTCTCCCCTCTGTACTCTCCCTGCCTCCTCTGTATTCTCCCTGCCTCCTCTGTACTCTCCCTGTCCCCTCTGTACTCTCCCTGCCTCCTCTGTACTCTCCCTGTCCCCTCTGTACTCTCCCTGTCTCCTCTGTACTCTCCCTGCCTCCTCTGTACTCTCCCTGTCCCCTCTGTACTCTCCCTGCCCCCTCTGTACTCTCCCTGCCTCCTCTGTACTCTCCCTGCCCCCGCTGTACTCTCCCTGTCTCCTCTGTACTCTCCCTGTCCCCTCTGTACTCTCCCTGTTCCCTCTGTACTCTCCCTGTCCCCTCTGTACTCTCCCTGCCTCCTCTGTACTCTCCCTGCCTCCTCTGTACTCTCCCTGTCCCCTCTGTACTCTCCCTGTCCCCTCTGTACTCTCCCTGTTCCCTCTGTACTCTCCCTGTCCCCTCTGTACTCTCCCTGCCCCCTCTGTACTCTCCCTGTCCCCTCTGTACTCTCCCTGTCCCCTTTGTTGTGTTTCTTTCCTCCCTCTTCTCTCCCTGTCTGTTGTGTGTGTGTGTGTGTGTGGACAGGAGGAGAAGGAGTACAGGGACAGGAGGTAGGCTGGGGAGAGTGTGAGACTGTGGAGGAGGCTTATAGGCTAGCACCGCCTCAGGCTGCTGCACCAGGAGGAGTGGGTAGATATAAGGGGATTAACGTTAATCCACACTAATCCTTATCCCCCTATCTCTCCTCTACCCTCCAGGTGTCGTCATGCCAACACAGGAAGCAGACAACACAGGCACGAGTTGTTCCTTTCTCATTCCTCACATTCTCAGTTCTTTCTTTTTATCATAAAATATAAAAAATTAAAACCTACAAAACTGCAAATATCAAGTTGCTAAAGCATGAGTTCCACTGCCCCGCTACTTCCCGCTACTACTCCCGTTTCTTTGCTCCCGCTACTTTTAGAGGCGGGAGCAAGTAGCGGGAAGTAGCCGCTTTAATTCAAACATGTTTGATTTGAAACGCTATTTCCTGGTAGTTCCCATCTTTCTCATTGACATTAGAGCATTGATAACTAGTCCATGCTGAACATGACATGTTTTCTACAGATTTTACACTGTACCATTAGTCCCATAATCCCTTGCAAATCAAGATAGAAAATGGCGGCTATGCAAATCCCTTATTAGAGTTAGCTTGACACTCCATGACAGCCATTCTTTGCCTTCATATATTGACTGAACTCTGACCCTGACAGGAATTAGCGTTAGTTGAAGTCTGACTGTACCTGATGTAACTAAACTGCAGTATTGTAGGACTACAGCACAGCAAGGCTTCAGTAACATGTGCACCTTCTCACACAACTATACAAGCATTAATGCAGGATGACAATGGAGCACAGTCACTCGTTGTCTTCTGTCACACTTATACATGTGCCATGTGTTCCGGGAAAATGAGGCTCGAGTCACAGAATTAAGTATTTTCAGTCCTATGAGTCATAATATTAGTAACTCTTGTATAAACATATAACAGCAGCAGAATATTGATAAATCCAGTCCTATAAGTCATAATATGAGTAACTCTTGTATAAACATAAAGCAGCAGCAGAATATTGATAAATCCAGTCCTATAAGTCAACATATTTTCGTAACTCTTGTATAAACATATAACAGCAGCAGAATATTGATAAATCCAGTCCTATAAGTCATAATATGAGTAACTCTTGTATAAACATATAACAGCAGCAGAATATTGATAAATTCAGTCCTATAAGTCATAATATGAGTAACTCTTGTATAAACATATAACAACAGCAGAATATTGATAAACTCAGTCCTATAAGTCATAATATGAGTAACTCTTGTATAAACCTATAATAGCAGCAGAATATTGATAAATCCAGTCCTATAAGTCATAATATGAGTAACTCTTGTATAAACATATAACAGCAGCAGAATATTGATGAAGCCAGTCCTATAAGTCATAATATGAGTAACTCTTGTATAAACATCGAACAGCAGCAGAATATTGATAGATTCAGTCCTATAAGTCATAATATTAGTAACTCTTGTATAAACATATAACAACAGCAGAATATTGATAAATCCAGTCCTATAAGTCATAATATTAGTAACTCTTGTATAAACATATAACAGCAGCAGAATATTGATGAAGCCAGTCCTATAAGTCATAATATGAGTAACACTTGTATAAACATATAACAGCAGCAGAATATTGATAAATCCAGTCCTATAAGTCATAATATGAGTAACTCTTGTATAAACATATAACAGCAGCAGAATATTGATAAATCCAGTCCTATAAGTCATAATATTAATAACTCTTGTATAAACATATAACAACAGCAGAATATTGATAAATCCAGTCCTATAAGTCATAATATGAGTAACTCTTGTATAAACATATAACAACAGCAGAATATTGATAAATCCAGTCCTATAAGTCATAATATGAGTAACTCTTGTATAAACATCATAATAGCAGCAGAATATTGATAGATTCAGTCCTATAAGTCATAATATGACTGAAATTGAATAAATTTTCCTATTTCGTTTTCCTATTATAAATAAACCCATGGTCGTTAAAGGCATCCAAATTCATAGAAATAGAAGGGAAATGGATACTAGAGGCATCAAAATAACCTTCCCAAACACATATTTGAGGTTGTGAAGAGAAAGAATCAATAAGAAATCAGCCGCGATACAATGAAGCTTTCACTCCTGGCTTTGATGTTGGACACGTGATGGCTGCTTGAGTAGAAGCTTTATACCTCCTTCAGTGGAGAGTTCTTAGATTTGGTGCCCAAAGGACATTCCCACATACTCCCCCACCCCCTCCTCCCATCCCACATTCAGAGGGAGGGAAGAGCTATTGATGTAAAAGCGACAAACAAACTTTCTACTTATCTAGCGGAGGGAGGGAGGGAGTGTGTAAGAAGAGCCAGCCCGGAGGGGGGTGAGGAATGTGTCTAGAAGAGCGAGAGAGTGATATTTGAGGTGAGTGGATAGTCATGTCTACTCCCGGTGTGTATAATACCATGATTAACGCTTCATTCTTTATTAATCTATTTATGATGTTTATACAGCAAGTCAAACAATACATGGAACATAATTGTGACGTAGGCTCAAGGGTTTAACTCATATGGGTCAGATTTTCAGAAAATGTACAATTTGCCTTCACCAATCCTCTCATATAACCCACATTTAAGACAAAAATGAGCTTCAAAATGCAGTTTAACATAACAGAACTGATACTTCAAATCAATGGGATACGAAATATACGCAGATATACCTGGTATTCATCATTTTTCAGCCTAATTTAGCAGGATTTCCTAAATGCTCAGAGCTGCAAATTGTACATTGAAAGAAGAATGTGATGAGTTTCAGGAAAATGAGTCACAAGATATCATCATATTTGAAAAGATGAAGTCAAGCTGATTCGAATGATAGTAAACAGTCGGAAAAATGATAAGTGTTGTTTCTATATTATACTCTTTATTTAAGGTTTGCAATGTTTCTGTGTGGGCAATTACCAGTAAAGTAACTAAATACACTCCACTAAACTGACCTTCAAAACTCAAAGATATATCTAATACAATGTCCTGAAATTTAGTACATAGATTCATACGACTATAAGTGCCAAACCGCCCAAAAACCAGAACATTCACACAAAGCAATCTTGTGAATAAATAACTTTGAAGAATAGCAATTCTGCGACTTGTGACTTATTTTCCTGGAAGAGATGAGAAATGTAAGCTGAGCTTGTTGCTGTAAATAGGGTTGCATGAGGTTGCAGCAACAGGTAGCGGTAACCACAGCTCTCCGCCATACAATGATGGCATTACTTCAAGCTCAACCTTTTTTTTTTTTTTTTTTTTTAGAAACGTTTATTAATCGATACACAAAATAATATGACAATATACAATCTATTCTTGCAGAGTACAGTGACATGTGTATAATTGGTAGGAAATGAGCCAACCTTAACGTAAGGACACAGGAAGGCAAGCTGGATCTCTCTCTCTCTCTCTCTTTATTTCTTTCCCTTACGTTTCTCTTTATTTGTTCTCATCAGTAGAGCGGGCTAATATTGCCCCAAACAAAACTAAATCCTTAAGCAGGAACCAATGTCAATTCGGAGAAAAAGAAAAGAATTTGTTTTCACGTCTATCTGTGACGACAGCTGGGTGTTACTGAGACTGTGGGGTCAACAGGTAATCAATCGTCTGGTGTCGGGCAACAATATATTTATACACACATTTATCTAAGACAAATATCCTTCATTAATTAATATAAAAAATGATGGTGAAAAACGGACAAAACGACCAGCTCACAGTGAGTTGCTTTCTTGTTTTATTTCATGTGTCTCAACGTTTCGGTACAGTGTACCTTCATCAGGAGAATGCTTTAATATTAATATTAATATAGAACATATATATATATTGTATTTTTATTCTGGCCCTTTCAAATGCTACATCTTCCAGAATTAGGTTAGCAGTCTCTGCCTCAGCAGTTCTACCAGACATAACCCAATAATATTCATAATTCCATTCAATATTAATAATAAACATAACTCCAGACTCAGGGGTATTAGGAAGACCTGTAATCTTTACTGTTTCCATATATGGGTCAGATTTTCAGAAAATGTACAATTCAACTTCGCCAATCTTCTCAAATAACCCAAATTTCAGACGAAAATAAAGTTCAAAATACAGTTTAACCTAACCAAACAGATTGCTAGAATCAATGCAATGCCAAATATACCCGAATTTACCCAGTATTGACCAAATTGCGGCAGAATTCAGCAGAATTTACTCAATGTGTACAGCTGCCAATTGTACATTTTCTGAAAATCCGACAGATATATGTTCTAGTCTACTACATTGTGTTATACTATTGTACCTGTGTTATTGAAATAACAATCTATTATGAACATACAAAGATTCCTAATTAAGGCATTATTTACCATGACTATTGAAGACAGTCAGTGCAGGGCCCAACCCTGGATTATAAATAGAAGCTTGTTTAATGGCAACATCGTTAGTCTAGTATGAACATTCATACTTAATTAGTCGTTCAGATCAATAGTCTTTGTAATACCCGCATACCATATCAAAATAACATTCCTCTCTTCTGTACCTCCTCTGCTTCTCTCCCCCTCTTTCTCTCTCCTCTCAGATTCTCTCTTTCTCCTCTCCCTCTCTCTCTCCTCTCTTCTTTCCCTCTCTCTGCTCACATTCTCTGCCCCCCTCCTTGATCTCTCTACTGTTGTTAGTTACCAGACATCAACCATTAAAGCGGGGAATCCATGAGGCGATTTAAAAGCCCTATCACCGTTAAAAACGCCCATAAAAACGCTCAATTTGAACATGTTCATATTAACGTCCAGAATCCATGCGTTTCCATTTGGTGTTATCGCCCATGTCAATTTCAAACGCCAGATAAATTAATAGAATCCCAGAATATTACTCAACAAAACGCCCAATAGGCCTACTCTGGACACAAAACATCATGGGCTTTGCTCACTACATGAATTCTTGGCTTAAGCCAGGAATCCATGAGAGATTTAAAAATTAAAACTTCCATAAAAACACCAAAGTAGTTGGATGCTGATGGACGCTATAGAAGACGCCCGGTTTGGACGCCCATTCTGAGATGGTGGTCAGCTTTGGCAACCAAAATAATTACTCTGGCGTCTGTGACCAGCGATTTTATGGGCGTCCAACTCGACGCTCAACAACGCTCAATTTGAACATGTTCATATTAACGTCCAGAATACAAGCATTTCCATTTGGTGTTATCACCCATGTCAATTTCAAACCCCAGATAAATTAATAGAATCGCTAGATTATTACTAAACAAAATGCCCAACGCCCTGTGTTTTGCTCGCTATGTGGAGTCTCTGCTTTAAAGTCTGGTACAATGGACACCAGTCTTAACCACCTCAGCACAATCTATGACCAAAGCTTGGCCGCAATAAACTTGTTGTTTTATACCAACCTCCCACTACCTCCCACTCACACACACAGGTACAACATCTTACTCCTCCTCACCTGACCCAGCCATGACGTCATAGCGTCTCCCTGCACCCCACCTGGTGTCAGGTATCGGAAGTAAATTAACAAAAGTAATAAGACCATATGTACATATGTACATGCCCTATACTAGAGTTATATATGATATCAGGGTCGCCTCCATCTATGTACACAATTATTGCTGACTTATAGCAGGGGGGGAGAGGAGAGAAAAAGAGGAGATAGGAGAGAGAGGAGTGAGAGGAGAGAGAAAGGAAGCGAGAGAAGAGAGAAAGAGGAGAGAGAAAGAGGAGAGAATGAGGAGAGAGAGAGGAGAGAGGGGAGAAAGGGAGGAAGAGAGAGAGGAAGCGAGAGGGAGAGAGAGAGGAGAAAGGGGAGAGAGGAGAGAGAGGAGAGAGGGAGAGAGAGGGAGGAGAGAGAGGAGAGAGGAGAGAGAGGGAGAGAGGAGAGGAGAGGGAGAGAGGAGAGAGAGAGGGAGGGGAGAGAGGAGAGAGAGAGGAGAGAGAGGAGAGAGGAGAGAAGAGAGAGAGAGAGGAGAGAGAGGGAGAGAGGAGAGGGAGAGAGGAGAGAGAGAGGGAGGGGAGAGAAGAGAGAGGAGAGAGAGAGGAGAGAGAGAGGAGAGAGAGAGGAGAGAGAGAGAGAAGAGAAAAGGGAGAGAGAGAGGAGAGAGGGAGGAGAGAGGGAGAGAGAGGAGAGAGAGAAGAGAAAAGGGAGAGAGAGAGAGAGGAGAGAGAGATCTAACAAAAATGTTAATCAATTAAACTATATGAGATGTGTTACAGGAGAATGAATCTTAAGACTAAGAAATTGATATTTTTTTATATTTTCATTATTATTATCAAACTTGTGTATCCTTTTCCGAGGAAAAGGATACACACTTCATCATAGAAGTTCATTTATTAGCCTCCTAAAGGTTAACATCTTTGTAATCTTTGTAATCTTTATATTCTTATCTTTATAGGATGCTATCGCAAAATCCATGTCTTGTGATTTAAAACAGCATTCTCAGCTATTCCGACAAAGGCCATTCTAGCATATTTGGTCAGATTATAACTTATAAGACTGCATTTATCAATATTCTGCTGCAGTTATATGTTTATACAAGAATTGGAGCAGCTGAAAGCATGTGTGTCCCAAAATATTAATATGTACTTTAAAGAATTTTGGTCAAATGACTGATAGCTTGGTTGGTCCATTGCCATATCCATTGCCACGCTACTCCTCCCGCTACTCCTCCCGCTACTGCTTCTCCAGCTACTCCTCCTGCTGCTCCTCCCGCTCCTGCTCCCGCTACTTCTCCCGCTACTCCTCCCGCTGCTCCTCCCACTACTTCTCCTGCTACTCCTCCCGCTGCTCCTCCCGCTACTTCTCCTGCTACTCCTCCTGCTACTCCTCCCGCTACTCCTCCCTCTACTTCTCCAACTACTTCTCATGCTGCACCTCCCGCTACTCCTCCCTCTACTCCTCCCGCTACTCCTCCTGCTACTCCTCCTGCTACTCCTCCCTCTACTCCTCCTGCTACTCCTCCCGCTACTCCTCCCGCTACTCCTCCCTCTACTCCTCCCGCTACTCCTCCCTCTACTCCTCCCTCTACTCCTCCCGCTACTCCTCCCTCTACTCCTCCCACTACTCCTCCCTCTACTCCTCCCACTACTCCTCCCTCTACTCCCACTACTCCTCCCACTACTCCTCCCTCTACTCCTGCTCCTCCCTCTGCTCCTCCCTCTACTCCTCCCACTACTCCTCCCTCTACTCCTCCCGCTACTCCTCCCGCTACTCCTCCCGCTACTCCTCCCGCTACTCCTCCCGCTACTCCTCCCTCTACTCCTCCCACTACTCCTCCCACTACTCCTCCCTCTACTCCTCCTGCTACTCCTCCCGCTACTCCTCCCGCTACTCCTCCCTCTACTCCTCCCGCTACTCCTCCCTCTACTCCTCCCGCTACTCCTCCCGCTACTCCTCCCACTACTCCTCCCCCTACTCCTCCCTCTACTCCTCCCTCTACTCCTCCCACTACTCCTCCCTCTACTCCTCCCTCTACTCCTCCCACTACTCCTCCCTCTACTCCTCCCACTGCTCCTCCCACTGCTCCTCCCACTACTCCTCCCTCTACTCCTCCCTCTACTCCTCCCTCTACTCCTCCCACTACTCCTCCCGCTACTCCTCCCTCTACTCCTCCCGCTACTCCTCCCTCTACTCCTCCCTCTACTCCTCCCTCTACTCCTCCCACTACTCCTCCCTCTACTCCTCCCACTACTCCTCCCGCTACTCCTCCCACTACTCCTCCCACTGCTCCTCCCACTACTCCTCCCTCTACTCCTCCCGCTACTCCTCCCTCTACTCCTCCCTCTACTCCTTCCTCTACTTCTCCAACTACTTCTCCTGCTACTTCTCCAACTACTTCTCATGCTGCACCTCCCACTGCTCCTCCCTCTACTCCTCCCGCTACTCCTCCCTCTACTCCTCCCTCTACTCCTCCCTCTACTACTCCCACTACTCCTCCCTCTACTCCTCCCACTACTCCTCCCTCTACTCCTCCCACTGCTCCTCCCGCTACTCCTCCCGCTACTCCTCCCACTACTCCTCCCTCTACTCCTCCCGCTACTCCTCCCTCTACTCCTCCCGCTACTCCTCCCGCTACTCCTCCCGCTACTCCTCCCACTACTCCTCCTGCTACTCCTCCCTCTACTCCTCCCGCTACTCCTCCCTCTACTCCTCCAACTACTTCTCCTGCTACTCCTCCCACTACTCCTCCCTCTACTCCTCCAACTACTTCTCCTGCTACTCCTCCCTCTACTCCTCCCGCTACTCCTCCCTCTACTCCTCCAACTACTTCTCCCACTACTCCTCCCGCTACTCCTCCCACTACTCCTCCCGCTACTCCTCCCTCTACTCCTCCAACTACTTCTCCCGCTACTCCTCCAACTACTTCTCCTGCTACTCCTCCCACTACTCCTCCTGCTACTCCTCCCTCTACTCCTCCCTCTACTCCTCCCGCTACTCCTCCCTCTACTCCTCCCTCTACTCCTCCCTCTACTCCTCCCACTACTCCTCCCACTACTCCTCCCGCTACTCCTCCCGCTACTCCTGCTACTTCTTCCACTACTACTCCACCAGTTTCTTTGGTCCCGCTACTTTAGAAGTAATGGGAAGAAGCCATTTCGAATCAAACATGTTTGAATTGAAGTGGCTACTTCCCACTACCTACACTTAAGACCTTACGACCCTTGCCACATCACATATGTACATGTGTGAGCTGGTTGTGCTGCCACACACAGGTGTACAGCGGGACACGGGGGTGTTCAGCACTGATGTACCACGACACGCTTAATGCCACGTGAGATCCCATGCCACAGCCACTTCAAGCTAAGTCTAATTTCTCTTTAATAAAGTCAGTTTGGGAAAATACCAGTCAACAAGACAGTGAACAATGATATCTGAGATGTAGCGTCTTGGTTCCTGTCCCTTGTGACCAAGGACTAAATGAATTATTACGAAGAATGGCCCGCATTTCTTCACTATATTTAGAATAGTTTGAGTTGAAAGCTTCTTTAACAGCAATAAACCTTCATGAGACAAGAATATCAGTCTCCAGTTTATGTGCCGCTCCCCGGGGTGCCCTGGCGTGGCTTTACCTGTGTGTGGGATTTATAGACAAAATTGACTCCTGGCTGTGTGAGAGGTGGTTATCTCCCGCGGGCGTAACAATTTCGTAAGGGGTGCGTAGCACCCGACGAAATTGTGTAGCACAAGGGAGATAACCACCTCTCACACAGCCAGGAGTCAATTTTGTATTTATTATACCTCTCCTGATGTTTTTTGGTGAAAAAATAGTGAAAATTCGATGGAAATTGGAGTGATTCGATGGAAATTGGAGTTAGACAACGTGCTCTGTTCACCAGTCTGTTTGTTTACTTTCTCACTTCCGGTCCACCTCACGCATTTTCGGGTCTATTTTTCTATTTAAATACGCAATAAATTCTCAATTTCACAGTTACTTATCATTATAATTATTATTATATCATAACATACGATGTATAACGAGTCTTTTTTCCGCGAAAATAAATATTTAAATAACGAAAATAAGGATGCGAACATGGGCCTATTTTTTCAACAGAAATTCCGTCAGAGGGCAATATGATATGTAAATACCGCCCAGAGGGTAATACGGTTTTCCAATGCTGTAGCCTATGGCTCACCATACCATCCCTTCCAGAGGTATAATAAAATTTTGAACCACAATTTCTGCTTATATTTGGGTTATTTGAGGAACAGGTATTGGTGAAGGTGAATTGTTCCCAATGTTTCTTACAAACCTATATTCTTCCCATTTCTTTCTGTCTCTTTTCTCTGTCTCTCTCTCCCTGCTTCTATTTCTCTATTTCCTGGTTATGATCATAAACTGCCTCCCTCTCAGCTCTCCCGCCCTTGATATAACCATCTTAAATGTGTTGATAAGGGCGTAAAGCAACCAATCTCACTCACTCACTCCCTCTCAGCTCTCCCGCCCTTGATATAACCATCTTAAATGTGTTGATAAGGGCGTAAAGCAACCAATCTCACTCACTCCCTCCCTCTCAGCTCTCCCGCCCTTGATATAACCTTCAATGTGTTGATAAGGGTATAAAGCAACCAATCTCACTCACTCACTCCCTCTCAGCTCTCCCGCCCTTGATATAACCTTCAATGTGTTGATAAGGGTATAAAGCAACCAATCTCACTCACTCACTCCCTCTCAGCTCTCCCGCCCTTGATATAACCGTCAATGTGTTGCTAAGGGCGTAAAGCAACCAATCTAACTCTCTCCCTCTCAGCTCTCCCACCCTTGATATAACCGTCAATGTGTTGCTAAGGGCGTAAAGCAACCAATCTAACTCTCTCCCTCTCAGCTCTCCCGCCCTTGATATAACCTTCAATGTGTTGATAAGGGTATAAAGCAACCAATCTCACTCACTCACTCCCTCTCAGCTCTCCCGCCCTTGATATAACCGTCAATGTGTTGCTAAGGGCGTAAAGCAACCAATCTAACTCTCTCCCTCTCAGCTCTCCCACCCTTGATATAACCTTCAATGTGTTGATAAGGGTATAAAGCAACCAATCTCACTCACTCCCTCCCTCTCAGCTCTCCCGCCCTTGATATAACCTTCAATGTGTTGATAAGGGCGTAAAGCAACCAATCTCACTCACTCCCTCCCTCTCAGCTCTCCCACCCTTGATATAACCTTCAATGTGTTGATAAGGGCGTAACGCAACCAATCTCACTCACTCACTCACTCACTCTTCCCATTTCTATTTGACTCATAAAAGTCTTGCGCTACTTCCTATCTGCCTGGAGTCTAACGTCTCGAATTCTTTTGAAAAGATTTTTATTGACCGACATTTAACAGGATAATAATAAAATAAGCATAACCAGCTAATGTGATTGTGTTCATGTGTTGCCATATAAGAGCGGGCTCATCCAGAGAACCAACGATATGCAACTTTATACTCTACCTTTGTAGGACAAGACCCACCAACATTCGGGAAGTTTAACACTCACCTAAAAAAGAGCAAAATCAGAACCATCAGATATTGTATACAAGTAGTCAAGTGAGTTTATACACTACAATGTTTAAATAAATGAAGGATTCCTTCAAACGACAATCCGGTACGTTGTATAAAAGTTTTATTTCCCAACGTGTTTCGACCTATTGGTCTTCATCAGGGGAGTGGTGAGATGTTACTTGATTCTTTAGTTCATATATGGGCGGTGAGAGTAGCACTGTGTAGCACTGGACTCGGTGTAACACAGTGTTACGCTTGTGTAATCGTTCGGCTCTAGTTGACACTCAGCAGCACTTCTTGACACTTCTATAGCACTCTATGGGACCGAAGGGGTGACGGGGATTTTTTTGTATTCAAATGATGAACAATATTGAAATAAAGAGTTGTTGTTAAACTTCATTGGGAAAAAACACTACAATCTCTAGTGTGTATAATATAGTGTAGAGCAAGATAAATCATCTTATTATACACGCATTGCTCTGAAAACAACATATCTAGAGTGATTTACACATAGTGCGTATTTCACTAGTGATTTACGTAGGGTTGTCATGGCAACCAATTAGTTTTTTGTTACTAAGATTCAAATTTATGACTCAATATGTTTCTATTTCCATGATAGAAAGCATGTATAATAAATCTGTTAACTAACTCGTTGGTTTCAGTCACTTAGAATATTGCACTCATTGCTACGCAACTCATGCAATATTCTAAGTGACTGAAACCAACTCGTTAGTTAACCTTTATTTATATACAACTTACTCCACTCTCTTATTGTGCACATGTGTGATGTGTTACAGCAGAATTCTACTAGAGGAATGAAATGAAAACGCAAATGGAGAAGTGTCAGATGTGTTGCCACATTCTCTAGGAACTGTTGTTTCTGTATGGATATTTGTTGCAACAAATTAGTGGGCAACAACAAAATTTGTCGGCACCATTTTTCTCTCTAGTGGAGTCGTCCCATTACAGCAAAATAGGTCGCAACAAAATGGATTTCTAGAGATCATCATACTTGAACAGATGAGGTTCTAATGATGGTAAACACTATATATCTAATATATACTTGTATATGTTTTTATAGTTGAAAACAACATTTCTTGCCAACTACTGCCCGAATGATCCTCTCGGATAGGATTTGAATCTGATTGGAATGAATTGAAAATGAGATTAAATCACTATGAAATTGGTTCAATAATTCTGACTCTGAATTCAAGAGACAAGAAACATTTGCTTTCTTGGCCTAATCACGTGTGAAGTGTTTAAGCAGGCCGATAATAGGGGGCAAGGTCACGTTACTTCCGGTCATGTGACATGTGAGGTGCTGGTGTGGGAGCTGCCACCTGGTGGCAAGGTGATAAAGCAGCACGAGCGCCACTGGCGGGAAATGCGTAAGTTAATTATGATGGGTTTTGTGTAAGTCAAAGGAAGAAGAAATTGGAGGATGGGGAAATAGGGGGGAGGGGGAAATAGGGGGAGGGGGAAATAGGGGGAGGGGGAATAGGGGGAAGGGAGGAAGGGCACGTAAGGATGGAGAACACTTAGCGGGAATGGTACTTAGCATCTGTAATTGTGGATTTGTATAGCCGCCATTTCGATTATAATGGCCATGTGGGGGCAGGGGGAGAGGCAATGGGAGGCAAAAAAACATCTTAACAGGGTTCCATTTGAGGTATATGGGGCAGAGGGGAGGGGAAGGGAAGGGGCAGGGGAAGGGAAGGGGGAGGGGAAGGGAAAGGAAGGGAAGGGGCAGGGGAAGGGAAGGGGGAGGGGAAGGGAAGGGGGAGGGGAAGGGAAGGGAAGGGGGAGGGGAAGGGAAGGGGGAGGGGAAGGGAAGGGGGAGGGGAAGGGAAGGGGGAGGGGAAGGGAAGGGGGAGGGGAAGGGAAGGGGGAGGAGAAGGAGGGAGAGGGGCAGGGGGAGGGGGGAGAGGGAATGCGAGGCAACAACAATACAACAGTGACAAAAAGACATTTTAACAGGGTTCGATTTGAGGTATGAATGTTGATACAGATACTAACTTACAGAGACAACTTGAAAGAGAAAGATGGTTGGAGAGGGAACAAGGAGAGTGGGAAGATGTGGGCCGCACTGTCCCACTAGCAAATCCCGTGCGAAGCACGGGTATTTGCTAGTATCATAATAATCTATGATAGGGCACTCACTGCACAAAGTGTGCCCCCAGCCTGATGTATATTGTGCTGTCTACACAAGTGTGGGGTAGAGGTGTGTGTGTGGGGGGGGGGGGCGGGGGGGGGGGGGTGTAGGAGAGGCGGAGGGGGCAGGGTGTGGCCGGGGGGGGGGGGGGGGTGTAGGAGAGGCGGAGGGGGCAGGGTGTGGCCGGGGGAGGGGCAGGAGTGAAAGAGAAGTCGCCCCCAGGGTTTAAACCTATTGCAGTGTCAAGTATGAAGAATCTTCATAAAAGCTGACTAATTTTCATATGCTATGTACCTATTTTTTAAAATGTCAATAATTATCATAATTGATAATTTCCTTTATTTAAAGAAACCAAACATGTTATATGTGCAGGGGGTGCCACAATGTCATTGGCCTCTATGTACCTTATTACCATATGATATCAATGTGAGAGATTTAACTGTTAGTTCTGCTCTTGTACCCGCACTACAGTCTATTAGACCAGGGACTTGCCTCCCTAGAGTCTAACTCACCGTGCAGGGGAGCAGGGAGCGTGTATTATTGTGTATGCATATCCCATCCAGGGAGCATTGATTGATTCCACACACACTCCCTGCCCCCACCTGCCCCCACCGCATACAAAGCGCCCCCTAACATCCCCCCTGGAACTAACTACAATCTAGTTTACCAAGCTTTTGATCTTGGCCGCCAGGGGATGATGAGAGCTCCTCCTGGTGGGTGTGGAGGGAATGAGACATGGGGCAGACGGTGGCGCCACCTGGAAGCGGTCAAGCACATTATGATACAGTAACCCCCTCTGGTGAGCGGTATAGAACTCATGTGCTCCCACCTGGTGGGCAATAATACACTAATAAAATAAATCAATTTTGATCAATTTCTTTTCCTTTTCTTTTTGTCTATGTGTGTTTTGGAGTTTTGTAAGTTTTTCTTTTTAGAATAAAATATCTGGGTAGATTCAGGCCCTGCAAGTCTATTTTGAAGGCAGGAGTTTAGACCACTTCAACATCCAAGACCAATTCTGGGGCCTTTCTTCAGGAAATATTAAAAATTAATTTTTGTGCTTGTTTTCCTGGTTAAACTAAGCACCATAATCTCATCATGTAGTCCTGATTATCTACACTAGATGGCGGTGATATCAGCTTAGAAAGTTAACGGAAAGAAACCTTTATAAAATCCAACCTCACCTGAAGAAGGGCAAGGAGCGTGTGTATTTAATAAAACAACTCCAAATGTATCATGTTTGTGAATTCATCATACCTTCAGCGATACTTCTCCCCTTCTACTTTATAAAACTGCTGATTAGCTAATACCCCCACCCCCCGCCCCGGAGCTGCTATATTACTCCATATAGAAGGCCTAACCACCCCCACCCCCCGCCCCGGAGTTGCTATATTACTCCATATACAAGGCGTATCTAATCCCGGCCCTGTGTAAGGCTGAGTCTAATTAAGCACATAATGACCATAACTCAGCTATAGTCCGGCCTTCCATGGTCCACACTCCTCCTGCTCCTCATGATTGGGGGGAACAGGACATGATGGGATCAGGACATGGTGGGATCAGGGGATCAGGGGGTTGGATGGACAGGAGGGGAGATGGACATGAGGGGGATGGATGGACAGGAGGGGAGATGGACATGAGGGGGATGGATGGACAGGAGGCCTCACAGGGGGAGGCAGGAGGGCCTGAGGGGCTAACTATGCTTAATTAGTATGTGCAAAAAAATGTGCACAACTTTAGGGGGGCATAACATTTTGCACAACAATTTGTTGCAAATTCTCCCCTCCCGCCCCCTGGTGGTTAATTATGAACAGTCCCTAAACCAAACTTTCCTTATTTTCGCCCATTTTCTATCCTTTACTCCTCTTGTCTTGCCAAACAACCGCGGTGGGAGTGTGTGCACAAAAGGTAACAGCGGATTGCTTTTTACTCCCCTGCCACAGTCACATGACATCTCAGCCAACCAATGGTGAGAGAGAAATGGCAGCCACGTGACATGCTTTGTTCCACTCTATTATCGCTCACTGACTTTGTCACGCTAGTTCCGCAGTAAATATTTGAGAGTATGGGATTGGGTAGAACAGCGAGTGTTTTATATTATTTCTGCCCCCAATGTACATACAGCGCCTCTGAGCGGCAACTAGTGTCATTACACTCTGCCCCCTAGTGACCACATCCTGAAACACTCCATTCAACTTCCGCTTCCGTTTTACCTGTCCTTCTCTGCCACCACTTTAGCTGGGAATGTTTTTATTTAAAGCTTTATATGAACCTGTGGCTGTATGTAGCGGAGTGTTGTGTGGCGGCAGGACCTGGCAGTACAGGGAGCTGCTCAACGGGTGGGAGAGAGCAGCTCATGGACGTCATGCAACAACTTAGTCATTAAGAAGGTTAAAGTGATACAGGGAGAGTTCAATGGAACAATATGACCAGGGCTTTATGTATGGAACTTTGCCTGCTAACTCCCTTTGCCTTAATCCACACTCTCTCTCCCTCCCTTTCTCTCCTCTCTCTCCCTCCCTTTCTCTCCTCTCATTCTCTCACTTTCTTTCCTCTTGCCCTCTCACTCCCCTTGCCCTCCTCCCTCTAGAGCTCTCTCCATGTATCTCTCTCCCTTTCTCCCCTCTCGTGCACCTCTCTCTTTGTATATCCTCTCTCCCTTCGCTCGCTCTCCCTCGTTCTTTCCTCTCTCTCTCCCTTTCCTCCCTCTCTGTCCTTTCTCCCTCCCCTCTCCCTCTCCACATCTCTTCCCTGCTCCCTCTCCCTCTATTTCTCCCTTTCCCCTTCTCTCTCTGTCCTCTGCCCCCTTCCTCTCTGTCCTTTCTCCCTCACCTCTCCCTCTCCACATCTCTTCGTTCCTCTCTCCCTCTATTTCTCCCTTTCCTCTCTCTCTGTGTCCTCTGCCCCCTTCTCTCTCTGTTCTTCTCTCCTCCCTCTCCCTCTATTTCTCCCTTTCCCCTCTCTCTCCGTCCTCTGCCCCCTCCCCCTCCCTCATTGCCTTCCCGCACTCACTAACCCTTGATCCATCAACATCAACTATTCTCAACACGAAACCCTCAAGTCATAATTCCACCAAAAAGACTCACCAAGTTATCAAACCTGTAAAAATACACAAAAGTATGTTGCTATAGTAACCCTCAAATGCTGCCGTAATGCTGACAGACATTCTACTAAGAATACAGCTTTTAATTCTCTTGTGCCTGCTTTTTGTAATTTGACCAAATTTGAAAAATTTTGTAAGGAGGATTTTGCTACAGATTATCATATTATAAAGAATCCACATTTATAATTCAGAGACCCGCCAAAATTGTATTAACTTATTATCGCTCACCCACGGCCAATTTCTCTTTGCCGATTTGACTTGAAATCATTGTATAAACATATGATAACAGCAGAATATTGATGAATTCAGACTTATTGGACAAGTTGAAGCACAGCACGAAAATAAAAGAACATCCGGAAAACGCGTCCTATAAATTGCATCACCAAACGTCAGCATGACAATGAAATAGTTCCATCGATAAAGTACTAGTTCTTTACTGTTTGATAAGTAAAGAACGGCCGTTGGCGCCTCAATAGTGAACACTTATATAGTGAGAGTTACTCATATTATTATTACTCATATTATGACTTGTTATGTCCTACAAGTAAATTACTGTAAAAGATTGGTACTTGTGGAAATGGCTGAGAATGTGTAAGTATATGATGATGGAGGAGGAGGAGCTGAGGAGGAGCAGCGCTTTATTTCACACCTTCTCCACCACCACACGCTGCCGTGACGTCATCATGACGCTGGTTGCTAAGGCCCTTATGTAATGGACAACTTGAGTAATGTTCATTTCCAGGAGAGCTAATTATGATGAAGGTTTTGATGACGTGAGTCGATGAGAAACAATAAACATCTTGTCATCATCCTCACGTAACAAACAACATAATAACAATAATTAGATTATTTTGTTATAAGATTTATATCCTGACTATGAACAGGATATAATCCTTCTGCTTGGGTAATCCTAAACACAGGATACATTTACACTCACTTATGAACAAATAAATAACATTATTAACTTCATTATATCCACATTGCTCCGTTACCAGCGTATGTAGGTTGAGTTATGCACAGTGCATATTTCACTAGTGAGTTACGTGTGGTAGTCATGGCAACCAAACCGCTTTTTATCATGTTTACGACTGCAGTTCCATGTTATGACTGATGACTTATGAAGGTTTTCTATTGATGTTATAGTACAACATTAAATTATGATGTGAAAAATGTGAAAAGATTTTGAGATATCATTATATTTGAAAAGATGAGATCAAGCCGATTCCAATGATAGTAAACAGTCTAATAATCTAATAACTATTTCTAGATTTTAAGTTTGATA
This sequence comes from Sthenelais limicola, assembly GCA_942159475.1. Lineage (NCBI taxonomy): Eukaryota > Metazoa > Annelida > Polychaeta > Phyllodocida > Sigalionidae > Sthenelais > Sthenelais limicola. The sequence continues at coordinate 149,040,200 of OW804096.1, forward strand.
TTCTCGTTTTTGAAAATAAAACGTTTCCAATATTTCTAGGGGTTAATAAACAGTAAAGTACCTAAATGTAGTCCATAGGAGGACCTTTAAAATGAAAGGATATATTACATAGATTGTCTTGAAATTTGATAAATCGATTGACATAAGTATAAGTGACACACTCTCCAAAGATCAGAATATTCCAATAATGTGATCTTGTGAAAAAAAAAACACTTTGGAAAATATCAATTTTGCGACTAATGACTCATTTTCCTGAAACACATCACATTTGTGTAGAGTCCGAGTTTGAGTTTTTGTTCGACACTTTTCAGTTATAATCTGAGATGAGTTGATGATCGCATGACAACTTGTTTGTTCTATTTATGGGTCAGATTTTCAGAAAATGTACAATTGGCAGCTCTACACATTTAGGAAGTTTTGCTAAATTAGCTGAAAAATGATCAATACCGCGTATATCTGAGTATATATTTGGTATCGCATTGATTTAAAGTATCTGTTGTATTAAACTGTATTTTGAAGCTCATTTTTGTCTTAAATTTGGGTTATTGGAGAGGATCTGTAAAGGTGAATTGTACATTTTCTGAAGATCTGACCCTTATACTCTATGTGATGAGTCCCAAGTCACAAGATTGTGAGAAATCATCATATTTGAAAAGATGAGATCAAGCCGAGTCCAATGGTAATAAACAGTAAGACATCTAATTAGTATTCTAATGTAACAGTATTATTATTTTGTAATGATATTATTAACAACTGATGCACGACAAGACGACACAACACAACAGTGCTGACTATAAAAGTAGAAACAAAAACGCCATGTTTTGTCAATGGAGTATATATAGTATACTTATTAGATATCTTTATATAATCTTATTAACGAATTGTATCACACTTGTGACATTTTCCCTCAATAAGTTTGAGGAGGAAATGGCAACCTGTCTCCTTAAATACTGTGTCGAATAGACACAAATAAGCCAATAGAGATCCAGATCAAATAATATTATGGCCGGCCTTCAACTTAAAAGAAATGATGTAATGAGACGTTTCATCCATCTCACGGGGGTATGGTCTGCTGATGAACGAGAACAGACTCATGGATTGATTGATTGATTGATTGAATTGTTGTGACTTGGATCTGCTTGCTTTTCTGTACACTTTTTTTTAAAACATATTTTATTTCGATAAACAATTCCAAACAATTGGTACGTTTCAAGTAACCGAAAAAATCAATATGTGATACTATGTAATAACAGAAATGTAATTCTACCAAGGTTAAGTTTCTTACCATACAAGATAAGGATCAATTTTAACGAAAGAAAGAGAGCACCTGAGTGCATATACAATATCAGTGTGGATACAGGCCACTAAATATCATTACTCCGAACAAGATAGGTTAAAACAAGAACTTTTTTTTTGTATTTTTTGGCCATAAAAATTGAAATGCATCGAAGCTATCCGCTGAGTATAAAACTTACTTCTTGCATTATTTGAAAAATGGATCTACAGATAAAAACCTAGCGGACTGTCATGAAATGAAAGATGTGTCGGTGATGGTTTTACCACATCTGTATTGCTCTTAATATCATTATGTTATGTGTTTATTAACTAAAATGATCAATTTATGGATTTTCCATTTATCTATATGGGTCAGATTTTCAGAAAATGTACAATTGGCAGCTGTACACATTTAGGGAATTCTGCTAAATCAGGCTGAAAAATGGTGAATATCGGGTATATCTGAATATATTTGGTATCACATTGATTTAAAGTATCAGTTCTGTTGTGTTAAATTGCATTTTGAAGCTCATTTTTGTCTTAAATGTGGGTTATTTGAGAGGATTGGTGAAGGCGAATTGTACATTTTCTGAAAATCTGACCCATATAATATACTTGAGTTATAGTAGTCATTGCTGACTACTATAACTCAAGTATTATGAGATATATATGGGTCAGATTTTCAGAAAATGTACAATTGGCAGCTGTACACATTTAGTTAATTATGCTTAATTAAGCTGCAATTTGGTCAATACTTGGTAAATTCCACTATATTCGGCATTGCATTGGTTCTAGCAATCTGTCTGGTTAGGTTGAACTGTGTCTTGAACTTTATTTTCGTCTGGAATTGGGTTTATTTGAGAGAATTGGTGAAGGCGAATTGTACATTTTCTGAAAATCTAAACCATATAATAGTGTAATTGTTACATAATGTTTTGTGCTGAACAGAAATATCTTAAATACAGATACAAAGCTGCTACTCCTCCCTACGTCTATTGTAGAAGTCGACACAAACTGAGACTATTGGAGAAGATTAGTTTCTAACGAGCGTTAGATGAACTACTTCCAGCAATCCCATGATGCTTCACTTCAGACATGCGCAGTGGTGGCTACAAGTGACCTATTGCCCATGCGCAGTACCCAGGGTGCATCAGTGAGGCGGCCATATTGAAATCTCTCATCTCTACTTCTCCGCCTTTTTTAATCCCTGTGAAAGCATATCCTCCTCCTTATTGGTTATTCTATCCACCTCCCCCTCCCCCGCTCTTACTTTCACCTCCCTCCCCCCCCCGTGTTCTATTAAACACCGTGGCTTCAAATGTGATGTGTTTCAGGAAAATGAGTCACGAGTCGCACAATTGTTACTTTTCAAAGTCATTTATTTACAACATCTATTTTATGTATCGAGGTAGGTAGATAGTCGCTTTTATATCGAGTATCCCGGTTGTCTTGGTGGTGATGTTATTTTGGGTTGGAAAAAAATCCCTAATTATTGGTTTCAATTCTTTATTACACTAGCTTTCGGGCTAAGATTGCCCCTCATCAGGTCTATTGTATGTATTTATGTTAAGGGTGTCTAGTCATTGAGGGCGTATGAATACATGTACCAAATTTCAAGACTGTTTTAAACATACTATGGTCATCCTATGGAGTACATGTAGCTACTTTACTAGTAATTATCCATACAGAAATATGGCATACTTTTTTAAAAAAAATAAAAATATCAAATTTAAAATACAGAAATATTATATATGACCTTATGTTTACCATCATTGGAATCCGCGGAATTTGCGAATTTGCGATTTGTGACTTATTATCCTGTGATGTGCCACACATAAGGAGTTTTTACTAACAGGTTACACAGCGTTGGACGGGAGGAAAGGCTGTAAATCTGATGGGTCAGATTTACAGAAAATGTACAATTGGCAGCTGTACACATTTAGTAAATTCTGCTAAAATATGCTGCAATTTGGTCAATACTATGTAAATTCGGGTATATTTGGCATTGCATTGATTCTAGTAATTTGTTTGGTTAGGTTGAATTGTATTTTGAACTTTATTTTCGTCTGACATTTGGGTTATTTCAGAAGATTAGCGAAGTTGAACTGTACATTTTCTGAAAATCTGACCCATATAGATCTAGTGACATTGTTTCTACTCATTTCATCTGTTGTTTCACGATGTATGTGATGTGTTACAGAAATATGAGTCTCAAGTCGCAAAAAATGGATTTTGAGATATCATCATTATTTGAAAAGATGAGATCAAGTGGGTTTCAATAACACTGGGACATCCAATAGGTACCTCTTTATTTGTTCATACATGAACAAAAAAAAAGTTAATGATATTTGTTATGGACAATCACTGGTAAAGTAGTTAAATATACTCCTTAGGATAACCTCAGATAGGCACCGATATATGATTTGATTTAGAAAATATTTTATTCAGGTCTACTACATTTCCACACTAACAAGTATGAATTTTCTCAGGACAGCCTGATTTAGAAAATTTAGAGAAAAAATTAGATCTTATACATCAACTCTGTTTAGGACAGTTCGTATTATGATTACAATCTCATATTAATATACAATAGTGATATCAGAAAAAAATACATAATGATAATAATTTATCATGAAATAGTATACACCTTTTGCAAACAAAAAACAGGTATTCCAACTCATATCACTTTGGCAATGGTGTGTTTTTGAGAGGACGAGGTAAATTTTAACCAAGTTGAAATAAAATCTTTAAAAAAAAGTTACACAATCTTCTAATTGGGTACATGTATTCATGCAGCGCTAAACATACACAACATGACAACATTCCAACAAAGACATCTTAAAGTTTATATTTCATTTAATTTATAAGTTATTTATTCACAATTGTGAATAAATCACTGTGAAAAGTATAAATTTTGCGGCCTGTGACTCATTTTCCTGTAACACATCACATATTAATCTTGCCAACACTCTGTATTCCCTGATTAGGCGGCGAGTAATGACAAAACCTGCCGCTCACGGACTGACGAGAATAATCAACACTGTACGAACCCAGGTATGATTCTTATGCGTCAAATTTTCAGAAAATGTACAATTGGCAGCTGTACACATTAAGTAAATTCTGCTAAATTAGGCTACAATTTGGCCAATACTAGAGAAAGTCAAGTATAATCGGCATTGCATTGATTCTAGCAATCTGTTTGGTTATGTTGAACTGTACTATGAACTTTATTTTCGTCTGAAATTTGGGTTATTTGAGAAGATTGGTGAAGGTGAATTGTACATTTTCTGAAAATCTGACCCTTATAGTAATTGTACCTGGAATAAAAGTAAGCTGACCACAGTGTCAAGTCCTCGGTGCACAATATTCATCTGTTTTCCCATGATGCTCTCTTTAATTAATAGGGGAGTTGCATGTCGTCAATGCGCATCTCTATTTATATGAGATCTTAATGGAAATTAATTTAATTATAAGCTGACACAAGTTGTGAATACAGCAAAACATAGAATAATAAATTATCAACTGCTTCTTGTTTGATGATGATTAGGTACTTTTTGTAAAAAAAAAAACAAAAAAGAAAAAAAAAAAAACTATTTTATTTGTCAAAGTTCCACGAGAGTGAATTGCATATTATTATGTATAAAATGCCCTCAATCTGGAATAAACTACCAGATAATGTTCAGCTAATAAAGAACAGGAAGGAATTTAGTTCCTACCTGAAGCATAGGTATTACCCCGAACATGACCCATTTTTGGGGTGATGATGTTTCGTAGATGTTATAACGATAATGAAAATGTTATGTATGAAGTCTCTCAGATGTAGCGAAGTGACGATGTATTGAGACGAAAGGTTCGAAATCTCAGGCGTGTAATGCCTTATAAACTAAGATTGATAAACCCCTCTTTTAGTTAACTAATTGTTTCAAATGTGACCTAGTAGAGTAGTGAGGTTTCTAATACAACTGTACTTAATTGAAGATATTTTGACCCAAAGTCAAAATAGGGTGTTTTTCAACACCAACTTGAATTGTAACTGAAGATCTTGACTCAAAGTCAAACTATGATGTTTAATCCCAACATACATGTAATGTTGTTGGTAATCCCGACCTAGAGTTAAACTAGGATGTAACGATTGTATAATTAACATTTCTGCGAAATAATATCATTATTATGTGATCTTGTGATCAGACTATTGATTAAGTCTTTGAGTACCGACTCAACCCCACTTTTAATTGATACCACATATATATATATATATAAATGCTTTTATTTCCTCAATAAACAATTACATTAGACAGGAAAATGGACAGTATTCTTTCTGTGCCCTCACAGTTCTTCCAAGAAACCCAAAGTTATTCTTACTTTTATTGTTGTATCTACTGACTACTGACTACTAGATCCCCCTAACACTAACATGGAACTACATGATACAAGTTTTTACATGAGTATAGCAATATGATTATGTATCAGCACCTTATACTCTTTTTTGTTTATCGGCTACAGTATAGCCTCTACTTTTACATAGTTTCATCTCGGTGGTGTTATGGGTACAATCATTCCCAATAATCATTTTGCACTTGTTGTTAAATACAAAATTTCTATCCTTTCTTTACTCTCGTTACATAGGATATATTGGTGATTGAATTGTAATTTAGCAACATAATTGTACTCTAGTATTAACGATTGTTGTAGAACGATAGTTTAATTCACTTTACACATTTACTCGAACTCATTATCAAGATGCGATATTATAAATCGAACTAACTAAAGACTCTATGACAAAATACCTCTGGCAAATATATGAAACCACGGACAATAGGACACTGCCATGACCGTCATTCGCATCCTACCATTTAAAAGCGGGTCGACTCCATATTCTTAGTAACCAAACAATGTATTTGTCTATAATTGTGAATTCTATCCTATTTGCCTTTTTATTAATTTCTGAAGGGAGCCCGGGAAGATCTCACCGTTGTAAAACACTGAGAGGGAATTTTCCGCTTCAGTACAGCATAGCAGAAATGTACATGTTTTATTGAATAAAAGTTTTATAATAATAATAATAATAATATTGAAAAGATCTTGTGAATGCATCACTTTGAAAATCATAAATTTTTCCAATTTGAAATTTACTCTAATATAAAAAAAAGCCAGACAAGGTCATGTGTACTTTGTCTTTATCTCTTCATCCTGCCGCCCTGCAGACTACACGTGACACTTCCCGGCATCCTTCACGCCTTCACACATGCGCACTGACCACTATTAATGCCCCCACTTATAATGACGTGACACGCGGCCACTAGGGGGCAGCTGTGATATATTAGTGTACCCAGCAAGTGTCATATTTCCTCCACGTGACGTCATCACGACGTGCAGACGACATTTGTCCTGCAGTCACTATGGAGAGCGCGTTGTCATGACGACAGCTACAAGTCCCGCCATAAAACATGTGCCAATGAGCTGAGCGATATTAGGGTCAAGTACAGGCTATTTATAGCCGGGAAAGATCACATTCGTTTTATCTACTGATAAAACTTCCCTAAACAGCAAAAAAGGATTTAAAACAATAAAATTATTCACAAAAAGATGATTTTTTCAGATTTAGTTTTTTCGTTTTAAGTTTGATTGGCTCAGTTTGACTTTAATTGGAGGTCAGTGACAGATCGCCAGAGGTTAAAGGGGAATAATGTTTTGCCAAGACAACAAATTTGGACTTTATTCACAACCTTAATTTCAGATATGAAACACATCAAATGTGCATATTTTGAAAGTTGCAGGTTCTGGTGCGTCCTGCCAGGGATTAAATCAGCAAATCTCAGATTTCTCACTTCACCATGTGAGGAGTTAATGTACAATATGCACGTGTATGCAATACATAGAGGAGGCGGGAGAGTGGAAGCCTTTATATGGAATATGTGGTCAATAAAATGCCATTAAAGATCATAAAGTGCCTTTCTGTCTCTTTTCTCTGTCTCTCTCTCTCCAATCTTATCTATCTCTATTTCCTGGGTATGACCATAAAGTACCTTTCTGTCTCTTTTCTCTGTCTCTTTTCTCTGTCTCTCTCTCCCTTCTTCTCTATCTCTATTTCCTGGGTATAATCATGAAATGCTTTTCTGTCCCTTTTCTCTGTCTCTCTCTCCCTTCTCTATCTCTATTTCCTGGGTATGACCATAAAGTACCTTTCTGTCTCTTTTCTCTGTCTCTTTTCTCTGTCTCTCTCTCCCTTCTTCTCTATCTCTACTTCCTGGGTATGATCATAAAGTACCTTTCTATCTCTTTTCTCTCTCTCTTTCCCTTCTTCTCTCCCTCTATCTCTTTCACTCACTCACTCATCAATAAAGAGTAATAGTTTCCAAGCCTGTCTGGGTAGATGTATTGGCAGGGCATGAATTGAAACAACTCCTTTAGTCAACTTTACACCAGTTATGGCACATAAAGAATCATCTCACTATGTGTATAGGACCTGCTATACACACAATATTCCCTCCTGTCTGCATTGTCTCACTAAGTGTACAGGACCTGCTATACACACAATATTCCCTCCTGCCTCATGTCTGCATTGTCTCACTAAGTGTACAGGACCTGCTATACACACAATATTCCCTCCTGCCTCATGTCTGCATTGTCTCACTAAGTGTACAGGACCTGCTATACACACAATATTCCCTCCTGCCTCATGTCTGCATTGTCTCACTAAGTGTACAGGACATGCTATACACACAATATTCCCTCCTCATGTCTGTATATAAGTGTTTTATATTTATTGTGTTATTGAATCTGAAGGTTCTGAGATGTGGACAATGTCTCTAAACACTTTATACTCCTGTAGTCTGCTATTCAGCCTGGCTAACATTCCTGGGTCTTGGACAGATCTATAGTTAGATCAATCTTTCTGCCTTTGACCTCTTTGTGTTTGATATAGAATATGATTGAGTCTACCAAGCTAGCAGTTGTACAGGTGCCCTGCATCACCCCGTGTCAGTAGATGTTAATTGTCTACACAATGCACTACACTGTCACAATGCACTACACTGTCACAATGCACTACACTGTCACAATGCACTACACTGTCACAATGCACTACACTGTCACAATGCACTACACTGTCACAATGCACTACACTGTCACAATGCACTACACTGTCACAATGCACTGTCACAATGCACTACACTGTCACAATGCACTGTCACAATGCAATACACTCTGTTCAATCAGTCACACCAGGCAGTGGCGCATGCTTTATTATTTTTGTTTCATGAAAACTTCTTGCATGTCACCTGTAACAGTATACATTAAATAGTATGAACATGTATAATAAATAACCCTATATAACACACATCATATATAAGTATATATATTACCTTTAAGTGTATCTATGGCTAGTGAGTTGTAGTGTCGCAATAAGTCCCGATCCTCCTCGTTTACCTCATCTTCTGCCACTGTATCCAGTTTAACGATAACGAGACTACGACTGCGTGCCGTTTTCCGAGGTCGATCCTCCAGCTGCGGGTGACCTTGACCACAGTCCAGTGTCTGGCTGCCCACCCAGCCACCAGGGGGCGGGGCAAGCAGCAGATCCCCTCTAGTGTGGTCATCTCCAGTCACACCCCTACTGCTCATGGCAGGTAGTATACTACCCTCTATTATACACTGGGGGCTATAGCTGTGTGTCAGGCATAGGTGCTACAATATATGGTAGATATAGGAGACATTCACAGTGATACAATATGTACACTTGTCTGTTCTTACTGATCCATGACAGGTAGTATACTACCCTCTATCATACACTGTGGCTATATGTGTCTCTCAGTCATATACATTTATATAGTAGATATAGGAGACATTCACAGTGATACAATATGTCCACTTGTTTCACTTACTGATCCATGGCTGTAGTATACTACCCTCTATACACTGGGGGCTATATGTCAGGCATAGGTGCTACTCCTTTATAGAGCAGATATACTATTCACAGTGATACAATATGTCCACTTGTTTCACTTACTGATCCATGGCAGTATACTACTCACTATGTGTGGCTTATTTCTCTCTCAGGTGGTACTCCAAATAGTAAATATAAGAGATAATGAAAGGGTTGTTGCAATGAATAACTGCCAACAGTTCCTATGTAACCTCCATGGTATGAAGTATACTTCCCTCTATTCCTGACTCCTGTCCTGCTGAGTTCCCGCTCAACACTGATGGTTTACATGAGGAGTAAACAATATAGCAATAGGTTGTTGTACACATGTAGACAGATTCTACTTCACATCATCAAGCTTCAGACAGAGATGTCTGTGGAAGAGTCATTGTGTAATAGTATACTTCCCTGTATGTGTGAACCCAGTCAAACACGGAGCATGAATACTGCCGCGATACCATGTAAACTGTATCTGATCCACAACAATCTAACTCTGAGTGGCAGTAGTAGAATACTACCCTGTATTTACATGTGTTAGTTAGATTCTCTCACTTAAAAACATATTAGTTTACTACCTTGTATTTATGAAGTTTGGGAGAAGCAATAGTAAGAGATACTAATAATTGTATTCATGTGTTTCCTTGTTCATAGCATGTAGTCTACTGCCTTCAATTGATGGGTTAAACTGGTCCTGCATAGAGTCATTAATCATGGTATCCTGTATACTTTAACATACATACTGGCCAGGGGTAGTATACTACTATATAGAGGTATATGACTAGTATATGTATCACTCCTGTAGAACAGTGAGTATGAGTACTGTGTCCACAGATGGTCTTCCACCAACTCCTATGGTAGTATACTACCATCTATTGCGGAGAGGAAACATGTATTAACAGAAGTATTACACATAGGCAATCCTCCGTCTCTGTTTATTACACATTATTCCAGGACGAGTAAGTTTCATCCATTGCACTAAGGCAGTATACTTCCATCAATTCATTGGATGTAGGAACTATTTTCCATCATTGAAGATTTTTTGAAGAATCCTTTAAATCCTTAAGTTTGTATGTCACACTTTGTGGATGTGTAAATATGTTGCAGGAGGTTGTATTCCAGTATAGTGGGTAGTAGTTCCAGTATAGTGGGCAGTAGTTCACTCTACGGAGAATAATGGGAGAAATAAGGAATAGTAGAAGGACCTTCCCTGGAGACAAATATGTAGCAGTATATTTCATCCATTCTACTGCCACATATAGTCTCCTGGAACTATGGTAGAGTAGGTAGCTACTCATACAGCATGGGTGTGTAATACACATTCTGTTATTGCACCCCTCATACAGCATGGGCATACAATACACATCCTGTTATTGCACCCCTCATACAGCATGGGCATTCAATACACATCCTGTTATTGCACCCCTCATACAGCATGGGTATTCAATACACATTCTGTTATTGCACCCCTCATAGAGCATGGGTATGTAATACATATTCTGTTATTGCACCCCTCATACAGCATGGGCATACAATACACATTCTGTTATTGCACCCCTCATACAGCATGGGTGTGTAATACACATCCTGTTATTGAACCCCTCATACAGCATGGGCATACAATACACATCCTGTTATTGCACCCCTCATACAGCATGGGTATTCAATACACATTCTGTTATTGCACCCCTCATACAGCATGGGTGTGTAATACACATCCTGTTATTGAACCCCTCATACAGCATGGGCATACAATACACATCCTGTTATTGCACCCCTCATACAGCATGGCATACAATACATATTCTGTTATTGCACCCCTCATACAGCATGGGCATGTAATACACATTCTGTTATTACACCCCTCATACAGCATGGGCATGTAATACACATTCTGTTATTGCACCCCTCATACAGCATGGGCATGTAATACACATTCTGTTATTGCACCCCTCATACAGCATGGGCATGTAATACACATTCTGTTACTGCACCTCCCATACAGCATGGGCATACAATACATATTCTGTTATTGCACCCCTCATACAGCATGGGGGGTGTAATACACATTCTGTTATTGCACCTCTCATACAGCATGGGCATGTAATACACATTCTGTTATTGTACCTCCCATACAGCATGGGCATACAATACACATTCTGTTATTGCACCTCCCATACAGCATGGGCATACAATACACATTCTGTTATTGCACCTCCCATACAGCATGGGCATCCAATACACATTCCGTTATTGCACCCCTCATACAGCATGGGCATGTAATACACAGTCTGTTATTGTACCCCTCATACAGCATGGGCATGTAATACACATTATGTTATTGCACTGGTAACCCTGAATTGTCCTAACATTTTCTCCCAGACTCTCCCAGTCACATGACCACTCTTTACAACTCGCACTACATTAATTCTTGAATCTGGCCGCGGGCATAAAATAAATAAATGAATACTACTGGGAATACTGACAGGGGAAATGCAGAAAATGTGGCCTATCATAGATGAATAACACAAATACAATGTATAGAACATATAAAATAAGAGAGAAAAATGAATATTAGTGAGTAGATGAAGTTAGAGAGAGTGAGAGGTGTGAGAAGGTGTGCTGAGGGAGAGAGAGGTGTGAGAAGGAGTGCTGAGGAGTGAGAGGTGGGAGAAGGTGTGTTGAGGGAGTGAGGGGTGTGAGAAGGTGTGAGGGAGTGAGGGGTGTGAGAAGGTGTGCTGAGGGAGTGAAGGGTGTGAGAAGGTGTGCTGAGGGAGTGAGAGGTGTGAGAAGGTGTGCTGAGGGAGTGAGAGGTGGGAGAAGGTGTGCTGAGGGAGTGAGAGGTGGGAGAAGGTGTGCTGAGGGAGTGAGAGGTGGGAGAAGGTGTGCTGAGGGAGTGAGAGGTGGGAGAAGGTGTGCTGAGGGAGTGAGAGGTGGGAGAAGGTGTGCTGAGGGAGTGAGAGGTGGGAGAAGGTGTGCTGAGGGAGTGAAGGGTGTGAGAAGGTGTGCTGAGGGAGAGAGAGGTGTGAGAAGGAGTGCTGAGGAGTGAGGAGCAGTGGAGGCTGTATTTGTGTTCCCTGGAGCAGGGCTGGATAAGTCACTCAGGCGCAAACTATTCATCACAATCCCCCGAGTCACTTTCCACGCATTCCATAAATTCCATTCCTGACTCAGCATATTGTATCTCACTCCCTCTCCCCTTCTCTCTTCCCCTTTCTCTCTCCCACTCCCTCTCACCCTCTTTCTCTCTCCTCTCTCTCCCCTCTCTCTCTCTTCTCTCTCCCCTCACTCTCTCCTCTCTCTCTCCTCTCTCTCTCCCCTCTCTCTCTTCTTTCTTTCTCCTCTTCCCCCTTTCTCTCTTCCACCCCCTCTCACCCTCTTCTTCCCTTTTCCCTTTCACACTCCCTCTTCTTCCCCTCTTCTCTGCCTCTGCCTTCCTCTCCTTCCCTCTCTCCCTCTTCCTCTCCCATTTCCCTCTCTCTTTCCTCCTTTTCCCTCTTTCCTCTATCTCTCCTTCTCTCTATCAATCTCCCTCTCCTTCCCTCTTACCTCTCCTTCCCTCTTACCTCTCCTTCCCTTCCCTCTCTTCTCTCCTTCCCTCTTACATCTCCTTCCCTCTCTCCTTCCCTTCCCTCTCTCCTCTCCTTCCCTCTCTCCTCTCCTTCCCTCTTCTTCCCTCTCTCCTTCCCTTCCCTCTCTCCTCTCCTTCCCTCTCTCCTCTCCTTCCCTCTAACCTCTCCTTCCCTCTTACATTTCCTTCCCTTCCCTCTTACCTCTCCTTCCCTTCCCTCTCTCCTCTCCTTCCCTTCCCTCTCTCCTCTCCTTCCCTCTCTCCTCTCCTTCCCTCTCTCCTCTCCTTCCCTCTTACCTCTCCTTCCCTCTTACCTCTCCTCCTCTCTCTCCTCTCCTTCCCTCTCTCCTCTCCTTCCCTCTTACCTCTCCTTCCCTCTCTCCACTCCTTCCCTCTTACCTCTCCTTCTCTCTCTCCTCTCCTTCCCTCTCTCCTCTCCTTCCCTCTCTCCTCTCCTTCCCTCTTACCTCTCCTTCCCTCTTACCTCTCCTTCCCTCTTACCTCTCCTTCCCTCTTACCTCTCCTTTCCTCTTACCTCTCCTTCCCTCTCCTTCCCTCTCTCCTCTCCTTCCCTCTAACCTCTCCTTCCCTCTCTCCTCTCCTTCCCTCTTACCTCTCCTTCCCTCTTACCTCTCCTTCCCTCTTACCTCTCCTTCCCTCTTACCTCTCCTTTCCTCTTACCTCTCCTTCCCTCTTACCTCTCCTTCCCTCTTACCTCTCCTTCCCTCTTACCTCTCCTTTCCTCTTACCTCTCCTTCCCTCTTACCTCTCCTTCCCTCTTACCTCTCCTTCCCTCTTACCTCTCCTTCCCTCTAACATCTCCTTCCCTGTCTCCACTGCTTCCCTCTTATCCTCCCCCCCCCCCTCCCCCTCACCAACCCCCGCTCCACACAGAAAGTCAAACACTGTCAGCCTCCCTCCGGCCATAACTAACAGTAAATGTTTAATTTTGTGTTTGTTTCCAGTTTTTCTCCACATTTTTGTGTTAATTATGTGCGCACGCATGGCCTGCCCGGGACAGAGGCTGCGGCGGCAGGTTTTGTGTGCATAAAATGTGCCATCAGCCGCCGCCAGGGGGGGGGGGACATCAGATTACACACTCTCCCCGCCAGGCAGCAGCACATGGGCGGGGGGATGGGGGAGGGTGGGATAGAGAGAGTTGGAGAGTGATGGGGGGAAGAAGAGGGAGAGAGAGTGAGATAGAGGAGAGAGAGTGAGATAGAGGAGAGAGAGTGAGATAGAAAGAGGAAAGAGAGTGAGATAGAAAGAGGAAAGAGAGTGGGAGAGAGAGAAATTTAGGGGGAAGAAGAGGGAGAGAGAGGGAGAGGAGAGAGAGTGTGGGAGAGAGAATGGGAGAGGAAAAGAGAAGGTGAGAGAGAGGAGAGAGAGATGGGGGAGCAGAGATAGTGGGGAGCAAGAGGGAGAGGGAGAGTGGAGAGGAAAGAGAGGGTAGGAGAGAGGAAAAAGAGAAGGGAGAAAGAGGGGAAATGGAGGGGAGAGGAAGGAAGACAGAGACAACAGAGAGAGGAGAGAATGAAGAGAAGAGAAAAAGGAGAGCAGGAGGAAAGAGGGAGGGGAGAGGAGTGGGAGGGAGGGAGAGAGGGAGAGAGGGACAGAGGGAGAGGAGAAAGGGAGAGGAGAGAGAGAGGAAGGGAGAGGGAGAGGGAGGGAGAGAGAATAGTAAGAGAAGCAAAAGAGAAGAGAACGTGAGGGAAGAGAGAGTGAAGAGAGAGAGAGTGCATGGGGAGGGAGTGGGGAGGAGAGAGTACAGAGAGAGAGAGTGCATGGGGAGGGAGTAGGGAGGAGAGAAAGAGAATAAGTTAGAGAGGGGGGAGAAAGAGATCCAGAAGGAGAGTGAGACACGTGAGTCAGAGAGTGAGAGAGTGGGAGAGTGAGAGAGTGGTCATGGAGCGGATTGAAGGCATGAATACATGAGCAGCCCGGGGCTGAATGATGCCCGAGCGGGGAAGTGTGTAACCCGCTGGAGTACATTTGTCACATTTTAGTTATTAATATCCAGGTTTTACTCACAGAATATGTTTAGAATCACAAAGACAAACAGATAAAGATGGATAGCTCCAGCAACAATAGCATTTCCATGGTAACGGCGATGCATTATGTGTAAAATGTCACTAACAACCTCTCACCGGCGCCATTGGCGTCTCCATAAAAATATAAAATGATGCTAAAATTATTTTAAGTATTTCACTTTTAATCAGTGGACGCCGAGATCGAATCAATTTGTCTGGAATGAACGCTCATCCTTTGATGCTAATTCACTTCCCTAATCCTACTTCCGCTCTCTCTCTCTACTCCTTCCGGTCTCATTATTTTCTTCTATTATCGCTCAAACATGACACAGCAAAATGACAGGATGCGCCGCCTAGTGACGGTTCCGTGAAATGGCGCAATTAAACTTTTATTAACAAGCAACAGCGGATTTGTCTTTGTCTCTAAATCCTCGCGCTAGGGATTATGGGAAGCAATTCAGAAGCAAAATCCCGTGAGAATATCGCTATGTTGAGAACTGAGTGCAAATGGAATTTAATCAAAAGAATAAAATATAGATTAGTTTAGAAGATGGCAAGTATGCAGGAGGGCAAAGGGTAAGGAGGAAGAATTATTCAATTAAATACATTTATAACTCATCATCAAGCATTAAACTAATCTATGAGATCTGTGATCATATTATGTTCTCTTTAGTCATCTATTTGTGAACAATAATGAATAGAAATCATTCATTAGATTTGAACAAGATTCAGTAATTCGGCAAAACAAAAGTTATATTATTTAAAATTCAAATGATTATCGTATTATTATTTAAAATGTCCCAAATCAAGAATCAAAAATCGTTATTTCCCAAATAATATTATTATCTAAATGTAGACTGAACTTTTCACCTGTCTTGTGTTCTCTGTAAATAGTCCTGTCGCTATATCCCAATACCAAGTGTCAGATCTATTTATAGAATTCAAAATGGCGGCGACTTCACAAAGCGCCCCCAAGCGTTGACAAATTTGCATTATTACAAAATGTAGCAATTATAAGTTTTATGCCTAATTAAAAGACTGTACGCTAATTGGCTGAGCCGGCTAATGAGTGATAAGGGCCTGGCAGCGAGCCAAGTGGTCGTCATGGTGACACGTGGAGGGGACGCCCCTGTAATCTACATGTGAGCTTCTTATCCCTGCCACCAGGTGTGACTCACATTGTACTCAAAAGGTGGCGCTCTAAGTATCATGTGACCTTGGGATATCACGTGATAAGTTTGAAAGAATAACTGGAAGAATAGGACATGAGGTACTGCGGGACTAGGATATGCACTGAATCATTTTGCGCATATTCTACATTTTAGCAGAGGAATCAACCTGAAATCTGACATGATTACTCTAAACATATCGTTCTATAATCCCGCCCAGTGTGTTGGGCACAGAGCTTGAATTCTTGAAGTGACAGGTGGGTAAAGTTGGACAGGTGTAGTGAAGGTATAGGACCAACCATCCTCCCTAGGCAGGCCCTCTATTCCGCAATGAGTTACTCTATCCATCCTCCCTAGGCAGGCCCTCTATTCCACAATGAGTTACTCTATCCATCCTCCCTAGGCAGGCCCTATATTCCGCAATGAGTTACTCCATCCATCCTCCCTAGGCAGGCCCTCTATTCCACAATGAGTTACTCTATCCATCCTCCCTAGGCAGGCCCTCTATTCTGCAATGAGTTACTCCAACCATCCTCCCTAGGCAGGCCCTCTATTCCACAATGAGTTACTCCAACCATCCTCCCTAGGCAGGCCCTCTATTCCGCAATGAGTTACTCTATCCATCCTCCCTAGGCAGGCCCTCTATTCCGCAATGAGTTACTCCATCCATCCTCCCTAGGCAGGCCCTATATTCCGCAATGAGTTACTCTATCCATCCTCCCTAGGCAGGCCCTCTATTCCACAATGAGTTACTCTATCCATCCTCCCTAGGCAGGCCCTCTATTCCACAATGAGTTACTCCAACCATCCTCCCTAGGCAGGCCCTCTATTCCGCAATGAGTTACTCCATCCATCCTCCCTAGGCAGGCCCTCTATTCCACAATGAGTTACTCTATCCATCCTCCCTAGGCAGGCCCTCTATTCAGCAGTTACTCCATCCTCCCTAGGCAGGCCCTCTATTCCACAATGAGTTACTCCATCCATCCTCCCTAGGCAGGCCCTCTATTCAGCAATGAGTTACTCCATCCTCCCTAGGCAGGCCCTCTATTCCGCAATGAGTTACTCCAATCATCCTCCCTAGGAAGGCACTCTATTCCACAATGAGTTACTCCAACCATCCTCCCTAGGCAGGCCCTCTGTTCCGCAATGAGTTACTCCAACCATCCTCCCTAGGCAGGCCCTCTATTCTGCAATGAGTTACTCCATCCTCCCTAGGCAGGCCCTCTATTCCACAATGAGTTACTCCAACCATCCTCCCTAGGCAGGCCCTCTATTCCGCGATGAGTTACTCCAACCATCCTCCCTAGGCAGGCCCTCTATTCCGCGATGAGTTACTCCAACCATCCTCCCTAGGCAGGCCCTCTATTCCGCAATGAGTTACTCCATCCATCCTCCCTAGGCAGGCCCTCTATTCCGCAATGAGTTACTCCATCCATCCTCCCAAGGCAGGCCCTCTATTCCGCAATGAGTTACTCTATCCATCCTCCCTAGGCAGGCCCTCTATTCCGCAATGAGTTACTCCATCCATCCTCCCTAGGCAGGCCCTCTGTTCCGCAATGAGTTACTCCAACCATCCTCCCTAGGCAGGCCCTCTATTCCGCAATGAGTTACTCCATTCATCCTCCCTAGGCAGGCCCTCTATTCCACAATGAGTTACTCCAACCATCCTCCCTAGGCAGGCCCTCTATTCTGCAATGAGTTACTCCATCCTCCCTAGGCAGGCCCTCTATTCCACAATGAGTTACTCCATCCTCCCTAGGCAGGCCCTCTATTCCGCAATGAGTTACTCCATACTAGCAGAGTAGAGGGCCTGCCTAGGGAGGATGATGACCAACTGAACAATGCCCACTGTAACTCTGACTGCAGCGTCACAGCTTAAGAACTGTGGTTTTGTGGTGCCAAAGCTAATTTGTGAAGTGGCCTTTTGAGTAAATTTCTTCTGCAATCCACTGATGAACATTTCTACACAACTAAACTATTGTTCAACTGATGACAGTCTCCTCATGCAGTGATTAATAACTAATTGGCGACAACGTCATCTTCAACCTCAACATTCAACATCTGTATTGTTAAACCCCAATCATGTATATACTATTATTCAAATTCTGATATCTTACAGTTCATAATAAAATGGGTATCGGCGTGCAGTATGATATTGAGTGATTAATTATTACACTCTCAAATGTATGACCTTCTTATTTTTCTCCTCCTCTTCCTACTCCTCCTCCTTAGGTATGAACTATATAATATTTTGAATTAGACTGAATTGAACGTGACTATATATGTATGTCTGAGTTTATGCTAGGGAGTATATTGCACCAGTGATTGACCATAAAGAAATATCGCTAACATTTCTAACTTTTTTCATGCATAACACAAATTGAAAAAGTACTTATTTGATCGCTCACCCAGACCCCGCCCCCCGCCCCCCCCCCTCCCGCACCCGCACCTCCACACCCTCCTATGCCTCCCCCCGCACCTGCCCCCTCACCTGCCCCCCCCCCTGTATTCTACCCCACCCGAGTGTGCATTTCCCGCCGCCCAACAGGGGGCAGTAGCCGCGCTGCTATATTACCATGGTGATGAAAGACCAATCAGCAGGCAGCTTCACCTAGCGGATTAGTTTGATACCAGACTGGGGGCAGTTATGTGTATTAATTACACTATTTGTCACGAGAGGGCGTGATGGCGCAGTTAGCTTGATTATAAGCAGGGAAGGGAGGATAGAGAGGGGGGAAGATATAGAGAGGGGGTGGGGGGGGGGATATAGAGGGGGAGATATAGAGAGGGGTGGGGAGGGGGGAGGAGGAGATATAGAGAGGGGGGAACATATAGAGGGGGGAGGGGATATAATAGGGGGAGATATAGAGAGGGGGTGGGGAGGGGGGAGGAGGAGATATAGAGAGAGGGGAAAGGGAGAAGAGGGGGAAGGGGGAGGGGGCAGGTGAGGGGGGAGGAAGGGGGAGATATAGAGAGGGGGGAAGGAAGGAGAGGGGGAAGGGAGGAGAGGGGGAAGGGAGGAGGGAAGCGAGGGGATATAGAGAGGGGAGACGGGGGGAGAGGGGAAGGGAGGGGATATAGCGAGGGGGAGGGGGAGATATAGAGAGGGGGTGGGGAGGGGGGAGGAGGAGATATAGAGAGGGGAAGTGGGAGGAGAGAGGGGAGGGGGGAAGGGGGTAGAGGAGAGAGGGGGGAAGGGGGTAGAGGAGAGAGGGAGGAAGGGGGTAGAAGACCAGACGAACAAGGTAAATACACCAGAGAACATGGAGACCTCCCTTAGTCGGAGAACCGTCCTCTGTCAGCAAGAAAAAAATCGAAAATAAAAGTTTCTAATCTAATCTAATCTAAGACAGAGGGGAAAGGGCGGGGAGAGGAGAGAGAGGGAGAGAAGGGGGAAGGGAGGAAAGAGGGGAGAGGGGAGAGAGAGGAGAGAGAAGAGAGGGGAGAGAGAGGAGAGAGAGGAGAGAGGAGAGAAAGGGAGAGAGAGGGGGAAGGGAGGAGAGAGGTCAGGAGATAGAGAGTGAGCAGAGAGAGGAGAAAGGAGAGAGCATATATCGAGATCCCATACATCTTATTCTTTAAAATGTTTACTGTAAAAGTATATAGAGAGAATCAAACGTGTGCTATTATCTGACCAAGTATTGGACGAGATATATTAATATAGAATATATCAATGTTAAAAGGACATCATTTACTAATTTATCTCCATCTTTCTAAGTAAACCATTAATATAACTGTTATTCACGCAGTGAAAATTGTATTTTTTATAAACGGCACCTTTTACGTGTAAAATATATTAGGCCTGAATACACGGTATCAATAACCTGCTCCCTCCCGTGCCCCGCTAACGTGCCCCGCTAACGTGCACGTATCGCACGTATACGGGACAGATCCAGGTCAGTCTAACCTCAAACTTCCACAGTTGGAGAAAACTTTTAATCAACAACACATTTATACATATCCCAGAGTTCCGCGCGCCTGACGTCACTAATACCGGCCACGTGGTACACCCCCAGTGAGGTCCGTAAGGGAGTGGGATGTGGTTCCCACGCTCTATTAACCCTCCCAGCACGGGTGGCTAGGTCCCACGTGGGGCGCATGGGAAATGTTTATAAACTATTAATTTAAAGTGCATTCTCAGCTATTATGACAAATAAAATCTCATCGAATTTAGTCATATTATTTTTTTTTAACGTTTTTATTTTTTCAAATACATATCATGAACATTTGTAGAGGAAATACTTGTCGCTGAACTTGAGCGTTCTTCTAGCTCGTCTACATTCGTTGCAATGATAACATTTCGATGTTCTATCATCTTACAAAACGGTGAAAACCATTAATATGGATCAAATATTTAAGAGGCTTATGGCTTATAAATAGGACTGACTTAATCGATATTCTGCTGTTACCATATGTTTATACAAGAATTTGAAGTAGGATCATGTGAGAGCAAATGGCCGCCAGTGAGCGATAATAAGTGAAGTTATGCAGGAAAGATTTCCGTAGCGCTTCAAAATATAAATGTCTGTCACAGTGCATGCTGGGATAGACAATACGGGGAATTGTCTGTTACAGTGCATGCTGGGATGGAATCAGTTCAAAACTGACATATAGTTATAAACATTGGAATTGAACAATACTTTAAACGGTTATACATGTGTAAGGAAAACGTTGCCAAAATAGTGATAATATCCAGTCCTTCAAGCAGCAGTGTCTTTATAAACAATAGTTATAGACCATCTCATCTCATTCCAACACCTTTTATTTTGTTATATATCCTATATATGGGTCAGATTTTCAAAAAATGTACAATTGGCTGCTCTACACATTTAGTAAATTCTGTTAAATTCTGCTGAAAAATGATGAATACCAGGTATATCTGAGTATATTTGGTATCGCATTGATTTAAAGTATCAGTTCTGTTATGTTAAACTGCATTTTTAAGCTCATTTTTGTTTTAAATGTGTGTTATTCGAGAGGATTGGTGAAGGTGAATTGTACATTTTCTGAAAATCCCACCCATATCTGTCTACTGTAAAGGATTAACAGCCAGACTAGAGGTGACCATCAGATAATCTGATCCCCGATAACTTGGGGATGGCAAAGGCCACACCCTTTTAGAAGGTATATCTGGATAAATAAAGAAACACAAAGAATATGCAGGAGAGTTTCCGTCAATATCGATCCCGACGTGTATGAGTGCTTTCCCAACCCACCCACACTTACTGTCTTTAGTCTACTATTAAAGGTTCAGACCTCATTATTTATATACTTATTAACAGTTATGTACAACACAGTGTCATAACATCATATAATTAATTAATTAAAATATATTGAGTTGATTCCATCCTTCATCTCTAATTAAAATATAACATAATACATTTTAATTACCTACTACTCCCTCTCCATACTTGTTCTTCAGTGGGGTTCTAATAATGATCATTTCTTGAAAACTTGTAGTACAACAGCTGCTATCATTGATGGTACCTGTAGCCCCTGCATGGTGGTACAATAGCTATATATTGCATTCATATGAATATGGTGCCGCCGAACCAAGCAAAAACATTTTTGTGGGTATATGTATAAAATATAAACATATATTGCTACTATATTTGTCAAACATAAACGTAAATATGGTAATATTGATGTCTGATATATAAATCTCTAGAAGGTTATTTTGTTACTGATGTTCTGGGAATCTGTGATCTCCCCACCAGTGCTTCTGGTTTGTACAGGTCCGTCCTCCCTGTCTGGAGGACATTATATGGGTCAGATTTTCAGAAAATGTACAATTCACCTTCCCCAATCCTCTCAAATAACCCATATTTCAGACAAAAATAAAGTTGAAAATACAGTTCAACCTAACCAGACAGATTGCTAGAATCAATGCAATGTCAAATATACTCGAATTTACCTAGTATTGACCAAATTGCAGCAGAATTTAGCAGAATTTACTGAATGTGTAGAGCTGACAATTGTACATTTTCTGAACATCTGACCCATATGTGGTTTGTCAAGGTACCTGGGGGAAAATGTCATTTTGAAGCCTTTTTAAATTGGGATCCAAATACTCTATAGCCTGGGAAAGCCCCTGTGGGATACTACGTCATTAGCCACAAGCTCAGAGGGAGAGGGAAGAAGAGGGGCGGATAGGGTGGAAAGAGGGGAGGGAGAGGATGTAGGAGAAGGGAAAGAGGGGAGGGAGAGGATGTAGGAGAAGGGAAAGAGGGGAGGGAGAGAAAGCGAGGAGGGGGAGCATGAGGAAGAGGGGAGGGAGAGGGGGAAATCGGAGACGGGGTAAGGAGAGAAAAACAAGTATGAGAGACAGAGAAGAGGCGGAGGGAAAAGGGAGAGGGGGAAATGTGGGGACAGGGGGGACCGTCCAGAGGACGGGTACTTTGCTAGTATTGTATAAAGTATCTATCAGATTTCTGAAAGGTTAACATCTTGGAATCCGCTTTATCTCATATATTCAAATAACAAAAATCTTTTAGTCTGATTGTTGGGGAAGAGATCTAGTGATGTATTATTTGTTTACTAGATATCCACAGACAGGGGACGCAGACATCAGACGGAGGAGAAAGGACTGAATTGTAGAAGAAAAGTACATTTGCACGATGAAAGAGGAAAGAGATTGGATATGAGACGAAGGGAACAATCAAGTGTGAACAATGATGAGAAATTCAAATAGGAATTGGGGGAGATAGGGGGAGGGAGGGGGGAGAGGGAGGGGGAGGGAGGGGGAGGGAGGGGAGAGAGGTTGGGGGAGATAGGGGGAGGGAGGGGGGGAGAGGGAGGGGGAGGGAGGGGAAAGAGGGAGGGGGAGGGAGGGGAAAGGGGGAGGGGGAGGGGTGAGAGGAGGGAGGGGATGAGAGATGGGACTAAGAGTTTAGATTAGAGCATTTAGGGGAGGGGGAGCGAGGATCAGAGAGAGGGAGGGAGTGAGAGGGAAGGAGGGGAGGGAGGATCAGAGAGAGAGGGAGTGAGAGGGAAGGCGGGAGAGGAAGGATGAGATAGAAAGAGGGAAGGGGAGGGAAGAAAGAGAGGAGGGAGAGGAGAGACGAATTTTCTAGAGTAGAGCGTTAAGGGGGAGAGGGAGGAGAAGGAGAGAAGAGAGAGGGCGGGAGGCAGAGGAGAGCTGAGAGAAGGGTTGACAGTAGGGAGAGGAAGGTCTGACATAGAGCCTAATGTAAGGGACTTATAAGCCATGATCTGAGGTGTACAGAGGGGAATAACAGAGGTCGGGGAGAGAAGAAGGAGGAGGAGAAGGAGAAGGAGAAGGAGGAGAAGGAGGAGAAGGAGGAGAAGGAGAAGGAGGAGAAGGAGAAGGAGGAGAAGGAGAAGGAGGAGAAGGAGGAGAAGGAGGAGGAGAAGGAGAAGGAGGAGAAGGAGGAGAAGGAGGAGAAGGAGGAGGAGAAGGAGAAGAAGGAGGAGGAGAAGAAGAAGGAGGAGGAGAAGAAGAAGGAGAAGAAGAAGGAGGAGGAGAAGAAGAAGGAGAAGTAGAAGGAGGAGAAGAAGAAGGAGGAGAAGGAGGAGGAGAAGAAGGAGGAGAAGGAGAAGGAGGAGAAGGAGAAGGAGAAGGAGGAGAAGGAGAAGGAGGAGGAGAAGAAGGAGGAGAAGGAGAAGGAGAAGGAGGAGAAGGAGAAGGAGGAGGAGAAGAAGGAGGAGAAGGAGAAGGAGGAGAAGGAGAAGGAGGAGAAGGAGGAGGAGAAGAAGGAGGAGAAGGAGGAGAAGGAGAAGGAGAAGGAGGTGTACGGGACTGTACGACTGTACGACTATATGTGTGTTAATGCCCGCTGCTGTGCCTACATCACACGATGCTGGGTACATATGATAGCACAGATTGACTTACACTGGGGGAGTGGGGGAGTGGTAGTAGTCATGGGGCTCTCACCCCCCTCACCTGCCCTTCCACCCCCCTCACCTGCCCTTCCACCCCCCTCACCTGCCTCCCTCCTCACCTGCCCTTCCACCCCCACCCCCCTCACTTCACCCCTCCACCTTCCTCCCCCCTCCCCCTGTCTCCCCTCCCATTCTTTCTTCTTCCTCTTCCCTGCCTCCTGCCGCCCCCTACCCTTCCTCTTGTCCCTCCTTCCTCCCCTCCCTTCACCCCTGCCCCTTTCCCCCTCTACCCCTGCCCCTTCCTCTCCCTCCCTCCCCTCCCTCCCTCCCCTCCCTCCACCCTCTACATAACCTATACTGCATTATACACAAAGCATTAGATGTTCACCTCCCTATACTGCATTATAAGCCCGCCAGATCGTGATGTAAGTTATGTAAAAGGTGATATCATACAGTGTGACGTTTTATCCAACAGTTCGTTAATCTGAGGCTTTATTGAGACAAACATTGACTGTATTCGGGCGACAAGTATATAAACTATATCAATACTGATAAAACATATTAATATTGATATAAAATATAACGTATGTATAGTTTACAGATATGATTAAATACATTATATAACTACTGCTAGAAGATATAAAGTATATAGTAATGGTACAATCAGTAAATCAGTAAATCATTCATCCTATCTCCACTATCTCATACCTCGGAATCATTGCATTGATTTAAAACCTTTCTTACTGCTCCTGATGACCACAGGTACCCACCTAGTGTCTTTAGAACCATTTCCAAATAGAATAAGGAGATATAAATGTTGTAGTTTGTAGGACTAACACAGTGTGGGTGAATACCTGCACTCAGGTAGTACAGACCCTGGAGGTGCGTCCGTAATCCTCCTCCTCCTGTACCTTATAACCATGGAGACACACAGGTACACACAGGGCTATACCCCTTATACAGATTATCCCTCGTAATCCGCTAATCCGTGGATAATCCAGGGTTTGATACAATAGCCAGTTAGTGTAAGATATCCTCTGGGGTGTAATATAATCCTCCTCCTCCTGCTCCTCCTGCTACTCACGGTTCCTCCAGTAGGTTTCCATGGAGCCCTGAGCTTGCTCCAGGGTCGGCACTCAATGTTTCCATGGAAATTGACCTCAGATAGAGCCTGGAGTGTATAGTATGTAGGGAGATGCCCTCACTCCTCCTGCTCCTCCTGCACCTCTCCCCTCCTCCTGTACCTATGGGTGGGTAGACGCTCACTGTACGCGCTGGCTGCGTCCCTCCTCCTGTGTGTCCTGCAGACGCCAGGAGCGCGCTACTAGCGTCCCTCTTCTTTCACTTTCACTTTTGCACGGATAACAAGGTACGTGTAGACGCGCGGGGAGCGTCTCCCTCATCGCAGCGGTGCATGGGGCCCAGGTGGGGGCAGTGTGGGGCCCAGGTGGGGGATGGGCCCCGGGTGGGGGCAGGGTGGGGTCCAGGTGGGGGCAGTGGGGCCTGGGTGGGGTGGAGTATGGAGAATGGGGCACTATCTCCCCTCGTGTTCCTTATAGCAGTGTTTGATGGGGCCCGGGTGGGGGATAACAAGGTATACATAGACACTCTCTCCCCCTTCTCTGCCTTGCCACCCCTCCACACCTACAGAACCATGTAGGGAGGAGCTCACCACCGCTCTACACATACAGAACCATGTAGGGAGGAGCTCACCACCCCTCCACACCTACAGAACCATGTAGGGAGGAGCTCACCACCGCTCTACACATACAGAACCATGTAGGGAGGAGCTCACCACCCTCCACACCTACAGAACCATGTAGGGAGGAGCTCACCACCCCTCTACACCTACAGAACCATGTAGGGAGGAGCTCACCACACCTCTACACCTACAGAACCATGTAGGGAGGAGCTCACCACCCCTCTACACCTACACAACCATGTAGGAAGGAGCTCACCACCCCTCTACACCTACACAACCATGTAGGAAGGAGCTCACCACCCCTCTACACCTACACAACCATTAGGGAGGAGCTCACCACCCCTCTACACCTACAGAACCATGTAGGGAGGAGCTAACCACCCCTCTACACCTACAGAACCATGTAGGGAGGACCTCACTACACCTCTACACCTACATAACCATGTAGGGAGGAGCTCACCACCCCTCTCCACCTACAGAACCATGTAGGGAGGAGCTCACCACCCCTCTACACCTACACAACCATGTAGGGAGGAGCTCACCACCCCTCTACACCTACACAACCATGTAGGAAGGAGCTCACCACCCCTCTACACCTATAGAACCATGTAGGGAGGAGCTCACCACCCTCTACACCTACAGAACCATGCAGAGAGGAGCTCACCACCCCTCTACACCTATAGAACCATGTACGGAGGAGCTCACCAGCATCTACACCTACAGAACCATGTAGGGAGCAGCTCACCACACCTCTACACCTACACAACCATGTAGGGAGGAGCTCACCACACCTCTATACCTACACAACCATGTAGGGAGGAGTTCACCACCCCTCTACACCTACAGAACCATGTAGGGAGGAGCTCACCACACCTCTACACCTACACAACCATGTAGGGAGGAGTTCACCACACCTCTATACCTACAGAACCATGTAGGGAGGAGCTCACCACCCCTCTACACCTACAGAACCATGTAGAGAGGAGCTCACCACCCCTCTACACCTACAGAACCATGTAGGGAGGACCTCACCAACCCTCTACACCTACAAAACCATGTAGGGAGGAGCTAACCACACCTCTACACCTACAGAACCATGTAGGGAGGAGCTCACCACCCCTCTACACCTACAGAACCATGTAGGGAGGAGCTCACCACCCCTCTACACCTACAGAACCATGTAGAGAGGAGCTCACCACCCCTCTACACCTACAGAACCATGTAGGGAGAACCTCACCACCCCTCCACACCTACACAACCATGTAGGGAGGAGCTCACCAATCCTCTACACCTACACAACCATGTAGGGAGGAGCTCACCACCCCTCTACACCTACACAACCATGTAGGGAGGAGCTCACCACCCCTCTACACCTACACAACCATGTAGGGAGGAGCTCACCACCCCTCTACACCTACACAACCATGTAGGGAGGAGCTAACCACCCCTCTACACCTACAGAACCATGTAGGGAGGAGCTCACCACACCTCTACACCTACAGAACCATGTAGGGAGGAGTTCACCACCCCTCTACACCTACAGAACCATGTAGGAAGGAGCTCACCACACCTCTACACCTACAGAACCATGTAGGGAGGAGCTCACCACCCCTCTACACCTACAGAACCATGTAGGGAGGAGTTCACCACCCCTCTACACCTACAGAACCATGTAGGGAGGAGTTCACCACCCCTCTACACCTACAGAACCATGTAGGGAGGAGCTCACCACACCTCTACACCTACAGAACCATGTAGGGAGGAGTTCACCACACCTCTATACCTACAGAACCATGTAGGGAGGAGCTCACCACACCTCTACACCTACAGAACCATGTAGGAAGGAGCTCACCACACCTCTACACCTACAGAACCATGTAGGAAGGAGCTCACCACACCTCTACACCTACAGAACCATGTAGGGAGGAGCTCACCAACCGTCTACACCTACAGAACCATGTAGGAAGGAGCTCACCACACCTCTACACCTACAGAACCATGTAGGGAGGAGTTCACCACACCTCTATACCTACAGAACCATGTAGGGAGAACCTCACCACCCCTCCACACCTACAGAACCATGTAGGGAGGAGCTCACCACCCCTCTACACCTACAGAACCATGTAGGGAGGAGCTCACCACACCTCTACACCTACAGAACCATGTAGGGAGGAGCTCACCACACCTCTACACCTACAGAACCATGTAGGGAGGAGCTCACCACACCTCTACACCTACAGAACCATGTAGGGAGGAGCTCACCACACCTCTACACCTACAGAACCATGTAGGGAGGAGCTCATCACACCTCTACACCTACAGAACCATGTAGGGAGGAGCTCACCACACCTCTACACCTACAGAACCATGTAGGGAGGAGCTCGCCACCCCTCTACACCTACAGAACCATGTAGAGTGGAGCTCACCACACCTCTACACCTACAGAACCATGTAGAGAGGAGTTCACCACCCCTCTACACCTACACAACCATGTAGGAAGGAGCTCACCACCCCTCTACACCTACACAACCATGTAGGAAGGAGCTCACCACCGTCTACACCTACACAACCATGTAGAGAGGAGCTCACCACCCCTCTACACCTACACAACCATGTAGGAAGGAGCTCACCACCCCTCTACACCTACACAACCATGTAGGGAGGAGCTCACCACCCCTCTACACCTACAGAACCATGTAGGCAGGAGCTCACCACCCCTCTACACCGACACAACCATGTAGGAAATCACCTCTACTCCTACAGAACCAGCTGAACAACAACTATACAAATGATGTTGAATAAAAACTCTAGTGTATTTTTTTCTGCTTTGACATCACGTCTGACTTCACTAAGTGCATAAAGCAACTAAAACAAGTTACACTAAAGCATACACTTCCATTACACTGGTGTAAAAACATAATGGACATACATTAACTAAGACAAGAATCACATAAAGGACAAAAGGACAAAAGGACAAACGCGAAGAGAATCTCTTTCATTTGCAGCCATTGTCCATTGTCTATTCTCCAGGTAAGGTTTCTCTTAGGTTTTGGCAACATTACTCTATACTGCCTCCAATAGCGGGTTTGCCACTGCACATATCTGTTACAGTGTATACTGCAATAGATTTTGTTCAAACCTGACATACAAATATTTAGCAACTTCCTATAAAAATTGCAAAAATCGTTTTCACCAGTATCACAGCTATGATATTGGTGAAAATATTCTTATAATTTTAAAAGCTAACTATATGATGGGAAAGATGGAGGCTTGTGTCATGGAAACATGTAAAACACATGGATATTGACAATGGAGGACTGATGTATATTTCAGGCATGGAATGTCTCCTCTAGTTTTTACAATGACATTCAACTCCCATAATTCCTTGCAAATCAGGATTCAAGAAGGTAAATCCACAAATCCCCTATTATCATCACCAATACAGACTTACCCACCTGTATTTACTATGGTGGATTGTAAACTGGAGCCTCAAGATGGCGGCCATGCACATCCCCTATTATCACCCATAGTATTATCCCCTATTATCACCCATAGTATTATCACCTATTATCACCCATGGCATTATGCCCTATTATCTCCCATGGAATTATGCCCTATTATCCCCCATGGAATTATCCCCTATTATCACTCGCCCCTATTATCCCCCATGGCATTATCCCCTATTATCACCCATGGTATTATGCCCTATTATCACCCATGGAATTATCCCCTATTATCACCCATAATATATACCCTATTATCACCCATAGTATTATCCCCTATGATCACCCATAGTATTATCCCCTATTATCACCCATAGTATTATGCCCTATTATCACCCATGGTATTATGCCCTATTATCACCCATGGCAATATCCCCTATTATCACCCATGGCATTATGCCCTATTATCACCCACCTGTATTTACTGTAATGTAGCCAAGCACAGATTACTCACCTGCAAAAATAGAAGAAGAAATACATTATATACATTATCATACATGTTCATATATACACGTGTAATAATTGTAACTGTTATCACGCTAGTGTCATAATTTGTACTCTTAATTGGTGTGATAATTGGTACTGTGTGAGAGCCTTATCACAGAATGAGAATATTATCACACTAGCATTGTAACTATGATCACACTAGTGTAGGAATCATAAGTGTTATCACACTAGTGTAATAATTGTAACTGTTATCACACTAGTGAGATAATATTAACTGTTACCACACTAGTGTAATAATTGTAACTGTTATCACACTAGTGAGATAATATTAACTGTTACCACACTAGTGTAATAATTGTAACTGTTATCACACTAGAGTAATAATTGTAACTGTTATCACACTAGTGAGATAATCATAACAACTGTTCTTCTACCCACCCCAACATGCAGCCCACCCTGGTCCCATGCAGGCAGGTGTAGGGCCAGGTAAGGCCAGGTGTAGGGGCAGGTGTAGGGCCAGTTAGTCCATTTTGGGTCAGATTCTGGGGAATTTTCACGTGCATTACGGTACTACAGACCGCGCTTGTTACCCTGTAGCGAGTTTGCGTGCCTCCCATTGGCTGTACGCGCTGACCCATCACAGACTAAAACCAATAAACAACTCAGATTTTAGCATGAGGACGGTCTGTACGCCCATAGACGTCGCTCGACCTTCAGCCTTCTGCCTTGGGACGTCTACGGGCGTACAGACCGTCCTCCCGCTAAAATCCTCGTTGTTTATTGCTATAGTGTAGGGGCAGGTGAGATGGATGCATATTGTTTGTCAGTTGTATGTAGAAGAGAAGCAAACGTCACGGTGAGTCCCTTGCGACATGACTCTTGCGCCAAAGCTTGTAAACTACCTTGTGAATGCAGAGTTCATGTGCTTCCTCCCCTTGTACCAATGTATGAGACTTAACAGTAGCAAATGTCAAGATCGTCAAGTGCAACATAAAATCCAAACTTGTACCAAGGTTGTATTTTTATTTGTAAACGTTTATTTTGACCTTGGTCACATTAGGGGGAAAATTCCCCGACTAATTCTACGACTTTCTTTCTCCTCTTTCTCTCACTCCTCTCTCTCCCTGAGTCTCTCCTCCCTCCCCCAATCCCTTTCTTTCTGACTCCCCCCTCTCCTCTCTCTCACCTCTTTTTCCCCCTCTCTCTCCTCCCTCTCTCTCTTCCCTTCCCCTCTATCTCTACTCTCTCCTCCCTCTGTCCTCCATCTCTCCTCTCTCTCCTCCCTCTCCTCTCCCCCCTCTACCTCTACTCTCTCCTCCCTCTCCCCTCTCTTCCCTTCCCCTCTGTCTCTTCCCTTCCCCTCTGTCTCTTCTCTTCCCCTCTGTCTCTTCCCTTCCCCTCTGTCTCTTCCCTTCCCCTCTGTCTCTTCCCTTCCCCTCTGTCTCTTCCCTTCCCCTCTGTCTCTTCTCTTCCCCTCTGTCTCTTCCCTTCCCCTCTGTCTCTTCCCTTCCCCTCTGTCTCTTCCCTTCCCCTCTGTCTCTTCCCTTCCCCTCTGTCTCTTCCCTTCCTCTCTCTCTCTTCCCGAACTCTTTCCCCCACTAAACGCCTGCCTCCCCACCACTGTCCCTACAATGCTTCATAAAATAATAAACTTCGTGTTTTCATGATCTCTGTGCCCCATGCACGTGAGCGATATTAGGCAATAAAAACCAGATTATATCTGCGCATGCGTACAGCTGGTCACCATGGTAATGCAAGGACCGCTGGGTAATTAATCATGCCCTCACCATGTCATGACTTATTACTGTAGAAGATGAGACGGGGAGGGGGAGGGGGAGGGGGGAGAGAGGGGGAGAGAGGAGAGAGAGGGAGAGAGAGGGGAGAGGAGAGAGAGGAGAGAGAGGAGAGAAGGAGAGAGGAGGGAGAGAGAAGAGAGGGAGAGAGGAGAGAGGGAGAGCGGGTGAGGGAGAGAGGGA
Source organism: Sthenelais limicola (assembly GCA_942159475.1). Classification (NCBI taxonomy): domain Eukaryota; kingdom Metazoa; phylum Annelida; class Polychaeta; order Phyllodocida; family Sigalionidae; genus Sthenelais; species Sthenelais limicola. Next base: position 149,071,636 of record OW804096.1, read on the forward strand.
GAGGGGAGGGGAGAGAGGAGGAGAGAGCGGGAGAGGGAAAGAGCAGAGAGAGCAGAGAAAAGAGAGAGAGGAGAGGGAGAGAAGGAGAGAGAGGGAGAGGAGGGAGGGAGAGGAGAGAGAGGGGAGAGAGAGAGGAGAGAGAGGAGGGAGGGAGAGAGGGAGAGGGGAGAGAGAGGAGAGAGAGGAGAGAGAGGAGGGAGGGAGAGAGGGAGAGGGGAGAGAGAGGAGAGTGAGGAGCGAGGGAGAGGGGAGAGAGAGGAGGGAGGGAGAGAGAGAGGGAGGAGAGAGAGGGGAGAGAGAGAGGAGAGAGAGGAGAGAGAGGAAGGAGGGAGAGAGGGAGAGAGGGAGAGAGGGAGAGGGGAGAGAGAGGAGAGAGAGGAGAGAGAGAGGAGGGAGGGAGAGAGGGAGAGGGGAGAGAGAGAGGAGGGAGGGAGAGAGGGAGAGAGGAGAGAGAGAGGAGGGAGGGAGAGAGGGAGGGAGGGGAGAGAGAGGAGAGTGAGGAGCGAGGGAGAGGGGAGAGAGAGGAGGGAGGGAGAGAGAGAGGGAGGAGAGAGGGAGAGAGGGATAGAGGGAGAGAGAGGAGAGAGAGGAGAGAGAGGAGAGAGAGGAGCGAGAGGAGGGAGGGAGAGGGAGAGGGAGAGGAGAGAGGGAGAGGGAAATAGGGGGGAGGTGCTTGAGTGCGGAGGGACCCTGTCATCATTCAACTGATCAGTAAATCAACTTTGACATGAGCGATAAACAGCAAAACTACACAACTGGGCATATTACACTGCGCATGTCTGTTAAACTGCATTCTGGGATGGGCTTAGTCCAAACTTGACATGCGAAGATTGAACATTTGTGCTTCATCAGCAATTATAGGCAAATACTGCCACAAATCCACCAAACTTTATACAACTGGAATATGGAGTCTAAATGTGTGCTTTAATATCTTACAAATACAAACAATACATATTATATTGAACGTCTGATATATAATCTTTTTAAATATTATTATTACTTAAGTACATTAATCAAACGAGATGAGAAAAGCCGCCTGTCTATGTGAAAAGTCAAATAGCACCTATACAGGTGCTATTTGAGCCGATATCCGCACATCGCCTTAGCCTTGATAAGGGCCCTTCAACCATCAGGATGGTATCAAGGCACAAAATAAAAACCAATACATGATTAATCATATCCAATTATTCCCGTCCTCATCGGTTAATCTATACCAATAATAGACTTAATCTGTTTGACAATGTCACTATCTCATCACTGTGTCTTATCTCCACAGGTAGTAAGCCGTGTTGACGGACATACATCTCACATAATAGGGGAGTTGCATGTGCCACTGCACAGGTCTGGTACAGTGCATCCTGGGATACATAATAGGGGAGTTGCATGTGCCACTGCACATGTCTGTTACAGTGCATGCTGGGATACATGATAGGGCAGTTGTATGTGCCACTGCACATGTCTGTTACAGTGCATGCTGGGATACACTATAGGGGGGTTGTATGTGCCACTGCACAGGTCTGTTATAGTGCATGCTGGGATACATAATAGGGGAGTTACATGTGCCACTGCACAGGTCTGTTACAGTGCATGCTGGGATACATAATAGGGGGGGGGGTTGTATGTGCCACTGCACATGTCTGTTACAGTGCATGCTGGGATACACTATAGGGGGGTTGTATGTGCCACTCCGCATGTCTGTTACAGTGCATGCTGGGATACATAATAGGGGGGTTGTATGTGCCACTGCACAGGCCTGTTACAGTGCATGCTGGGATACATAATAGGTAAGTTGTGTGTGCCACTGCGCATGTCTGTTACAGTGCATGCTGGGATACATAATAGGGGTGTTGTATGTGCCACTGCACATGTCTGTTACAGGGCATGCTGGGATACACAATAGGGGAGTTGCATGTGCCACTGCGCATGTCTGTTATAGTGCATGCTGGGATACATAATAGGGGAGTTGCATGTGCCACTGCACAGGTCTGTTACAGTGCATGCTGGGATACATAATAGGGGGGTTGTATGTGCCACTGCACAGGCCTGTTACAGTGCATGCTGGGATACACAATAGGGGAGTTGTATGTGCCACTGCACTGGTCTGTTACAGTGCATGCTGGGATACACTATAGGGGGGTTGCATGTGCCACTGCACTGGTCTGTTACAGTGCATGCTGGGATACACAATAGGGGAGTTGCATGTGCCACTGCACAGGTCTGTTACAGTGCATGCTGGGATACACAATAGGGGAGTTGCATGTGCCACTGCACAGGTCTGTTACAGTGCATGCTGGGATACATAATAGGGGGGTTGTATGTGCCACTGCACAGGCCTGTTACAGTGCATGCTGGGATACATAATAGGTAAGTTGTGTGTGCCACTGCGCATGTCTGTTACAGTGCATGCTGGGATACATAATAGGGGGGTTGTATGTGCCACTGCACATGTCTGTTACAGGGCATGCTGGGATACACAATAGGGGAGTTGCATGTGCCACTGCGCATGTCTGTTATAGTGCATGCTGGGATACATAATAGGGGAGTTGCATGTGCCACTGCACAGGTCTGTTACAGTGCATGCTGGGATACATAATAGGGGGGTTGTATGTGCCACTGCACAGGCCTGTTACAGTGCATGCTGGGATACACAATAGGGGAGTTGTATGTGCCACTGCACTGGTCTGTTACAGTGCATGCTGGGATACACTATAGGGGGGTTGCATGTGCCACTGCACTGGTCTGTTACAGTGCATGCTGGGATACACAATAGGGGAGTTGCATGTGCCACTGCACAGGTCTGTTACAGTGCATGCTGGGATACACAATAGGGGAGTTGCATGTGCCACTGCACAGGTCTGTTACAGTGCATGCTGGGATACACAATAGGGGAGTTGCATGTGCCACTGCACAGGTCTGTTACAGTGTATGCTGGGATACATAATATGGGAGTTGTATGTGCCACTGCACAGGTCTGTTACAGGGCATGCTGGGATACATAATATGGGAGTTGTATGTGCCACTGCACAGGTCTGTTACAGGGCATGCTGGGATACATAATATGGGAGTTGTATGTGCCACTGCACAGGTCTGTTACAGGGCATGCTGGGATACACAATAGGGGAGTTGCATGTGCCACTGCACAGGTCTGTTACAGTGCATGCTGGGATACATAATATGGGAGTTGTATGTGCCACTGCACAGGTCTGTTACAGGGCATGCTGGGATACACAATAGGGGAGTTGCATGTGCCACTGCACAGGTCTGTTACAGTGCATGCTGGGATACATGATAGGGGAGTTGTATGTGCCACTGCACATGTCTGGTACAGTGCATGCTGGGATACATAATAGGTAAGTTGTGTGTGCCACTGCGCATGTCTGTTATAGTGCATGCTGGGATACATAATAGGGAAGTTGCATGTGCCACTGCATAGGTCTGAAATCTGACTTACACATATTTGGTCAAATCTTTTTCGAAGATTGCAAGAATGTTTTCACCGATATTATATCTTTTATAAATTATCATTCAAACCAATGCATGGTGGGAAAGATGGGGACTGTGTTATGGAAACATATGTAGGTATATCGGTCTAATACATGGATATTGACATTAGGGCATGACAATAAACATGTCGTGTTTTATATCGATTTTATACTTTTATACCATTAGTCCCATAATTCCATGCTCATCAAGATTCAAAATGGCGGCTATGCAAATCCCCTATTACATGCTACTTGATTTGATGTGAGTACGTTGTTTATTCCTTCTTTTTTACAGTCGTGAATTGCTCCATATTTATCAGTCTCCTGTGACTACCTATTTTGTACATTTTATTTTCTGAATGTTTTATTATCTAGTCGCTATGGTTCTTGACATTCTTCTCATATTTATACAGATTTACACATTCTCAGTTAATCAAATATTCACAATAGTGAAAAGATGAGATGAAGCGGATTCCGATGATAGTAAACACTAGGACATCTAATCAATCTCTTTATTTTAAATTTGATATTTTTGTGTCTTCAGAATAAATTGATGAAAAGAAGGGAGGTGGGGTGGGAGGGGCAGAGCGATGAGAGGGAGGGAAGGAGGGTGAGGCCTGGGGATGGGGTGGGAACAATGGGGCGAGGGGTGAGGGGAGGGAGGGACAGGGTCTGAGGGAGAGAGAGAGGGCAGGTA